>OU452294.1:13473802-14073802 GCA_911728535.1 Pammene fasciana | reverse complement strand
CACTCTGGTATAATTTCATCGAATTACTACACATTTAAATACTCCACGTTTCGCCCGACAGCGCAAAAATGGGTACCTACTGTATGAGTTGCGGGATTGCAGAAAAGTATGTTCTGATATTTCATGAAGATTGATTCGTTTTAGAGATATAAGATTGGATTTCGTGCTTTGGAATGAACTTCCTGCCGAGATCTTCTTGTTGGACAACAATATGGGGTTCTTAAAAAACTACGAAAACAAATGTTTGTCACAAAAAAATGGTTTTGTATGGAGGGTTGCCAATTGGGATTTGGGACGACGGGTCCCATGAAAAAAATTTTTTTTTCGCGTCAAATATTTTTTTATTAATAGCAATACGATACCAATTATGCTTTTAAACGGATCACCTGTGTTTTTATTACACTCTGCATGTGGCAGTACAAACGGCACGCCTGGCATTGCAGGCGTCCATAGGCTACGGAGATCGCTTACAACCAGGGCTATGTGTTTATTAGCCACTGACGTAATATAAATATCCAACAATTTAGTTTTGTGTATATTCGATTTATATGCAAATCAAGCGCAACGTTGTCCTGCAAGCAAACATGGCGAACTCAATCACACAACAAACTTCCAACTTTTGTGTTTACAACTTTGCCCGTCCGTCCACGTGTAGCCCGTCCACGTGACTTACAGCAGTCAGCAGCAGAAGTAGCTAAGCGGCTAGGGTGTTCAAAATGAGCTGGACACGACTTCATTGTTAAGAGAATAAGAGCGTGTGTACACGGAAAAAAAAGCTTCCGAGATATTCTCAATCTAAGACATTATTATATTATGTTGAAAATATTTCCTCGTGACAAGCATTTATTTCCTTTAGGTAACGAAAATAAATTAAAGTTTTAAATATAACGAAGCGAATATATTCTTACAGATTCTAGTTTTCTTTTACCTAAGATAATACTTGTTTGATTAAAGTACGACCTCTCTTATTTACTCAATATACTCTTGAAACAATACATTTTTGTATTTCTATTTTAAGAAAACGTGGTTTTATTAAGCGAAGAATCATATTTTTGGTAAAGGAAATAAATACCTGTCACGAGGAAATATTGTCACGAGGAATTTTTTTAGAATATCCCGAAAGATTTCTTTTCCGTGTAGCTCATTTTGAACACCTCACACGTTTAGCTACTTCTGCTGGAGACTGTACGAAGCTTAAATACATTTGCTCTTAAATAAACTATAATAGTAAACCTCGTGCTTGATATCAACATACCATCGCCCAATAGTTGACACCCTCTCTTAATTGCTATAAGATGACATATTAAAAGGACTGTGGTGTCGATTATTTGCAGTTTTACATGACTGTAACTAAAATTAAGATTATCAACCAGGGAATTAAAGATACCCAATTATATTTTAAAAGTGGCCTCCCTTGGCCAGAAGGTATTACTTTCCACTACTTTATTAGATAAACTATGACTCTCAGAGCATGAGAGATGTACCATTTGTCTGGCTTTGTACATAGGTACCGTCACGTGCTACAACTTCGCCTATGATGCACAACTTTGCCTGGCTTGAAAACCATGGTTTTCTTCATCAAACAGCTATTTATATCATATTCCTGAGATGAGATAAAGGCGATAATCTCAGGAATAATATATAAATAGCTGTCTGGTGAAGAAGACCATGTTTTTCTAGCCGGTCAAAGTTGTGCATCGTAGGCAAAGTTGTAGCACGCGACGGTAGCTAATTTTAATATTAATTCACATCAAATGCAGCGTTGTTCCAACTACACACAAACAGCAAACTCAATCACACAACTTTTGTGTTTACAACTTTACCCGCCCGTCCACGTGACCTATGATATTCAAATGTGGACGAATTTAGTGCCCACTTAGTCGATTTACAGTCGCCGCCAAATATATCGGAGCGGCCAGGGTACTAAAAATATCTGAACATGCACCTTATCGCCTTGTCAATACAGGCGTTGTTCAGATATTTGTGACCACCTTGGCCGCTCTGATATATCTGATGGTTACTGTAGAGGTAGACGTAGAGGTAGAGTCAGCAGTAAAAGTAGCTAAGCGGGTAGGGGGTTCAAATAAGCTTCATAATCATCATCTCAGCCATAAGACGTCCACTGCTGAACATAGGCCTCCCCTTTGGACCTCCATAAGTATCGGTCGGAAGCGACTATCATTAAAGAGGGGGTTCGCCATACGCGCCACGCTTGGCAGGCGGGTTGGCGCGCGCAATATTTTTTTTTGCGTTGTTTAGGCTTTCGGAAGATGCTCTTGCCCATCTCCCGGTATATTCCCTTAGCAGACTCCTACTGCAACCACCCACGGGACGATATGGTGGGGGACAATTCTAAGGCCGGGCACCCCATGGCGGCAAATGAGCTTGCCACGACTTTATTATTAACCTTTTCCACGCCAAAGACGTATATATCGGCACCGCAGGTCCAACGCCAAAGTCCGATATATCGGTCACCGACCACAGAGCAAAATAGACCTACATGCACACGCATAAAGTTTAACTTCAGTTTAGACATTTAGATGTCGTGGCGTCTGAGTGGTAGCTTTTGCGTTTGACATGGCGTCGAAAAGGTTAAGAGAATAAGAGGTCAAGGTAATTTTGGACATCCGCTTAGCTTCTCCTGCTGACTATACCATAAGGGTCCTGGGAGCAATAGTGCGGGTCATTGAGGTCTGCAGATTAATAATGTAGCGAGTGTCAAAATTCTGACAAGTGCCGTAACGGGGGTTTTATTATGGATGCACTAAGTGGATTAAGTTACAAGCGGTTAGAGTTTCACCACGTTAAGACCATATTATTCTGGCATGTCATGTACTTACATACAAGGTGTATAAAAATACTGGTGATCCTTTTAAGGGCATAATTGGTATTGTATTCATATTGTGAAAAACTAAGAAAAAATAATTTTCTCGCGAAAAAAAATTTTGGTTTTGTATGGAGGGTTGACCAGCTGGGACGACACGCCCCATACAAAAAAAAATATTTTTTCGCGTCCAAAAATTTTTTCTCCTACTTTTTCCTACTCGCAATACGATACCAATTATGCCCTTAAACGGATCACCAGTATTTTTGTTACACCCTGTATTGTATTTGGCTCTAGTGTACCAAAAAAAAGGTGCAAAACTGTTTATAACTGCAGTTTTTTGGCAATTTGCGAAAAATTTGAGAACCTGTAATGTTCAACGAAAGTCCTCTTACAAATTAAATAAAACTAATACCTTTACGTTTATTTAACCAGTACCTTTGTAATGCTTATTAAAATTTTATCATTACACTCTTGTAATTTTTATTTCAGTGTAAAAGAAGACTTGAATTTGAAAAACAATTATATTGAGTAAATTGTTTTCCTCATACAAAAACGTAATGTTATTCACATAGTATAATCATTTGAAGGTATCAAACATGCATCTTGAATATTTTTTTGAGAAATTGTATATCTGCTGCACCCAAAGCTAATCAGTCCTCCTCTTAAGAGTCGCCAGGACGCTCGCGTTTCCATACAAACGTAGTTTAGCTCTCATTTTCAAACGACATGCTTTAGAACCACGAAATTTGGCATGAGCATTCTAGTAGTACAGATCTATGTCGGTAATTCGTTTTCGTTGCTAAAATTGTAATACAAAGAAAATACAGCCAGATACAGATTTACATACAAAATTATTATTGCTATATTTTCTTTGTATTACAATTTTTAGCAACGAAAACGAATTACGGACCTAGATCTGTACTGCTAGAATGCCCATGCCAAATTACGTGGTTCTAAAGCATGTCGTTTTAAAATGAGAGCTGAACTACGTTTGTATGGGGACGCGAGTTCACGCGAGCGTCCTGGCGACTCTTAAGTACTGTTAATTCTCTGTTACCTTACACATTTCTGTTCTTGATATTGTGTGTTATTGCATTAATGAAATAATTTGTGTCAGTATTTTGATAAAGGCACCATTTGACGGAAGGTGCTTCCGTCGAACGTTGTACAAATTCAATATTGTATGCAAGCAATAAAAGCGTATGCGACCGCCAAATGGTACCTTCCCCGAAAAAGTGTCACATTTTTATCAAGCTGTTTTGAACTTTTGATATGTCTTCTTGAAGAACTACGCATTATTATATATACTATCTTTAAGAATTAATGTATCTGTTTTGAAAAAATATGTCCCTTCGAGTTTCTTGCCGGTAATAAGTAGGTAGATAAATACTTCTCGGGTAAGAGGTGTAGGGTTAGAACCAGTAGTAGTTTCTTTTTTTCTCTCTGACGTTCAGAAGTGCATTGTAATGTGCCTAAATTGAAGAATATATTTGTTCTTTTATTTTTTATCATATTAATTTTCCGCTCCCACCTATGAATTGTGCACTGCGCTGTTTCCCAGCCGTATTGTACCCGTAAATAATTCCGTTTGCACCTCGTCGGGAGCGCGGTGTGTCGCAGCCTCATTAAAGGTCAACACACACAAGTGTATGATACACTACGCTGGTCCATGAATGTATGGATAAAAACCTTACCTCCCCGAGGCACCGTTTGTTCACCTAGTAAGTCCGCCTCGAACTGAGAACTCGCGATTTACTTGCAAACGAGTTAACCACAATGACAAGACCTTTTAAGATCACTTTAATGCCATAACCTTTGATCGATCCTGCTCATCTCTGCTCATCAGGCTGGTGAGACGCCGACGCTCGGGCGACGGCGCGTCGCCGCTGCGCGGGCGCTCGGGCGACGTCGTCGCTCGGAAGACGCTAGTGTGGGGGAGCCTTAAACTGAGCTAATGACGTCATCCCCTTCTAACTTAAATGACCGACCAAATGCGCCAAAGCATAGAGTGCTGCTGTGACCCTGGTAGCCTAGTTGTTAGGGCGTCTGCTGCGAATGCTAAAAACGCTGGTTCGATGCCAGCCCTCTGGGCACCGGAGCCCTTGGCCACTTTTTACTTTAAGTTTATAAGTTAATTTTTTAAGTTCTAATTAAGTTGCGTATGGTCTATCCATCCTATTCATAGCAGAGCTCGAATTTGTAAAAATTGTGCGCATCGAGAAAAAGTTGTGAATTTTTGACCATGGATAGAATAGCCCACGATAAATATTTTTTAGTATTGGAGGTCCGTAAAATTTTTGGACCTTCACGTCAAAATCAGGGGTCCTGTGAAATACGTTATTACTCTATGGTTAAGGCTGCTAGGGGTTGTGTGGTATTATTTCCGTGTAAAACAGACATGCGGAATTCATTTGTGATATTAAAAATGTAAAATTTCTTATTAAAAAAAAAGTTGTGTGGCGATGAAAAACACAATTTTTTATTTTTTTTTAGAACGTCATATAACTAATATATATCATTTTTTTTCTAATATTAAAAAATATAAAAATACATTTATTTACATAACTAAATATACAGAGGTACTACAGTACAAATACTAAACTAAATTAATAACTAGCTCAAATCTAAACTAGGCCCTTGCGGCATTGTACCAAGGATGCTGGCGGCATTTCCTCGTTGTATCGCAATGCTGATACGCTGTGCGAGGAAACCGCCAGCTCTTCGGTCACCAGTTACATCAACCAGACGCTTTGCGATTTCTGCAAAAAACTTGTGTGCGCTGGGACCCCATGGACCTAGAGTTTCAACTCCAAAAGGTACAAAATGGTACTCTCTACCGAGACTTTTATATTTGTTACGTTTTGAAATTTCGGCGCTTTCCGCCGCTGCGCCCGCTTTTACGTTAGTCCGTTGGAGGTGGGACGGTGCCAGTGTGTCTACGCAGGTAGCATCCCACACTAACATCCGTCCCAGGCTCCAAGGAACCAAAGACACCCCATCAGGCCTCTTGCCATCATCCCTGATAATGCCAGTCGGCTCAAGAAGAGCAGGCACATTGATGGTGGCAAGAGACCGACGGATTATGTCGTTAAGCGACGCGTGTCTTGAAAAACGGCCCGCACTTTTTTGACAAGATAGTCCATGGTGTCCTAGTCGGTCCACGTCTGTGCCACAAGAGCATATGTGTGGCGTACACACCGAAACCCCGAGTCGCAGACCAGTCGCCAGTCTAAGGGAGGTCGGATCCAAGAAAGTACCAGTATTAGGAGAAGGATGGGCATGTAGCCAGTGACCAGCTTCCCGGGCTCCGACCGCCAAAAGCCTCGCGCGATCTGGACCTGTACAGTTGTTTAGAAGAGTATTGTAGCTTAAATCACAATAGACATTATCCCAACTCCTTTGTGATTTTGGGTTGTCAGGGAATGTTTTGCCCGGGCAAGCAATTTTAAAAGCATTTTAAATATAAAAAATATTATAAAGGAGCATATTTAATGTAGTTTCTAAATATATACAATGTTTAGGCTTATAGTATACAAAAACTACGCGAAAAAAAATGTTTGCTTCGTGGTGTATATGTTTTCTCCATAGTAAGTATCGATAATCAATGTGAACGTGGACGTCCGTAGCGTATTGACCTTAAAATGCATGTATTGCTTGTTATTAGTAAATTTTATTCATAATAACTTCACAAAATGCAGAAATAAACAACAAAACATATTTTTCCTCCTTAACTTTAACATAAACCGTCACAATTCAAACGACGCGACGTCTGTTTTCCGTTGCTCAACTTAAGTAAAAAAAAAAACCAGAAGTTTTTTGTATTAAAGGTGTATAAAATGTATATGTTTCTATAATCTATATTAAATATGCTTCTTTATAATATTTTTTATTATTTGAAATAAAGGATATAATTAGTTATATGACGTTCTAAAAAAATAAAAATAAAATTGTGTTTTTCCTCGCGGCACAGCTTTTTTTTTAATACGAAATTTTACATTTTTATTATCAGAAATGAATTTTGCATGTCTGTTTTACACGGAAACGATACCAAACAACCCCTAGCAGTCTTAACCAGAGAGTAATAACATATTGCACGGGACCCCTGATTTTGACGTGAAGGTCCAAAAATTTGACAGACCGCCAATACTAAAAAATATTCATCTTTGCTCACTCTATCTATGGTCAAAAATTCACAACTTTTTCTCGATGCGCACAATTTTTTTCGCATTTGTACTGAGACAAAACCCTACTATCAAAGGATATAATCTGACATTTAATACCTACTTTATTAATAATGTATTATACTTCTGTTTTTTCCTTTGCCATACGATTAAATAAATAAATCTGACATTTCGTAAAGACTTCTACGCCAATTCATGGGACTAGGTTGCCAAACCGACCCCAGGCTGAATTAGCCGTGACAAAAACCCGGAACAAACGCTAGGAGGATGATGATTCAATACAAAAAAATAGGCTTTTTGTAAGTACCGGTAAGTCAGAAATATGTGTACGAGTTCAGTGCAAGGGACCACTTTGTCGATTTACAAGGACATTTTTTTCTTTCACTAATAGATAGTGCATATTCGCTATGTGCGAAGTGCATGGTGGGGGTAACGAGAACGATCGCAGTGCTCAATGTGACAAGAAATGAAACTGCGAATCTCCTGTCTGCTGTCAAAATAGTGAATCAGCCAGTTACATTTCATATAAGCAAGGAATACAACCTATTTATAAAAAAGGAAAAAAACAGATTGACCACCTGCCCAAGAGATGGCGCCACAATCACGCACACAGCGAATTGCGTAGTTTTAGAAGGTACTAGTAACTCCATACTATATTCCCAAAACCACTCCTGTAACTTTTCACTTTCTAAAAGCGAACGCGAAAATCCCAAAAAAGCAACCCTTTCTTATTCGTTAACAAAGTAATAATGTTATTATCGTAGTTTCTACGAGATACAGCACTTAGTTAGGGGGATTAACTTCTAAGTCACCCTACGATGAGAAGTTTGCGCACAAAGGAAATAGACACACAGTAGGTAGGCCTATTTTAATAAAACTAGTAGTCCGCCTCGAACTGAGAACTCGCGATTTCCTTGCAAACGAGTTGACCAATATAACAAGACCCTTTTAATGATTTTTTTCACGCCTTCTAGCTCCATAACCCCTTAATCGATCCTGCTCATATACGAACTCTCAAATTATAGGTGTGTATTTCTGCTACAACCTCAACAAATTTCATAAAGATCAAGAAAACACTACCGTGTAAAACCTTGCCGTGGGGTGCCCGGCCTTAGAATTGTCCCCCACCATATCGTCCCGTGGTTGCAGTAGGAGTCTGCTAAGGGAATATACCGGGAGATGGGCAGCAGCATCTTCCGAAAGCCTAAACAACGCTAAAAAAATATTGCGCGCGCCAACCCGCCTGCCAAGCGTGGCGCGTATGGCAAACCCCCCCCTTTAATGATAAGTTCCATTAACCGATACTTATGGAGGTCCAAAGGGGAGGCCTATGTTCAGCAGTGGACGTCTTATGGCTGAGATGATGATGATTTCCGTCGAAAAAGCGAAATTCTAACTTTTTATGACGACTTTATTGTCAGTACAACAAGAGCAATGTCACAATAATTTTAAACACCTTCTAACTTTAAATAATTTTAAATAAAAAAGAACCGACTTCACTTAGGCTCCGCTTTTCCAAGAGGAAGTGGCCGAGTTGCTGTAAAAATAGTGAAATCACTATAGGTTTGCCTATAATAGTGGAAGAGTTCCTTCGATTTCTCCAGGATCCCATAATCAGATCTGGACCTGGTAACAATGAGACCTACTGTGAAGTGTACTCTTTCAAACAAAAAAGAATTTTCTAATCGGTCCAGCCGTCTTCGAATAATCGGATACATAAAAAATAGCAAAAAAAAAAAAACAAAGATCCCGACGAATTGACAGCTTCTTCGAAATCTTGAAGTCGGTTGAAAATATTGAGACACTTCAATACAACTCCATGCATTAACTACCTACGCAATACATCAGATTTGCTTAAAAAATATTCTGATATAACTCCAGCATATAACTCCAATACAACTACTTATATTTCAATTCAATTTTTAAAATAAATGGCATTCTGTCCACAATATTGGGACAATTTTGCCAATGTCGAAGTAGAGACGACAAGTGTACGGTTAATTAGTTAAAATTTCGCTCCAAGAGCTGGACGTTGTACGGTGAGGTTAGGCTTTTTATAAGGAGATAGCTACTCCCTACAAAAAGCACGTGGACTAACGGATATCTAACTCAAACAGGGGTTACACTTGTTTTGAGATTAATTCTTCATTAGTTGCACACTAGTTCGTTAAATCACTGCAGAATAAGCTATATATTACACACTGAATCATGAAAATGAACAAAAAATAAGAAGTTAATCACAAAACCAAACCACCTTGCTCGCCAAGATGGCCGCAAGTCACTACTTATATTTGTCGTGTGTTGGAGTTGTGACGTGGATAGATTTTGTTCTTAATGTATTGTCCATGTACTTATTTGAAAGTTAGAATATGGCACTATGTCAAGATCATTTTAAATACACCTTCCGCTTATATATCGAAAGTGCTTGTTGCTATGCCTACTTGAATAAAGACAATATTGACTTTATGATGATTGTTTTCGTCACGTCGAAGAAATACGTCTGCTGTATTTTGTCAACTATGAAGTACAAGTTACAACGTCTCGGGCAAGCAAATAATTTGGTAATATGTCTGAAACATACAAACAAACAGACATACACAACTCTGACTTAGAGGTTCCAAGTTGGGGTTATTGAAGTTAAGAAGTAAATTTACTTAAGCAAGTAACTACTTGTTAAATAGGAGCGGTATTCTAGTTTTAAAGTCTTGATTTAATATGAAGCGGCTCACGGAGAGCCGTTTTGCTACTGATGATCGTAGCAAATGGAAATCCGTGATCTCTGCCTACTCCTTTTGGGAGATAGGCGTGATTGTATGTATGTATTTTATCATCATCATCATCATCATCATCATCATCATCTTAGCCATAAGACGTCCACTGCTGAACATAGGCCTCCCCTTTGGACCTATCATTAAAGAGGGGGTATGCCATACGCGCCACGCTTGGCAGGCGGGTTGGCACGCGCAGTTTTTTTTTGTTTATTGTTGTTTAGGCTTTCGGAAGATGCTGCTCATCTCCCGGTATATTCCCTTAGCAGACTCCTACTGCAACCACGGGACGATATGGTGGGGGACAATTCTAAGGCCAGGCACCCCACGGCACAATGTATTTTATATGGATTTGTTATAAACTAGTAGTCCGCCTCGAACTGAGAACTAGCGATTTACTAGCAAACAAGCTGACCAATATGACAAGATCCATGTGATGTTTTTTTCGCGCCTTGTAGCTCCATAACCAGTTGATTGATCCTGCTCTTATACAAACACTCAAATTATATGTATCTCTTTACTTGTTTACTTGCAAAATGAGATGACTAATCTAACTAGACCCTAAAATTTATATCTATTCAAAATCAAAAAGCAGGGGCGGCAGCGTTGCGTACGAAATAGGGAATATTACGCAAAACTCTGCGTAGGGGGCGGCACTAGCACATCCAGAGGGCCTACCACGAAACACGAAAATAAAAATTGCGTTACCTGGTTCTCTGTCACTCTTTCATACTCGAGCGATAGAGAGGCACATGTCAAAATTTCAATTCTCTCGTTTCACGATAGGCCCTTTGTAAACAAACCGCCTTGGTGCGCAAATGACATATTTATTCGTTTTAAAACTTATAAATTATCTATGAAAACTTGTAAAAAAACTGTTTTAAGTCCTAGTATGTATTAAAAACTCTATAGTTTACCGGTGTGCTAGTGCTGCACTCTGGTGGCAAAATATTGCAGAAATATCCCCTATTGTCTAAAAATATAATCCTTTAGCGCTTTAACATAATATCAATCTCAAAAATCTGCATTAACTGGTTGAATTAAAAATATAATTACTCAAAATAATCAAACGCAAATGGCCGCCACTCAATTTCCGAGGTTGAAAAATACCCCTCAATCCATCTGATTGATGCGCTGCCATTTTTATTCAAACAAATTGACAGCTTGAGTTCCATTTACTTGTATATGTGTATGTGTGTGTGTGTGAAATTTGAACCGATAAAGGTTGGACGTGTTTGGCAGCCGGCGGTTTTCGATGTTGCCCTGAGGCGAGCACAGTCGCCAGATTAAAACAGTAGGAAAATACAATTAAAAAAAATACATGAAAGGAGTGGAGAAGTGGCGCGACTTGCGGGACTCTACTCGACGTGATATAAGTCGCGCTATATCGTCAGATATAACATAACATAAATATTCTTTATTGCACACCTAAAATTAAAGAAACAGAGTAGGTATACACAAGTTACAAACAGAAAAGCAGAGGTAAAACAATTGGCGGTCTTATCGCTAAAAAGCGATCTCTTCCAGACAACCTTTGGGAAGCGGAAACCTTTGTAAATTAACAAATAAGTAAGTCAAGCGAAACTGCTTCACTTGACATGTCGCCAACATGTGTCGCGGGACATTTCTCCCTTTATATTAAAATTTGTCACCTAATCTATCCGTGGCTCAAGCATTGAGTGGAGATGACATCGTAGGAAATTCTTTATCCCAAAAGTTATAGTGCATCCGGATAGGTGGGCATGTGTAGCCACCAAATGAATGCCGAAAAAGAGGCGCGGGCGGGGCAGGCCCAAACAGAGATGGCGGAACGATTTGGAGGCTTTCCTCTGCTCCTGGCCGGAAAAAGCGTGGGACCGAGAGTTGTGGAAATCAGTGGGAGAGGCCTTTGCCCAGCAGTGGTACAATATTTTAGGCTAAAAATATATATACATAAAAAATCGAAGCCAAATTATTGTTCTCTAAATTATATAATACAACATCGTCTCTTTAAAGTTAAGATAACGTCAAAAAACGAATTAAAACTTGTACCAAATTACTTTCCCCACACATGGATAAAATGCATTTTTCCCTATCGCTTTCAAGAAATAAAGAGTGCGTTTCCGAGGTGGAGTGCTGAAAATAACTATTCCAAATTAGGCATTCGGTAAACGATTTCAACTTGACCTACAGTCCGTGAGCTTTAAGAAGAACCTTCGGGAATCGGCGATGACACGCGAAGGTAATATTGTTGTTCTGCTCTTTCGTGTGTCACTGCCGATTGATACCCGACGTCTCTTTCTAAAACCGAAAGGTTCTTTTTAGAGCTGTTTACTGTTTTTCCACCGTCCACTGTGTCAATCCACAAAAACGCAAATGCCCGGATATCGAAGCGGCTGCTCCGAATTGCATCTACAGCGTGTTGCAAATGCAGTACATATACGGGATGCTACAAACGTTGCATATATAGGGTGCACCAAATTCGACACGGGACGTGTGGCACACGTCATGTTCTGATGCATGTGGATAAAAAGAAAATATTTTGGTTTTTTTTTTTGAAAAAATGCACTTAGCCTTTTAGCTGTTAGAACAGAACATTAATTATTGGAAAAATATAACTTATATAGAATTCATATAGAAAGGAAAAAAATGACCTAGGCCTCCGGTGCCCAGGGCATCGAACCAACGTCTTTTGCATTCGCAGCAGGCAGTTGGAAAATTTTCGTCAAATGGTGTATTTCTACACGTCGATTTTAATGCATAAAATTATTTTATTTGAAACCAATTGATTCATAAACCTTAGTAACAAAACTAAAAAGAAGAATAACTAAATATTACATTAAAATTAAAAGTATGACACATTAGGTACACCTTGGCCGCTCCGATATATCGATGGCGACTGTGCCTACTTCCTCTCAAACTTATATAAATCAATGTATAAAGATATATAAAGTAGTAAAACAAATGGACAGCCGAGACGCCAATATTGCGAAATACTAAACTAATACTCCGTCTACGTGCCTCGAGAGTAAAACCAGAATCACACAGACAATATTTTACGTGTAAACTGCTAGGGTTCGACTAAATAAGCCAAAAAAGAAAAGAAACGAAAGCAAAAAAAAGAAAAGAAGTAAAATAAAGATTCGCTTGAAATAAATAATACTATTATTATTTATTATACACCGATGCACTGGCGTCGCGGAAGGCCGCTCGTGAAAATGATGACTCAATATTCAGGGTGATTTTGGGGTCCATAAATGTCCATGTTTAGATATTTTTGATACTCGCCAGAGAGAGACAGAGAATTGATGCATTCGAAATGTGGTGCTGGAGGCGAATGCTTCGGATACCCTGGACGGCCCGGCGCACAAATATGTCAATTCTCTCACAGCTCAAGATTGTAACACGTCTGTCCACCATCTGCCGACACCGGTTGCTTTCTTACTTTGGCCATGTTATGCGTCGAGATGATGAAAGCTTAGAAAAAGTGATTTTGGTCGGAAAAGTGAAAGGCGGAAGACCTAAAGGCCCCCCACCAACTAGGTGGTCTGACCAAGTTAAAAAAGCCACCTCAGGCAAACTCCATGAAGCAGTGAGGGCTACGAGATACGAGAGATTGATACCGATGGAGACATATTACCAAAGCTGCTAAACCAAGCGGTCACGATCCTCAGTAATGAGGGACCGACATGAAGAGAGAGATATTTTTGAGTACCTTGGCCGCTCCGATATATGTGACGCTTGAAAAGGGACCTTATCGTCGATGGCGCTTGTTAACGTCAACGCAATATAATACGGTTAAAATACGACAAATCCAAAAATCTCTCGGACAGTCCTGAAATTTGGTATGTATATTAATTAGAGGTCCCATTTTCATGTCCAGACCATTTAATGTTCCGGGACCTCGAGGAATCGCCAGCACCTTGGAAAATGTCGTCCATCCCGAAGAATTTCGCCTTTAACTCTTAAACCTCGTATTCTTCGGAGATATGTCCTAGGGCAACATTAAAGCCTATTAAATTCTGCACAATACAGTCATATATAATACGATTACGACGCCGCGCGACGTAAGCGCCGTCGACAAGAAGGTGCCTTTTCATAGATAACGTCACATATTTGATGGCGACTGCACTGAATCCGCAAGTCGTCTCACATGCTCTATCTAGTAGTTGATTTAGTCTGTGGATGATACTAATTAGTAATGCTGACAAATAGCGCGATGTGATATTACTGCTCAAGTATGTGTCGGAACTCAATAAAAAGGTTGGGGTCGTACATAACAGTCCCCGGCAATAGTATCTTCCTACACGAAGGCCGCAAAAATATGTGACACACTCTTATGGCCTTACAATTAGTCTCTGCAGATCGGGACTAAAACTCTTTATTAATCTCTAGGGACTAAAACATTTTTTTTTAATTTACTATGGAAACCCCTAAACAGCCACTCACGGTGTTTATGAATGGACGATTACCGCCATTTTTAGTGATTTTGCATAGACAATTTTGGACCACGCATATAACCTCAAAATGACAACTGTGCGAAAATATTAAACAAACTCGATTTAAAAAAAAAACAAAAACCGCCTAACAATTTTTATTGATCATTTCAATTTTTGCCGTTATAAATATTGAGATTTTGTGTAGAATGTCGTTATTTTTTCCTCGCATTCAAAGTGAAAAGTAGAGTGTTTAACGCGAGGCTAAACAACCATAATGACCCTCGAACTATATGCACCCTCGCTACGCTCGGGTGGCTAAACATCTCGTGTCATTATGGCTGGTTTAATCCCTTGTTGAACAATCTACTATTAATGATACTACAAAACATAAATTAATAAACTATTAGACTGTTTTTTAATAAAGTTGATTTATCCCAAAATACCCTTTTTGTTATTTGTCAAAGACACCCCAAAAGAACATAAACCCTTATAAATCAACACTCATTGAACAAAAGAATAAGGAAAACGTTATCAGCGCCCGGTGCAATGGGTTAATTGTACTTTCAATTTTTAATAGATTATAGGTATTTTTAGTTATGTGTGTAGTATGTAACAAACAATTGTTTTATATAAACTACGGCGGAATCGGTATCGAGACAAACCACACCGGTTTACCGATACTCTTGTATCAAATGTAATAATTTTGTTGTAATTACCTTAATAAATAAATAATAAATAAAGAAATAAATCCCAAATCTGTGAACGGATTTTTTGTGACGTTTTAGAGTTTTTCTCCCTGTTGGGGGTTACTAATGTTACTATCGAATTCCATCAAAAAAAAGGGGGGTCTCAAAATAACCCCAAACCGAGTATAAACTTGATCACGACTTAAATTAATTTTGAGATATATTTTTATGAGAGATAATTTAACTTTTATTATAAGTGAAATCGATAGTGGACTATAAGCCAATATTGTCATATTTTTATTTCACTTCGGGGAGATCAATACATTTTGAAATTGATCAAAGTAACCCCCCCCCCCCCCCCCATTTTATGGCATATAGTACAGGTTGCTCTATAAATCTACATAAACGAAAACATACTATTTGAAAACAGTATTTAGTTCGATCCATTTTTGCTCAGGAAAATCGCTAGCTTCATTTCCTAGCAAATCTCAAAAAACAAGTCATAAGTCTGCGCGTATGCTGATACGTAATAACATTGCAATCTGATCCCAGTAACTCCTTATCGACAGTATCGACGTATGCGTCTGCAGTTAAACTATTGAAATCAGTATAGCAACTTCAAAATTACGCACGCCAACATTCCGGAGCGATATTTTAACTCGTGATGAACGAGCGGAGCTCACAAACAACTTGGCTACTGAGACGTCGTCTGAAAGTGACAACGTGAATGACACCTTCATAAATTATGACCAGAGGGCCTACCGCGAAGTTCGAAAATCGACAAAACGATGGTCCCGTCTCTATCGTTCTTGCATATACGAAAGAGAGTGATGGAAATATTCGATTCGATGAACAAAGTGCTTCGCGGTTATAGGCCTTTACGGTTACCATGAGTTTGACTTTGTCACTTTTCGTTAACGAGTAACGAATTTACTATCTGTGCATCTCGTTTACACTAATACGTTACAAGCAAGATGCACAGATAGAATACTCGATACTCATTCTCGAAAACGTCAATGGCATAACTCATGGTAAGCGTACTTATGACAGAGCAGAGCTTAAAATTTGAAAGTCGTCGATGACGTCGCGTCGACGGTGGTGAGACGCTGCGTCGCCGCTGCGGCAGCGTTCGGGCGACGACGACGCTCGGAAAACGCTAGTGTAAGGTTAGCCTTACAACAGTTGAAATTTCCAGCGACAGTATTCTCCAAATACTGTCGTACCGATATGTACTGTGTGTGCGAGTGATTTGCGTAGTCTCGAGCCGGATTGCCGCCGGGGTTCCTTATCAATTTGCCCCCTCCCGGGAGCTTTCGGCGGCTCGGCGTCACCACTAGCTTGTGCCCGCGGCTTCGTATGTGCCTGTCGCCGGCCGATCGTAATGTTCCTGTGTAATTTTTAACGATCATCATCATCATCATCATCTCAGCCATAAGACGTCCACTGCTGAACATAGGCATCCCCTTTAAAGGAGGGGGGGGGGGGGTTACCCTACGCGCCACCCTTGGCAGGCGGGTTGGCGCGCGCAGTTTTTTTTTGTTTATGGTTGTTTAGGCTGTCGGAAGATGCTGCTGCCCATCTCCCGGTATATTCCCTTAGCAGAGCTTCCTACTGCAACCACGAGACGATATAGTGGGGGACAATTCTAGGGCCGGGCACCCCACGGCAATGTTTTTAACGGTTTTAAGGCCGGTCCTCGATTCGGACAAGCCACGCCCATCCGTTAGAGACACGTTTATGGCTCCCGTGCACGAAATAAAGAGATGCAGCGCTCTTAAGGCTCAGACTTTTTGACCAAACTACGATAAATAAGGGAATCTATAAAGTTTTGTGTAATTTTGTTTTTGTGACTTTTTAGATAAACCGGAATACCATATTTTTTACTTAGTTACATTGCTTAATCTCTTATAGTTTACGTAAGCTAAGAAAAATAAGGGGGAAAAGGACCCAACTTCGGATTTTTTTTTCAATCGAGGCAACTTTCAGCAATCGTGTTTCGGCTTGTGCCATAAACAAGAGTATATAGTCTAATAATATATATTCGAAAATAAATTCAGTCCCTTTTCCCGTTTAGTCATAAATAACCTATATTTTTTTCAAAGTAGCCCCTTAACGATAGTCACATTAAACCAATGTATAGGTAGGTTAGGTTTGTTAGGTTGCTTCAGATGCCCGAAGGGCAAACTGACCAGATATAGGAGCCCCGCATAGCGGGACCCTTCGTGCGTGAGTCCGACTCGCACTTGGCCGGTTTTTAAATGTTGATTTACCCAAAGCATTTTTATGTCTTAAATGTTTTAATATTTTTGCTTCAAGTTACTAAACATAAATACACGTCAATAAACCTGCCCATCATTCTGACTGTACTTATATCTACTCTAATACAATACTACATTATGTTGAAAGTGAATATAAAAGTAACATAATGTGTGAAATACGATTGGGGACCGAAGTTACCAAGTTTTCCAATCTCACCGGCGTTGGAAAGATAACGATATTTATTTTAATCTACCTAGGTTGACGAACCAAAGTAACCAAACATAGCTCCGCTTATACAGTGTGGAAAAACAAGTCGGGCCCTGGAGGGAAACTACCTTAAAACGTTGAGATAGCTCAATGAACTGAAGGGAAAAATTATATTTAATACAGTTGCTCAAAAAAGTGCTTTTCTTGTAGTGGTTTAGCGAGCGGAAAGTTTGATATCGCGCACTAGTGCTTTTTACTTTTCCAGCCAATCACAGCTAATGACAGTGACAGACAGCCAATCACAGCGCCGCACCGCACCGCGCGGAGCGTTCGGATACATGTACTAAAGTAACCTCAAAGTGAATAATTGACAATTTTATAATTTTTTCGCAACTGTATTAAAAAACGTCGTTCGATACTCGTGCGTAAATGTCATTCTTCACTCGTCTCGGTACTCGTGAAGTAATGACATACTTTCCGCACTAATATCGAAATGTACTATTATTTGGAATCAGATTTCTATTATACTGAAAAAATCAACCATGGCGAACATTGGGGCCTGACAGGATACGAACCTGAGACCTTCGGATTGCCGGTTCGATGTGCTGCCAATTGCACCACAGTCTTCCCAGTACAACCCGGCGAATTTTATCATTATAAGCAGAGACTATAGAGATATAGACGGCCACAGCCTAAAAACTTTTTGAAGCTCAAGTCATTTGCGCTATCTATGTCAAAGCCCCCTAAAGATACCGAAAATGTAAGAGAAATGTCACCTGCACTGCTACTCCACCTAGTAGGTACTAGTGTACTACTAGAACGCTATTTGTTACCAGGTGGAGTAGCAGTGCAGGTGACATTTCTCTTACATTTTCGGTATCTGTAGGTGGCTTTGATATAGATGGCGCAATTGACTTGAGCTTCAAAAAGTTTTTAGGCTGTGGCCGTCTATATCTCTATAGTCTCTGACTCAATTGAAATAAGCGGTTGCGCTCTCATACAAAATGAGTACGGGAGCACAGATGCGTGGTGACCCCGAGTTGTACTTATGATCTATCTAGTGGTTGAGGATATCTGTGGTGGCGGCGAAGCGACGAGTCGGACTTGAAAGAAAAATATTGTTGAAATGATTTTTATTTCGACCAAGTTGTAAAGAAATCCAAACATCACACGGAAAAAAAAGCTTCCGGGATATTCTTAATCCAAGACATTTACGAGTATTTTCTTGAAAATATTTCCTCGTGACAAGTATTTATTACCTTCACCAAAAATATGATTCTTCGCTTAATAAAACCACGTTTTCTTAAAATAGAAATACAAAAATGTATTGTTTCAAGAGTATATTGAGTAAATAAGAGAGATTGTACTTTAATCAAACAAGTATTATCTTAGGTAAAAGAAAACTAGAAAATCTGTAAGAATATATTCGCTTCGTTATAATTAAAACTTTAATTTATTTTCGTTAAAGGAAATAAATGCTTGTCACGAGGAAATATTTTCAATATAATATAATAATGACTTAGATTGAGAATATCCCGGAAGCTTTTTTTTCCGTGCACCATCGGAACATAAACATACTCGTAGTATTAATAAAAGAATTGCTATAAGAGTCATGAAACTCATGAAGTCGGCCATTTGCATGACAAGGGAAAGTGCGCGATAGACCTCAAACTTTTATTAGTTCGTAAGTTTCGAACACGAGATTGGAGATGGCGAGGAGGGTAGATACGGAAGTTCGTTGCAGCTTTGGCCTCGCCTGCGGCTCAAATCATAACCTCTTTATAACCGATTTCAAAAAAGGAGGAGGTTCTCAATTCGACTGTTTTTTTATCATTATTATTTTTATTATTTTTTTGTATGTATGTTACTTGATATCTCCGTGAATCGTGAACCGATTTTCAATTATTTTTTAATCGAACAGGTATAACCCCTAGATGGTCCCATTGTCACCAAGTCGGGGTCTGATGATGGGGTCCTGGAGAAATCGAGGGAACTCTTCAACTATTACAGGCACACCTATAGTGATTTCACTATTTTTTACAACAACTCGGCCACTTTCTCTTGGAATAGCGGATCCTAAGTGAAGTCGGTTCTTTTTTGTTTAAAATTATTGATACAACAGCTTGATAAAATACTCTGTTTCAAAACTAAGTTTTTGGATCCGGGTATATTCTTAAACTACGGACAAGAGAGAGCCATAGGTAGCAGTGGCGACGCGTCCGTATAACACGATTTCCGTTGGCTTGCCTAATTTTCAGGCACCAGAGCATTTTCATACAGTTCATGAAGAAATTTCAAACCAAATTAACCTCCGGCTTGACAAAAAAAAAGACAGAAAAAAAAATTTACCCACCGCCACTGACAAGTAGGCAATATAGCGGTCCAGACACTGTCAGTAATAATGTCATTATTTCTGTACCCATCCTTCTCGTCTTCATATAATAGAAAAGGACGGGTACAGAAATAATGACATTGTTACTGACAGTGTCTGGACCGCTTATGAAATGAACGTAATCTCGCTATGTGTGGTAGGGCACAACTCAGCGAATGTCATCTCGCTCAAATCTAGAGCAGAGCCCGACTGGGGAAGTACCTCCACCTTACAGAAAACCACAGCCAAATAGCACTAGACCTATAAGTGTTGTGTTCCTGCTGGTGAGTAAGGTCGCTAGAGAGCCCAAAAGGATGCAGTGTGTCCCTTTAGCCGTCTACACTGTGAATCCTACTTTGTATTGAAGCGTCGGCAACGCGCATGTGACACCTCTGGAATTACAAGCACCCATAGGATGCGGTAGCTGCTTACCAGCAGGCTGGCCGTCTTGTTTGCCACCGTCATGGTAAAAAAAACTAATAACTGCAATGTTTATAAATAAAGGAAAAGTAGAAAAAGCCAGCCATCACAGCATTCGCAGCCATCAGGTATAGTCTCAGTAGCTCAGTTGGCAGAGCGATGGGCTTGTTTCCCAGAGTCGCGAGTTCGAGTCTCGCCTGAGGCAGTGGATTTTTCTACTTTTCCTTTATTTCTAAACAATGTGGTATCGTTAGCAGACGTTCTGCTTAATACAAAAATAAACTAATAACTGCCTCGTAACACTGCATCTTTTTGCAAAAAGAAGCGTTGGGCGGCCATTGCTTCGTTTTAAAGTCTGCGCCAAGAGGAATATGATTGCCTTTCACATTGACCACCGAAAATGTGAGAAAACTGCAGAGGAACGGACGGAGTGGCGTAAACGTGTCGTAAGTTGTCCGATGAGTCCTGGTTCATGGCACTCGCTGACAAAAGGAAAAAACCGGCCAAGAGCATGCCGGGCCATGCTCAGTGTAGGGTTCCGGAGTTGCCGGCATGTTACAATTCATTAATTCAAAAGGTCGTTTCTTACGGGAAATTTGGCGGCGCTTAGGTCATTTCACTTACGTCCTTTCACTATGGGTTTTCGAGTGATAACTGAAAAACGGCTCAACCGATTTATTTCAATATAGTTTTCATTGAAGGTACTTATTAAGCCTCACTTTCATGATTTTTTCAAAATTTTTGGACCCACAGTTCAAAACTTAGATGGGGGGGACGCCCTGTTTTAAACTTTCGGAGCTATTATTTACGAAAATATTAGTTTTATCCAAAAACTGTGTTAAAAAACCCGAATTCTTTTTAAAAGACCTATCCAACGATATCCCAGACAACTGGGTTGCATCGAAAAAAATAATCGCCCCCCACTTCACAAAATATATTTTTCCAGTTTTTATTCTACCATTTTGTCGGCTTGGTTAATGCACATATTCAAACCAAATTTCAGCTTCCTAGTGCTAACAGTCACTGAGCTAGACCGCGGACGGACGGACGGACGGACGGACAGACATGGCGAAGTCATGCCGCTCTCGCATCGGGTTATTCAGCCACCAAAAACGGTGTCTCCCTACTTGTACACCATGAATCGTCTCCTAGAGAGGTAAGGGCCAATGATGATGATGATGAATACCGCATCTAAGTCGTATTTTGATCAAACATGGACGAAAGTCGAAGGTAAATAGACTCCATTAAATGTTTCACAAGTCTACGAAGCGATCTATATTGAAATATCGGCCATATTGGATTTACTCTGACGTCACGAGGGGCGGGATGATGTAGTGGTTTGTCTAATGATAAAAGATAAAAAAAAGATAAAAGATATTTATTCTTCAATTTAGGCACATTACAATGCACTTATGAACGTCAGAGAGAAAAGAAACTACCACCGGTTCTAACCCTACACCTCTGACCCGAGAAGTATTACTTATTACCGGCAAGAAACTCGGCGGGACTTATTTTTTCAAAACAGTAATACAAATACATTAAAGATACTATATACAATAATAAGTAGTTCTTCAAGAAGGCATATAGTAGGGTTTTGTCTCAGTACAAATGCGAAAAAAATTGTGCGCATCGAGAAAAAGTTGTGAATTTTTGACCATAGATAGAGTGAGCAAAGATGAATATTTTTTAGTATTGGCGGTCTGTAAATTTTTGGACCTTCACGTCATAATCAGGGGTCCCGTGCAATATGTTATTACTCTCTGGTTAAGACTGCTAGGGGTTGTTTGGTATCGTTTCCGTGTAAAACAGACATGCAGAATTCATTTCTGATATTAAAAATGTAAAATTTCGTAATAAAAAAAAAGTTGTGCCGCGAGGAAAAACACAATTTTATTTTTATTTTTTTAGAACGTCATATAACTAATATATGTATATTATTTATTTCAAATAATAAAAAATATTATAAACAAGCATATTTAATATAGATTATAGAAACATATACATTTTATACACCTTTAATACAAAAAACTTCTGGTTTTTTTTTACTTAAGTTGAGTAACGGAAAACAGACGTCGCGTAGTTTGAATTGTGACGGTTTATGTTAAAGTTAAGGAAGAAAAATATGTTTTTATTTATTGTATTTTTTTATTTCTGCATTTTGTGAAGTTATTATGAATAAAATTTACTAATAACAAGCAATACATGCATTTTAAGGTCAATACGCTACGGATGTTCACGTTCACATTGATTATCGATACTTACTATGGAGAAAACATATACACCACGAAGCAAACATTTTTTTTCGCGTAGTTTTTGTATACTATAAGCCAAAAAATTGTATATATTTAGAAACTACATTAAATATGCTCCTTTATAATATTTTTTATTATTAGAATAGAATATGATATATATTAGTTACATGACGTTCTAAAAAAAAAAATTGTGTTTTTCCTCGACACACAACTTTTTTTTTTAAAAGAAATTTTACATTTTTAATATCACAAATGAATTCCGCATGTCTGTTTTACACGGAAATGATACCACACAACCCCTAGCAGCCTTAACCATAGAGTAATAACGTATTTCACAGGACCCCTGATTTTGACGTGAAGGTCCAAAAATTTTACGGACCTCCAATACTAAAAAATATTTATCGTGGGCCATTCTATCCATAGTCAAAAATTCACAACTTTTTCTCGATGCGCACAATTTTTACAAATTCGAGCTCTGCTAATATCAAAACAGCTTGAGAGACAGACAAGTACAACCTGCCTATTGTGTAATTAAAATGAAAAATAAAATCCAAATCTGACTGCTTCGCAATACGTTCGCAATGAAACTTTTATTTAGTTTTTGAAGTGCTTTGACTATAACCAATGATTTTATATATACTAGATAAGAAATCAGCACTCCAAATGTGGCACAGTAAAAGCCGGTGCAACGCGACGGATTTTTCCGAAGAGAGCCGAGCTCGAGCCGAGCGCAGCCCGATCGTTCCGAAGAGTATATTTACAAAGGACTAACAAACGTTTCGTTAAAATATTACCAGTGTAAGTGAGACTAGGGATTAAGCTTAAATGCTACAGCATGAAGGTCAACGTACTATAGGCACAATTGGCGATAGGAAGTAAAGGTTTTGTAAATTTAAACCGAACTGACAGCATTGAGGCATAAGGCTAGTGGAGTAGTTTTTGTTTTTTTTTTTAAATTTCGAGACTCAGAAAATAATTAAAACTTATTTAGTCAATTTTATTATTATATTATATTTTATAATGTTGAATCATTTTTTATGGTTCCGTGGCTAAATTGGCAAAAACGGAACCTTTATAGTTTCGTCATGTCCGTCCGTCCCTCCGTATGTCACAGACATTTTGAGACGTATCCTTATAACATTTTAACACAAGGTGTATTTTATGCGTTACTAGTGAAATTGCTAAAAAAAATATTTGAACATTATCGGTTAAGGAGTTTTCGAGTGATCTCCAAAAAACTACGTACATAGGCAGATACAACCTTGTGATATAACTTGTGATTTTTTAAATAACTCTCTGTTATGCGTGGTCCGACACGAACTTTAGCCGGTTTTTGTAAAATATACCTCAAATGATACCGTAATATCCTCATATCTAATCCCGAGAAAGCAATTATGTAAATATTTTCGTTTATTATTTTTTCATTATTTCAAAGTGTGATCTATCAATTTTTGAATTAAAGATTAAAAAAGAAAGCATGAAATACTATGTTTACAGAGCTATTGTGTTGCTTTTGATTCTAAATTTGTCTTGAGCATGTAGTTCGCCGCCGCATAGTCCGCATGCCTGCTTCCCTTTCTGTTCGCTCGGCGGCCGAAAAACTCAATAACCCTCACCCGCCACCCATTGTGCCCGTACGGTTTACACTGTCAGGAATACGTTAGGTCAGAATGCAAACAAGTAAACATAACCGACCGTGTGCAGTTTTCATTCCATTCTGGAGTCGAATCAGGTAACCGGTCTGGGTACCTGTGAAATAGGCACAGCGCCGGGTTGGGATGTAGAGGGGTTCAATCACCAAACACAGGTTATAAAGCCATAGTTTATGTAACTATACTATTCACTACTGCACTCCAGACCAATCCTCCTCTTCTAGCAATACATCACAATATATATTACTCACTCTACGTGCTCATGAGAGGAAATCCCTTCTCGTATGGAGAGGTGCTTTATCTGTACTACGTGGTTTACGCGCCTTACGTCGACTACGTGTAGATATGCGCATCTGCCTATCACACCTCCCCTGAAAAGGTAAGGGGTTCCCTCCCCCTGAAAAGAACACTATTTGCAAATTAACTCTATTCTTATGTACTAAGTAGTCTATATTATTTTTAAACTAGGATATTTTATGCTATACTTATCCTATGGGGCTCAATGTACGTCTTTAGTTTATTCTAACATTTGTCCTTATATAATTAATACCAATTATCTTAAACTTAACAATGGTTGGGTTATAATTTAGTCATAGTTAGTTCCGTGTTCGTTCCTCCTACATATTTCATAATCGTCATTTTTTTTCCTTTTCCTTGTATACATAACCTAAATAGGTATTTCATTTTGTCTCTTTTCCGTGTATAACTTAAATAGGTATTTCATTTTTTGTCGCACAAGACACACTCTTTTATCTATATTTTCCCTATTGAAATCATTTTAACTCTACTATCTTTCCTCAACATAACCAAATCTCGGAACGATACGTCTAAGCGTGCCTTCGTTCATGGAGAATCTTGATTCCTTCAATTTAACATTTTTCACAACTTAACCAAGTCTCGGAACGATACGTCTAAGCGTGCCTTCGTCCATGGAGAATCTTGATTCACATCAATTTAATATTTTTCACAACATAACCAACATTGTTGGACAGTACCCTACCGTTCCACTTGAACCCTCACTTACTCTTCATTATATAAAAAAACTCTTATCCATCACATCTGTTATGTGCGCATTAACATTGACATTGCGCTTTTCTGCCTACTCGCGAAATCGCTGTCGCTGTACGCTGCTGACCTTGTTGACTCACATTATTGTTATAGTTGCCATAAGCAAAATTCGTATTTAATATCGTCATTTTGAGAATGAAACTGTCGTCCTAATCACTATCCCTATTTTCCCATGCCTACTACAACACTTTCTCACAGACATAAAAATATAAATTAAATTCAAAGTAAAATTAGCCAATTTTGATACCGTATCAAACTTTTCTAATCCCTAGAATACCGTTTTGCTATTTTTACCGTTAAAAAGTTCTACAGCTGCGAATCCTTTACCAACATCTTAAACTCCTAAATGCCTACACTAACTCCTGTTAACAATTTATCTATATTCTTACAACACATAATACATACTTTTAATAAATCCATAAAGTCAACCAAGTATAAAATTATATAAAATAACTCACATAACAAAAACTTTTCCATAACACACGAAATACACTAAAAAAACTTCACCTCCTCGAACGCTCCCATCGCCAGCTCCCAGTTCCCAACCGGCCGCCACGCCAATGAAGCCACGCCACGCGTAACCGGACGTGTAGCTGAAGACACTGCCATCTGAACCTCCGTCGATTACACAGCAGTCGATGAAGCAGTTTAGTTAGCCGCGCCATTAGTTGTGATCCGACGCCACCGGCTCGTCCTCTTCACAGTCCCCTTCACCGCCGTCGTCACCCATGTTGGTTATACTATAGTTACTCGTGTAGTTCGCTCGATCTTCCTGCCGCCTTCCTCATGTCCACACACAACACACAGCAATATCCTTTAATGTCACGGTGTCACGATGTCATGGTGTCACGACGTCACGCTGTCACGGTGTCACGCTGTCACGCTGTCACGCTGTCACGCTGTCACGCTATCACGGTGTCACGGTCCCCGGCGCCCCGTCGAATACTCCTCAGGGTCCTGTCACGGTCGCCATGAAATAGGCACAGCGCCGGGTTGGGATGTAGAGGGGTTCAATCACCAAACACAGGTTATAAAGCCATAGTTTATGTAACTATACTATTCACTACTGCACTCCAGACCAATCCTCCTCTTCTAGCAATACATCACAATATATATTACTCACTCTACGTGCTCATGAGAGGAAATCCCTTCTCGTATGGAGAGGTGCTTTATCTGTACTACGTGGTTTACGCGCCTTACGTCGACTACGTGTAGATATGCGCATCTGCCTATCACACCTGACGTTTGCCTCCAACTTTTAACATTCGCCTCACAAACTTAGGTAGAAAATCCATCCGATACGTCATTTTAAATATGTTATTGTAAATATTATGTCGATCTTTAATCGATTACTATTTGTTCAGAATTAAACACTAATAAATAATCACAAATAGTTTTATTTTTATGCTGATGTTGTCAACCTACGCGAAAATAACTATTATGGACATATATGAACCCTTAACTTTGGAAGGCACAATAATTTCCTATTTTTAACAACAATATGACGGCAATATAATACAATACACACTATACAAATCTATTAAAACGAACTAATACGCGAAATAGATATAATTATGAAGTTATCAATATTTATTACAAAAATTTCATAAACAAATTAAGTATACATAATAAAGTAATTGATCCAAGAGCGACTCCATTGCTCTTATGTGCCATGTGATTTTTGAACGTCAGATGAATGACAGGTAAAATTTTATCCTATCTTTCTTCTAATTTGTAATACAACCTTAACGATGTTAAATAATTCGCACTGGCCGGCTACACATTTTTTTGTGCTATATTTTCGGCAAATCTTGTTTGTGTCTGCGCCTCTATTATATTATAACTCAATGACTATAACGCAACAGCAGACACTAATAGAGATATAGACCGCCACAGCCTAAGACCTTTTTGAAGCGCCCTCTGTCCGAAAGCCGCCTAAAGATACCCAAAATGTAAGAGGAAATGTCACCTGCACTGCTACTCCACCTAGTAGCTTCTAGTGTACTACTAGTACGCTATTAGCCGTTATAAGTACAGTCAGCAGCAGAAGTAGCTAAGCGGGTAGGGTGTTCAAAATGACCTACACACGCTCTTATTCTCTTAACAATAAAGTCGTGTCCAGCTCATTTTGAACACCCTAGCCGCTTAGCTACTTTTGCTGCTGACTGTACCATTTGCAAAATATCAAATTACAAAAGCACCAGCTTCAAGAGAAGCCATGCTAATCTTAATTCTATGTGCTCTGTGTAAAGTGTAGTTTTGAATGCACGTGTCATCGTTTCTTTGTGTGCGTGAATGTCATTAGTAGGTATCATTAGTACTGGCGAGACTGTTTGTTCATTAACTGCCTCATTAGTAGAGGCAGAGTAGGGAAAAACAGAGAGTATACAAAACACTCGAACTATCTATCTATTTTTGATATGTATTTGACATGAAATTGATAACCAAAAAAAACTTAATAAATGTCACTCTTGACAGGTTCAATTCTGTTTTTAAATGAAACTAAGTAACATTACTTATAACTTCGAAATAGCCACAGTATTTTTGACTGAATAACTATTAAAAATGAAATAAAACAACTTTGAACGGATTATATCGCGTATACTGAATTTAATTACATCCCGACGTTTCGAACACTTCACAGCGTTCGTGGTCACGGGTTGACTGAGGAAAACGTAAATATTCACACCCATCTCAAATTACAATGTACAAAAAACTACCCACATGTATAACATTAAACATAAACAATAAAGGTGAGTGTACATGCCAGAAGGGCCAATAAAGGTAGTTGTACAATAGCTAAGTATACAACTTTAATAAATTAATTTTAAAAGGTAGCAATCAAACTGTTAAATCTAGAAAATTAATAGATTTAAATTATTTTACAAAATAGAACAATATATGTTAACCCTATCCAACGCTATTGTAGGAACGGGAACGGTATTAGGAAGTATTTTACCTTTATCTGTGAACAATCACAAATCCGTCCGGGTTTCCCCGGATTTGTCCTAGTTTGGAGGCCGTCCAGGGTGCGTCCGGGGGGGGTTTTCAATAAGTATCCGGGGAACACCCGGACACTTTTTATGTGAGGAAACAGCCCATTGAATTTAATTATTTAGTGCCATTATTGATTTGGACACGTCCGGGGAAAAAATGTGATTTACGCCAAATATTCGGATTTTTTAAATTATTGTCCGGGTTCGGCGAATTTAGAGATGGCAGCCCTAGTTGTGATGCAGTCGCCATCAAATGTATCAGAGCGGCCACGATACTCAAAAATATCTGAATATGCACTTTATCGCCTTGACAATAGAGGCATTTTTCAGATATTTGTGACCACCTTGGCCGCTCCGATATATCTGATAGCGACTGTATATACTAATCAGGGATGTCACGAATGTCGCTTTTCTCACATTCGCGAATGCGAATGCGAATATTCAGGATGCGAATGTCCGAATGCAAATACGAATGTTACGAAGTAGAGTCAATAAAGTTAATCTCGCTTATCATTTTTATGCTTCCATAGTTCATAAATACAGAAGATGGAGTCCTATATTATTCATCAAAAGGAGACAAGTGATACCGTCGTTTTCACTTCCTGTGTATGATCAAGCATATGGCCATCGGCCGGGTCAGCGCGGTCAAAAAAAGATGCGTTCCGCCCACATTCGCATTCGGAAAACATTCGCATCATTTCATGCGTATGCGAATGTTGACACGAATGTCAAAAATGATGCGAATATTATATGAATGCGAATGCGAATATTCGTGACATCCCTAATACTAATCATACTAACCAAGACGTAGTAGCTGTCACTTCGTTGAGTTGCATACCTTTGACAAAAGCTCGGAAAGGTATTGAAATCTCTGCGCCTCTCTACTCTATGGTTTACAATATTAAATCGTCCAACTGCATTGTGTCCTTTGTAGGCGCTAGTTCTGCAGGTATAATTAGCTGTTTCAGAGATAGCATTACAAACAGACAGCTTATATTGTCGGTCTTACACGTATTCGTTTGCAATGGAATGGTAGTTTATATATCTGTTACGTAATAAGAGTCCTAAGACTCCTAAGTACTGTTTTAAGGCCTAATTGACTGACTGTGTCGCTACGAGAGATCGAGACCGATGGAGACATATTACCAAAGCTGCTAAACCAAGTGGTCACGATCCTCAGTAATGAGGGACCGACATGAAGAGAGAGAGACTGACTGTGTACACACTTGTTGTAAATCCTAAATGGCGTGTTTGGAAACCCTTAAGGTAGCCACAGACTTACAGTTCGCCGGACGATGGCCGGACGATCTACAGCTGTCGGCTCATCGAAATAAGCCACAAACTAACAGTTTTATTGCAGATTTCAAACTGACGATCAATCGATCAATCAATCAGTCAATCGTCAGTTCGAAATCTGCTATGAAACTGTTAGTTTGTGGCCTATTTCGATGAGCCGACAGTTCTAGAACGTCCGGCCATCGTCCGGCGAACTGTAAGTCTGTGGCTACCTTTAGAATGACCGCCATTTGGATCGTGCTGGCGGTCGCGGGGCAGGTTAACCGCGGTCGGGCACCAGGCCAGATTTTCATTACGTTACCGATATATCGACGTGGTAATGAATTTTCATACGTTTTTACTGCCAATTCATGGGGCTAGATTACAAAGTGGACCCCAGGCTCAATTTGAGCCGTAATAATACGAGGAGGATGAAGATGTATCCAATATGCTGAAAAGCTATAATCTAGTCAATATTATGTGTGACGCCATATTGCACCGTCGCACCTCGTTACACGCGGTTCTGGTGCCATTTGAATTAATATACTTCAAGTCATAGCCGGAAGCGATTTTATTTATCCTAAAGTGGCCTACTTATTATTATAGTACTAGTATATGCGAAAACCCGGTCAAGTGCGAGTTGGACTAGCGCCTGGACGGTTCCGTGCATCACACAATTTCTTAAATCTCCGAACACCTTAAAGCATTCAACCCGGGAGTAGCTGTGTCTGTCATTTTCTATACAAAAAAGTCTGCCGATTTTTGCCGAGGAGGGGAACATCAAATGTATGGCTATTGGTACGTAACGTACAAACAGTCAGCACATACAATAAATATGACCATTGGTCATATTTTTTCGGCAGAGGCAGTACCTGTCGATGCCACTCCGGTTGGTTGAATGCTCTAAGCCGAACATTACTGTAACGAAAAGAAAACTTGAATTGAAAAAAATTTAATAAACGTTGACTGTACACGGAGATTTTTTTTTACTAGAAACAAGTAAAAAATAGTAATTCCCAGGACAAGTAAAAGTTTACTAAAAACTAGTAAACTTTACTAAAAACAAGTAAATTTTACTAAAAACAAGGAAACTTTTACGAAAAACAAGTAAAAGTTTACTAAAAACAAGTAAACTTAATAAAAACAAGTAAACTTTACTAAAAACAAGGAAACATTACTAAAAACAAGTAAACTTTACTAAAAACAAGGAAATTTTTACGAAAAACAAGTAAAAGTTTACTAAAAACAAGTAAACTTTACTAAAAACAAGGAAACTTTACTAATAACAAGGAAACATTTACGAAAAACAAGTAAAAGATTACTAAAAACAAGTAAACATTACTAAAAACAAGTAAACTTTACTAAAAACAAGGAAACTTTTACGAAAAACAAGTAAAAGTTTACTAAAAACAAGTAAACTTTACTAAAAACAAGTAAACTTTACTAAAAACAGGGAAACATTTACGGAAAACAAGTAAAAGATTACTAAAAACAAGTAAACTTTACTAAAAACAAGGAAACTTTTACGAAAAACAAGTAAAAGTTTACTAAAACAAGTAAACTTTACTAAAAACAAGTAAACTTTACTAGAAACAAGTAAACTTTACTAAAAACAAGTAAACTTTACTAAAAAACAAGGAAACTTTTACGAAAAACAAGTAAAAGTTTACTAAAAACAAGTAAACCGTACTAAAAACAAGTAAACTTTACTAAAAACAAGTAAACTTTTACGAAAAACAAGTAAAAGTTTACTAAAAACAAGTAAACTTGAAAATTTTACTAAAAACAAGTAAACTTTACTAAAAACTAGTAAACTTCACTAAAAACAACGAAAGGGTTTACTTGTTTTTAGTAAACGTTTACTTGTCCTGGGAATAGTGAGAATTACTATTTTTTACTTGTATCTAGTAAAATAAATTCTCCGTGTAGTCAGACAGATAGACGGACAACAAAGTGATCCTACAAGGGTTTCGTTTTTTCTCCGCTTAAAATACGGAACCCTAAAAACTGAGTACTTACCACAAAAATGTACTCTAATTTTGTGATATAAAATCGCTGCCTCTACAACATACTGCACCCGCGACCCGTGCGAGGATGGCTACACTCAGAAGGGAGTCAAGACTATTAATCTGATTAAACTCCAAAGGAGAAACCCCGGGGTCAGCAGAATTGAAACTCGTTTGAATAATAAGCTTCTTTTAATTAGCTAAGAGGGATTTGATTGTTTGCAAATACGGGTGTAATGGGATTGATTTTGTGTCTATATTTTATTAGGTCGTTTTTCTTGAGTTTTTGGGTGGTGTGGAACAAAAACGGTTTTTAATAAGACTTTATGCTGGTAATTTAATAACCTGTACCTATTTACTGTATATATGTACCTACTTGTAAGTAATATTTGTAAGACTTATCGTTTTTATCGGGTACACCATGAAAAAAAAACACTAAATATACGATATTTTTTTCTGACACTTTGATGTAGATACTCAAGATTTGTAAGAAATTTTAGATGATAATCCTTTAAATCTCGTTCGAGATGTCGAGAATATTAATCAAGATCACGTGATCTTGAAATTGAATCTCGGAAATTCGCAAGCAATCTCGCAGTTTCAAGATCTCGCGGGATTGTCATTGCATTCTCTAAATCAAACCATATGTTAACATTGTGAAGTATATGTTGTTGTTATTCCTAGGGCACCCCGGAGGTGCATAGGGCCCGCACAAGATCCTTCCACGCCTTTCTGTCCTGAGCAACGGTCTTGGCCTCTCTCCAGTTCATTCCTACGGCTCGTAGCTCGCTCTCAATGCTCCTCCGCCACGTGTGTACAGGGCGTCCGCTGGCTCGCTTACTGTCCTGAGGCCGCCACTCGAAAGCGATACTGGCATTATCCGATGCTCCTCTTCGAAGAGTATGTCCGATCCATCTCCACTTCCGCAGCGCTACTTATAAAGTAGAAAGTGAAGTATATAAAGGACCATATTCCACTACGTACAGTCGCCGTCAAATATATGGGAGCGACCAAGGTACTGAAAAATATCTGAACATGCACTTTATCGCCTTGACAATATAGGCGTTGTTCAGATATTTTTGACCACCTTGGCCGCCCCGATATATCTGATGGCGACTGTACAGCCTGTTTTTTTATTGGCGCAGTATTGCATGCCCTCGTCCTTTATAATCGGCGCAAGCGACGTTATTGAAGAAAAACATCGTCACGGCGTCGCTTCAATATTCTACAAGCACGCCGTTCACCGCGGGAAAATGTAAGCAAGATGGCGGATCAATTTTTATTATTTATCGTTAGAAATTGCACTGGAGTTTCCTCGGGTATTGAAAGTAAACTAGAACGTTGTTAGATCATTCGTGCACGAAGGATTGGTGGTCTACTTTTTTTAACTTTAATAAAAATCATGATTATTTTGTATGACATCTACCTAAATTGTAAAAACCTTGTAAGTTTACTACATAATAATAGTTTTTATCCCAGAAATCGTCCCTTGAGGTAGTGCAAAGGGGGGTGGAAGTTTGTAAGTAGAATTAACAATCTCTGAACCCATGTAGATGAACTAAAGTTACCGACATAGCCCACAGGATTAGCAAGCTGAAGTGTCAATGGGTAGGCCACATTACACGCAGAGCAGATGGCCGATGGGGTCGAAAAGTGCTCGCGTGGAGACCACGGACTAGCAAGCGCAGCGTAGGACGTCCACTCACAAGATGGACAGACGACCTTATAAAGGTCGCCGGAAGACGCTGGATGCAAGTCGCTTCCGACCGATACTTATGTAGGTCCAAAGGGGAGGCCTATGTTCAGCAGTGGACGTCTTATGGCTGAGATGATTATGATGATGATGATGTAGATGAAATTTAGTATGAAGGTAGTTTAGTACTAAGGAAGGGTATAGAATACTTTCAGTCTCAAAAATGATCCTTTGAGGGGTGAAAGGGGGGTAAATTTCGTATGTGAAATCAATAACCGCTAAATAGTTAAGACGCTAAAAAATTAGATGAAATGTAGTAAGTATGGTACTGTAAGGTCTGGGGCAGGATATACAGGTGTCCCAGAAATCGACTAGTTAAGAGACCACTCTTAACTTCTAGTAGATTTTTAAAGTGACCTTAATTTTGGAAGAACACGTGATAGATTTTTTTTTGTATTTTTCTGATAACTGTTATAACTTGGTCTATCATCCATTCACGGCTTGACGTCGATTTCTGGGACATCCTGTATAATAGTTTTTATCCCAAAGAAATCATTCAAAAATTTTACATAGACAGGCAGGTAAAAGCTATTGAATATACAGCTACCATCAAAATGTGCCGCATTACACTAAATTTGTGTGCCGTGGGGTGCCCGGCCTTAGAATTGTCCCCCACCATATCGTCCCGTGGTTGCAGTAGGAGTCTGCTAAGGGAATATACCAGGAGATGGGCAGCAGCATCTTCCGAAAGCCTAAACAATAAACAAAAAAAACTGCGCGCGCCAACCCGCCTGCCAAGCGTGGCGCGTATGGCAAACCCCCCCCCCCCCCCCCCCCCCTTTAAAGGGGAGGCCTATGTTCAGCAGTGGACGTCTTATGGCTGAGATGATAATGATGATACAGCCACCATCAAAATATGCCGCATTACACTAAAATTTATCAAAAAAACTTTCCGAAACACCTCGTCACATTAAAAATTCATTTTTAATCCCATTAACCGTAACCGTCACCAATTCGTAAACATGCCACTTGTTCCAAACCATTATACCAAATATCATAAGTGTACATACTACTTTCAAAATAAACCTTACTTACATACTTTAAGGTTGAAATTAGGCACTTTATAAAAGACTTAAGCTGTTTTTGAGAGAGTTATGGACAGACCTTTAAACGTCACAAGTACAAAACTAGTTTAAAATCAACCTTATTAAAACGAGTTAAGATTAAAATCAGTAGAGCTATATGGTACTTAAGACGTTTTTAAAAGATTTGGAGCGACGTTTGATTTCCCTGGAGCGGGTTTGAGCTGGCGTTTAGTGCCAGAAAAGTTATTCCTAGCGCTTATCGAAGCCTTTTTTTTTACAACGTCGGTGGCAAACAAGCATACGGCCCACCTGGTGGTAAGCAGCTACCGTAGCCTATGGACGCCTGCAACTGCAGACCCAACCGATCGACCGACCGACTCAACCGACTTCAAGATTTCGAAGGAGGAGGTTCTCAATTTGTCTCAGGGTTTTAGAAATAACATTCATTATCATATGACTAATATAATTTACATGGTTTTATTATACAAACGTACATATTCTTAAGAGTCGCCAGGACGCTCGCGTGAACTCGCGTCCCCATACAAACGTAGTTCAGCTCTCATTTTAAAACGACATGCTTTAGAACCACGAAATTTGGCATGGGCATTCTAGTAGTACAGATCTATGTCGGTAATTCGTTTTCGTTGCTAAAAATTATAATACAAAGAAAATATAGCAAAAATAAGTTTTGTATGTAAATCTGTATCTGGCTGTATTTTCTTTGTATTACAATTTCAGGTGGTCAGAAATCTCCGAATCTCCTCTACTGTCGGTGATAATGCGCATGTTCAGATATTTTTAAGTGCCTTAACACTTTCGCAACCGCGTAGCGCTACGCCCTACGCTCGTAGCGTGTAGCCAGGTATTCCTCGTATGTAGCGCGTAGTAGCTACGAACAGAGAACCCGACAGTCGGGTCATCGGTGCTGAATGTGTTAACCGCTCCAACATATTTGATGGCGAATGTAAAATACGTCACACATATCGAACTGAAGATTGCATCTACTATTCAATATACAGTTCGTGAGCTCTCAAATAACCTTCGGGTTTTAGAAAGAGACGTATCAACAGTGACACCATGAGAAAGCAGAACAGCAATATTACCTTCGTGTGTCATCGCCGATTCCCGAAGGTTCTTAAAGCTCACGGACTGTACTCTGTGCATTGCATCGTAAAATGCAGTGCGGAAATAATTGAACTGTACTTCGTAGACGCCTACGGCGTAGCATCGTAGCACCCGCTACGCCGGCGGATACGCTACGAGATACTTTCAATACATTTCCACAACTTTATCAAGAGAGAAAAGAACTGAACCATTCTTACTTTTAAATTTAAACTAGTAGTCCGCCTCGAACTGAGAACTCGCGATTTACTTGCAAACGAGTTGACCAATATAACAAGACCCTAAGGAGGATTCTTTTCTCCTTCTAGCTCCATAACCACTTGATCGATCCTGCTCATACGAACTTACAAATTTTATGTATCTCTGCTACAGCCCCAAGAAATTTCATAAAGATCAGAAAAACGTTACTAAAGTTATCGTCGGACAAACTATAGAAATGAAAAAGCCATCCAAATGCCGAGACGTCCCAGTAGCCAGGTGACAGTTGGGTCTGGAGTTGTTTGTAAGAACTCACTTCGCTTACGCTCCGCGAGTTCGAAAATAGTGAAATCACTATAGGTGTGCCTGTAATAGTTGAACAGTTCCCTCGATTTCTCCAGGATCCCATCATCAGACAAAAGAAATAATGATAAAAAACAGTCGAATTGAGAACCTCCCTCCTTTTTTGAAGTTGGTTAAAAAAGGCTGAACTGGAAGAAAAACTTCCTAAATTATATTTTTAAGCAAACCGTTACCTAAATTACCTTAACTAAGTTAATGCCTGGCCCAAGACAGGAAGGACTGGCATGGGATGGAGGAGGCCTTCATCCAGAAATGGAAGATCCCCACTTAATGAACAATATAAAGTGTAAATCAAAACTTAAGTGCAAGTTTAAAGTTACATAGTTAAGTATTTTAAGTTAAGTAATTTGTTTTATTTTATTTTATTAGCTCTGTTAGTTTAAACGGTAAATTAGGATAAGTATTTAAAAACTGTAAAAATGGGGAATAAAGGCTATTTTTATTTTTATTTTTTTATTTAAGTTAATATTAAATAAACAACGTAGCAAGTTTTAAATTCAATCCATTACAATTTGTAGGCAAAGGGAAGAAACTAATTAGAGAATTGCCCCAGCACGGGGGTCGTTCTCCTTTTTTACCAACAACGAGTGTTTTCAAACATCATTAAAATTATAATGTTAAAAAATATAATTAAATTTACAAGACTATTTTAAAAGGAGTGAAAAGGAGCGCTGGTAGCCTTGCGGTAAGACGTCCGACTTTCAATCCGGAGGTCTCGGGTTCAAACCCCGGCTCGTACCACTGAGTTTTTCGGAACTTATGTACGGAATATCATTTGATATTTACCAGTCGCTTTTCGGTGAAGGAAAACATCGTAAGGAAACGGGATCTAATCCCAAAAAGGCCTAGTTTCCCCTCTGGGTTGGAAGGTCAGATGGCAGTCGCTTTCGTAAAAACTAGTGTCTAGTGCTAATTCATGGGATTAGGTTGTCAAGCGGACCCCAAACCGGGATAAACGCTAGGATGATGATGATTTTAAAAGGAGTAATTATTGTTTCTTTTTACGTTGGTAAGGGTTTTTTCTGATCTTCCAACCCACAAGGAAACTAGGTCTTTTCGGGTTTAGCTCCGGTTTCCTCACAATATTTTCCTTCATCGAAAAGCGACCAGTAAATATCAAATGATATTTCGTACATAAGCTTCGTAAAACTCAGTGGTACAGTCGCCATCAAATAACAGAGTGGTACCTACTCAAAAATATCTGAACATGCACTTCATCGCCTTGACAATAGAGGCGTTGTTCAGATATTTGTGACCACCTTGGCCGCTCCGATATACAGGGTGTAACAAAAATACTGGTGATCCGTTTAAGGGCATAATTTTTATCGTATTTCGAGTAAGAAAAAGTAGGGGGAAAAATTTTTTGTACTCGAAACAAATTTTTTCTTGTATGTATCACGTCGTCACAGCTGGCCAACTCTCCATACAAAATTTTTTTCGTCAGAAAAATTATTTTTCATACTTTTTCATAATTAGAATACGATACCTATTATGCCCTTAAAAGGATCACCAGTATTTTTTAACCGACTTCAAAAAAGGAGGAGGTTCTCAATTCGACTGAATTTTTTTTTTATCATTATTATGTTTTTTTTTCGTATGTATGTTACTCCATATCTCCGTGAATCGTGAACCGATTTTCAAATTTTTTTTTTTAATCGAACAGGTATAACCTCTAGATGGTTCCATTGTCACCAAGTCAGGGTCTGATGATGGGATCCTGGAGAAATCGAGGGAACTCTTCAACTATTATAGGCACACCTATAGTGATTTCACTATTTTTTACAGCAACTCGGCCACTTCCTCTTGGAATAGCGGATCCTAAGTGAAGTCGGTTCTTTTTTGTTTAAAATTATGTTACACCTTGTATCTGATAGAGTACTAGACGGCGTTTGAACTCGAGACCTCCGGATTGAAAGCCGGACGTCTTACCGCTAGGCTACCAGCGCTTGAGCGCCTCCTGACTATTTTGAACTTTGGAGACTACATTGTACTGTACAATCTGTACAGTCGCCATCAGATACAGCCTTGGCCAGAAGTGTTGAGCACCAATGCGATTTTCATACAAAACTGGAAAGTTTAGTCCATCGTTTCCATCTTTGTTCAAGTTATTTTGTCAATTAATTTCAACTAATAGGCATGTTTTGTTGAAGTTAGTAGTAACTGCATAGAATATTTGCAATATGTCGCACCGACTTAAATTTACATTTTTGGTACCTTCTGTTTTCATATTTTTTAAGTACCTTGAAAGTGTTATTAAGTGAAGTTTTCTATATTTATAAATAAAATATAACATTTACCGTTACCGTACATTGTTAGGATAGGGAAATAATGCTTAACATCAAAATTGTAAACAAAAAACACCTATGCTCAACACTTCTGGCCAAGGCTGTATATCGGAGCGGCCAAGGTGGTCACAAATATCTGAACAATGCCTCTATTGTCAAGGCGATAAAGTGCATGTTCAGATATTGTTGAGCACCGTGGCCGCTCCGATATATTTGATGGCGGCTGTACATAGGATAAGAGCCTTTGTTCTATACTCAAAGAGCCGTATCTTGATGTTGGTAATTACCCGCATTTGAGGTCACAATGGGTTGTGATGTGGACAAAAACTATGGCTGTACGAATTTAGATGTTTATAAATATTTCAACTTAAGCTCATAATTATCTTGTAATAGTTATTTGTGCAACAAGAGAGGAAAGTAGATTTTTCTTGCGAGTGTTGATTTTGAGTCCCGAGTAAGCGAAAGAGTCTATAATAGAATCACGAGCGAGGCGAGTGATTCTAAGTTTGAATCTTGAGCGTAGCGAGGGATCTCAAGAACACGAGATGTAAAAAAACTTTCCTCTCGTGTGACACATACAACTTTTCACCTCAGTAGTGAGAACATATTATTAAAGTTAAAAAAAAAAAACATTTAAGTGCACACAAATTTAACTCTGATTTCTCCGTTTAGGGGTGACGACACATGTTGAATTATGCAATGAAATTTAGTTGATAGGATGCAAAATGATCAAAATATCCAAATAAAGTAAACATTAAAAAAATCTATTGAAATGGTTCAAAGATATCGGGCTTCAAAGTTTCCAATTTTTGCGATTGTTGCATATGTACGAAATTTAAAAAACTAATGATACCATTCGATTTCTAACATTTTATGGCGAAATAAATTGTATAGCAACCATATACATAAACGCAACATTTCACTGTAAAAATAGCAATTTCATAATTTTTCCATTCTTTAAACAGGGCAAATATGAAGCTGTGACGTCACGGCTTTATATCATTTTGTTAGGAGCGTTTTGAGAAACAAATGCAAATCTCAGACTTTAAGTCTTTTTCCTGTCTTTTATGTTGATTTAAGGCAATTGGCCCCATATAGACATTTGATCCTCACAACAAAACGAATCGATTGATACCATGCCTGAAAAACATTCATCTAGCCTTTTCTACCTGAGATTCAGGATTCTCGTAGTTCAGGTAGAGCGGCTAAGTACTTTAAAGGTACATACATATTACAAGAGTAATTGAAAATGTATGACTAATGTTTTCCTGAATAAAGAATATATTATTTGTCTATTTATTATTTAACCTATCACCGGTTCTATTTAACTCTTAATTTAAGATGATTGCGCGTAAGAAAATCGGCGGGATTTATACAACTAGTACTTAGACTTATAAGGGGGGTTTTATTTTATCTTTAAAATAGTTTTTTGTTTGTTAAAGGACTTAAGGAGGAAGCGTTGGTAGCCTGACGGTAACGACGTCTGACTTTCAATCCGAAGGTCCCGGGTTCAAACCCCGGCTCGTACCAATGAGTTTTTCGGAACTTATGTACGAAATATAATTTGATATTTACCAATCGCTATACGGTGAAGGAAAACATCGTGAGGAAACCTGCATACATCCGCGGAGAAATTCAAAGGTGTATGTGAAGTTCCCAACCCGCTTTGGGCCAGCGTGGGGACTATAGCCTGATCCCTCTCGTGCATGAGAGGAGGCCTGTGCCCAGCAGTGGGACGTATAGAGGCTAACATATTATTATTATTATTATTTCTCTTTATTTTTCTTTTATCTTAGGCTAGGTAATTTATAACATTTTTATAAAAGTAAAATACAAAATACATCTAAAACATACAAAAACAATAAAAACATTATAAAAAACCTAACCTAGGGTGCCGCCAGCAACAGGGCAGGGCCCAGGCTGCCGGTGGTTAGGGCCGCAGAGAGAGGAACCTTCGGACTATGCGCGCCGTGTCCAAGATTACCGCCTTCTGAATCTGACCCTTGATCCAACCACAACCCCGTAGCGAAAGTCTCTCAAGATGTTGGTCGAGACTCTTCGCTATGAGACCGTTCGCAGAAACAACTATTGGCACAATGATCGCCGAATCAACCTCCCACATGGCGGTTACCTCGTGAGCTAAGTCTAGGTACTTGCTGGACTTGTCCTTCTCAGCCTTCACGAGGTTCACGTCACATGGGACGGTGATGTCGACGAGCATGGCCCGGCGTTGCGGTCGATCTATTACCACGATATCAGGCTTATTGGCTACAATAGTCCTGTCCGTGATTATAGATCGATCCCAATAGAGCGTGGCACGACCATTTTCGAGAACTGGCGCAGGTGTGTACTTGTAGTACGGCACTTCGTGGTCCACAAGACCGTATAGGAGAGCAAGCTGCTGGTGTATGATCCTGGCTACGAGGTTATGTCTGTGCAAGTACTCGCCGTTAGCAAGATGGGAACAACCGGAGATGATATGCCTGAGTGACTCTCCGGGACGGCGGCATGCCCGACAAATGTCGACCGTACCGTCCTTCAGGATATATCTCCGGTAGTTATTCGTCATGATAACTTCGTCCGCAATTGCACAGGCAAAACCTTCGGTTTCTCCGAAGAGGTCCCCGAATCGTAACCAGTTCACCGACGCGAGCAGGTCTACGTCGGGTCCCGTGATTATTATTATTATTAAAGGACTTAAATAAATGCCACTTAAGAGTCTCCAGGACGCTCGCGTGAACTCACGTTCTCATACAAACGTATTTCAGTATTCAGCTCTCATTTTAAAGATAGTAGTACAGATCTAGGTCGGACATTCATTTTCGTTGCTAAAAATTGTAATACAAAGAAAACATAGCAAAAATAAATTTTATATGTAAATCTATAACTGCCTGTATTTTCCTTGTATTACAATTTTTAGCAACGATAACGAATGTCCGACCTAGATCTGTACTACTAGAATGCCCATGCTAAATTTCATGGTTCTAAAGCATGTCGTTTCAAAATGAGAGCTAAACTACGTTTGTATGGGAACGCGAGCGTCCTGGCGACTCTTAAATTAATAAGTATGTAGCTTTTTTGGCCATAGTATCCTAATCAAAATCCTAGCTTAAGTACAATGCATAGTTACCTACAATAATGTCTCACACAATGAAGCCTGCAAAAATATGACACTCTTATTTGTAAGGCCATAAAAGGATATGTCACATATTTGTAGGGCCATAAGGATGTGCCACATATTTGTAGGGCCATAAGGATGTGCCACATATTTGTAGGGCCATAAGGATGTGCCACATATTTGTAGAGCCAAGGGGATGTGTCAAATATTTGTAGGGCCATAAGGATGTGCCACATATTTGTAGGGCCATAAGGATGTGCCACATATTTGTAGGGCCATAAGGATGTGCCACATATTTGTAGAGCCAAGGGGATGTGTCAAATATTTGTAGGGCCATAAGGATGTGCCACATATTTGTAGGGCCATAAGGATGTGTCACATATTTGTAGAGCCAAGGGGATGTGTCAAATATTTGTAGGGCCATAAGGATGTGCCACATATTTGTAGGGCCATAAGGATGTGCCACATATTTGTAGAGCCAAGGGGATGTGTCAAATATTTGTAGGGCCATAAGGATGTGCCACATATTTGTAGGGCCATAAGGATGTGCCACATATTTGTAGGGCCATAAGGATGTGCCACATATTTGTAGAGCCAAGGGGATGTGTCAAATATTTGTAGGGCCATAAGGATGTGCCACATATTTGTAGGGCCATAAGGATGTGCCACATATTTGTAGGGCCATAAGGATGTGCCACATATTTGTAGGGCCATAAGGATGTGCCACATATTTGTAGAGCCAAGGGGATGTGTCAAATATTTGTAGGGCCATAAGGATGTGCCACATATTTGTAGGGCCATAAGGATGTGACACATATTTGTAGGGCCATAAGGATGTGCCACATATTTGTAGAGCCAAGGGGATGTGTCAAATATTTGTAGGGCCATAAGGATGTGCCACATATTTGTAGAGCCAAGGGGATGTGTCAAATATTTGTAGGGCCATAAGGATGTGCCACATATTTGTAGGGCCATAAGGATGTGCCACATATTTGTAGGGCCATAAGGATGTGCCACATATTTGTAGAGCCAAGGGGATGTGTCAAATATTTGTAGGGCCATAAGGATGTGCCACATATTTGTAGGGCCATAAGGATGTGTCACATATTTGCAAGACCTTAAGATTGTGTCACATATTTATAGAGCCATAAAGATGTATTACATATTTGTTGGGCCATAAGGATGTGTCACATATTTGTAGGGTCATAAGTATGGGTCACGTATTTGTGGGCCATAAGGATGTGTCACGTATTTGTAGGGCCATAAGGATGTCAGATAATTGTAGGGTCATACGTATGTGTCACGTATTTGTAGGGCCATAAGGATGTGTCACGTAATTGTAGGGCCATAAGGATGTGTCACGTATTTGTAGGGCCATAAGGATGTGTCACATATTTTTGCGGCCTTCGTTGTGTAAGAGAACTATTGCAGGTATATCAATAAACTCCATATTTCACCCTTGCATTAAAATTGAATAAGTTGTTCAAAATTGGACGCGAATTGTTCGCGGACCCGCATGAGTTTTCTGCACCAAAGTCACCAGAGGCACCGAAGTTGTGCTAACAACTCAGAGTGACAAAATTGTAAGCAGTTTTAACTTCATACCCAGGAGAAGACGTAAAATTGTGTACGCACCACGGGCAGTAATAAGGTCTCAAATCGCTTTACCTTCGGTTCCGGCCACAAATGCCCGTTCTTTAGATACCGCTAGGAGTTCAATTCAATATAAGGGAAGTAAAAATACTGGTTTCTGTACACAACTGCGGTGCCCGCATGCCGGCAGATTGCCTTGGACTGCTATCTGCCCCGGTAGGCTGCGGACCCTTTGCCGATAACAAACTTTTAGTTGGAACATGTAAATACGGTTTGGGAAGTTCGTCGGCCGTGGTTGGGTTTTACAATAGGCACGGGCCTGTCATAATAAGTTGGCAAATATAATCGAATCTATTCTAAGGGTCAGCTACGCGTATACCCTGTATTTTTTTCTGTCGTTGGTTAAATTGGCTAATGACTAATATTGTATATGAAATAAACGTTTACTAAATATTATCGAACAACTCCAGACCGAACTGTCACCTGGCTACTGGGACGTCTCGGCATTTGGATGGCTTTTTGATTTCGATAGTTTGCGGACGATAACTTTAGTAACGTTTTTCTGATCTTTATGAAATTTCTTGGGGCTGTAGCAGAGATACATACAATTTGTAAGTTCGTATATGAGCAGGATCGATCAAGTGGCTATGGAACTGAGTTGGTCAACTCGTTTGTAAGTAAATCGCGAGTTCGCAGTTCGAGGCGGACTACAAGTTGTATAGAAAATGGACAGACATGGCCGCTCCGGTTGGTTGAATAGTCTTAGTTACAAGGCATTAGGATCGCCATGGGATCGCCGTTTGGTCGTCATCATCATCACTGACATAGGAATCAGATATCTATGGTGGTCATTGTCAAATACGACATGACCTCTTAAGCACCATCTGCCAAAAACTGTCATTTTGACATTCCTTGATACAATGTTGTGATTTTACCAAAATTAACAAAACTCAACTAAATCCAATCAAAACCATACAAAATGCAATCAATTATAACCTTTTATGAATAACAACAGTACCTAAATAATAAAAACATAAAATAGCGTCTAAAAAAATTTAAACAAACATGGTCATGAAAATCAGAAATATTTACCTAACCACATAATATAACTACATTCATCGAACTTCAACGGCTAATAGTACTATCCAAGGATCTCCACAACTACCTTGTAAACTTGACCAAACTTGTAAGGCTCACTCCAATTCGCGATCTCATTAACCTACAAGTATTGATAATCAATGATAAAACGCTTATAAAGCATTAGAACAACAGTTATGTGAATCAAGTTTGATACGTAAAAGCACGTTATAAAACCATGGCAAAGTTGCTATCAAAAAACCCAACTGTAAAACCATTACCCCCCATTATCCGGCAACGCCTTACCCTCCAAAGTGCCTTATTAAGCAATCCTTTACAATACTTTAATGCAGTGCATTCTAAACGTCATCGGCGTACAGAAAAAGGGATCAAAGAAAGGGCATCGCCTAAACCGTCTGTGGTGAGTGATACCACGCAGACCAAGGATGTGTTGGATGCTGAGACTAACACGAAGATGGCACATTCTTTGTAAGTAGAAAACTCCCTACTGGTATCCTGCCTTTTCGCCGAAAATTGTATTGCCGAATTTCACTTGCCAACCAACTTTTCGCAGAAGTTTCATTTCAAGGCCCACCCCGGGCTGTAGAGCCTTAGATGATGATGATTTTTTGTTACTCAAAATACAATACCAATTATGCCCTTAAACGGATCATCAGTATTTTCGTTACACCCTGTATTTCGTTATTATACGAGTGGATTCTCTTTTTTCTGTTCAGATCCATGGATTCTCAGAGAAGCAAGTTGAAGAGCAAATGTACAGCGTTGGCGAAGGGGGCTATTTTAGCGTCGAGCCCCTACGTGGAGATCATCAGACGGCTCACACTGGACCCGTGAGTCATCATGAATACCTATAATATTAAACAAAAAAAAACCGGCCAAGAGCATGTCGGACCATGCTCATTGTAGGGTTCCGTAGTTGCCGGCCTGTTACAAGTCATTAATTCAAAAGGTCGTTTCTTACGGGAAATTTGGCGGCGCTTACGTCATTTTTACTTACGTCCTTTCACTATGGGTTTTTGAGTGATAACTCAAAAACGGCTCAACCAATTGAATTCAATATAGTTTTCGTTGAAGGTACTCTTTAGGCCTCAGTTTCATGATTTTTTTCAAAATTTTAGGACCCACGATTCAAAAGTTAGATGGGGGGGACGCCCTGTTTTAAACTTTTGGAGCTATTATTTCCGAAAGCATTAGTTTTATCCAAAAACTGTGTTAGAAGACCCAAATTCTTTTTAAAAAACCTATCCAACGATATCCCACACAACTTTGTTGGAACGAAAAAAAAATTCGCCCCCCACTTCACGTGTACGGGAGGTACCCTAACAAAATATATTTTTCGCGTTTTTATTCTACCGTTTTGTCGGCTTGGTTAATGCACATATTCAAACCAAATTTCAGCTTTCTAGTGCTAACCGTCACTGAGCTAGACCGCGGACGGACGGACGGACGGACATGGCGAAACTATAAGGGTTCCGTTTTTGCCATTTCGGCTACGGAACCCTAAAAAAGAACCGACTACACTTAGGCTCCGCTTTCCCAACAGGGAGTGCCCGAGTTGCTGTAAAAAATACTGAAATCACTATAGGTGTGCCTATATAGTTGAAGAGTTCCTTCGATTTCTCCAGGATCCCATCATCAGATCTGGACCTGGTGACAATGGGACCAACTGTGAAGTATTCAAATTCAAACAAAAAAATAATTTTGTAAATCGGTCCAGCCGTCGGTACCATAATAGTAGTACACACATTGTACCATCGGGTTCATAATTGCATGGGCAATTTTATGAATGAATTCATTGATGCCCATGCATTTTTGAACCCGATGGTACATGTACACCAAGGGAAGAAAGCACTGTTTTATGTCACGGTCGCGTAATTGAACGCTGAACGTAACAAAAGACTCTAGATTTAACTTCCAAGCGCAGCGAGGAGGTTATTAGTAAATTCCCGAGCGAAGCGAGTTGATTACCAAAATGATTTATAATGCAATTTATAGTTAACCGCCTACTGTTTTTGTTTCCGTATTATTACACAATGTCTAGTCCATTATTAGCAATTGTAGAGCTAGTGTGAGCTGTCCTAATTATTTTTGCATGCGTTACAGAAACTACAAACAGAAAACGCCTGATAAGAATTCTCCAAAAGCCCTGCCCGATGTCAAGCGACGACGAGGGTAAGCAAAAGGAACCATTTTCACGTACTTTTCTCCCCCATCGTTATGCTTACACGGCCCATAAAAAAATGGCTGCGACAATGACGTCATCCATTGAATACTCAGACATAATATCGATCGAATTTAAAGAAAAGGGGCTCTGTCGGACTGACGGTAAAAGGCCAGACGGGCTTACTTTGGTGCCATGGCAGAAAGGCAAGTGCCTTTTGTGGGACGCCACGTGCGTCAGCACTTTCGCCGACTCGCACCTCAGCCGTACGGTGCGGACAGCGGGAGCCGCTGCGGAAATCGCTGGGGCCAGAAAGCGGGACAAATATTCTGCCCTAGCTTGTAATTATTACTTTGTCCCTTTAGCGTGTGAGACGACAGGGTGCTGGGGGTCAGAGGCTTTGGCCTTCATGAAGGAGATAGGGCGCCGAGTTGTTGAGAGGGGGTGACCCTCGCGTAGGTTCTTTCCTAGTGCAAAGGTTGTCCGTCGCTATCCAACGCGGTAACGCGGCGAGTGTGGGCACCTTTGCGCCTGGATCAACTCGGGGGAGACTTTTCGATCGTGACGTATAATATGTTATTATTATTAATTGTAAAATGTATGACATGACATTGTATTTTGACATTCAATAAATATTATTAATTTAAGGAAAACATATACCATCGGGTTCATAATTACATACCCAGTTCCCAAACCCAACGTCAGAGAGAAAAGCTACCACCGGTTCCCTCTCTGGCTCCCGATATGTTTCATATTTAACTATTATATGCCGTCATCATCATAATCATCATATATTTAATTTATTGTCGGTGAAACAATTTCCATGCCTGTCTGTCGTTTGCCTTCTCCTTTACAGCCTGATACGACACGACATTTATTTTTTCCTTTACTTGATCCATGTATGCTCTCCTTGGCTATCCTGACTTCCTTTCTGCTTCAACTCTACCTTCTATGATGTTTCTTATTTGACGTGTGTTCACAGAATTTTGAAGAAAGTAGAAGAAGACTTAACGCTAGAGGGAATGTGTTCAGCGGGCACCACTACCGACACGAAAACAGCACCCACTCTTGACCGGATCCTCAGGGAGAACACCCTGTGAGTTCGCTCTCTTAAAACCATCCATACTATGGTTCTCTGCCTTTTCGCCGAAAATTATCAGCTTAAGATAATTGTTACTGACGATTCGAAAGTGCTCGTGGCTATGCCTACTTAAACTAGGAGTCCGCCTCGAACTGAGAACTCGCGATTCACTTGCAAACGAGTTGACCAATATAATAAGACCCCAAGGAGGATTTTTTTTCTCCTTCTAGCTCCATAACCACTTGATCGATCCTGCTCATATACGAACTCTCAAATTTTATGTACCTCTGCTACAGCCCCAACAAATTTCATAAAGATCAGAAAAACGTTACTAAAGTTATCGTCCGACAAACTATCGAAATCAAAAAGCCATCCAAATGCCGAGACGTCCCAATAGCCAGGTTAACAGTTGGGTCTGGAGTTGTTTGTAAGAACTCACTTAGCTTACGCTCCGCGAGTTCTATAAAGACAATATTGACTTTCACTATTGTATTGCCTAATTTCACTTGCCAACCAACTTTTCGCAGAAGTTTCATTTGGCTGAATTTCATTTCCAAACTTTACATAATCCAACCTAACCTATACTATTTATGCACACACATTCATCACACTTGACCGTCACTTGACACACACAAACACACAAAACACACCTGGAAACACTAAAGGGACATGTGGGTCCCTCGTCCTACGGAATGTGACGTCCAACGTGACCTACGGAATTATATTCTGGGGTAATTCGGTAGATGTCCAAACCACGTTTATTCTTCAAAAAGAATGTCTACGTATAATATTTCGATTACCTGACATTCAAAGTATTGATACTCATAGACATATCTTTAAACAATCAAAAATACTGACCCTGACGTGTATATATATTTTGGAAATTTGTTTATTTATTGAAAAACATGAAGATGTATTTGAAAAGAAATGTAAGTCTAAGAAAAATATACGATCTCAATACAGATATGACCTATGTACATTTCCGCCTTCTAGTCATATATTTAAAAAGAGCATCTATATCTCTGGAGTTAATATATATAATCACTTACCCGATAGTATTAAGGCGTTGGATGGGACTCAATTTAAACGCAAACTAAAAGACTGGCTTATATCTAAGACGTTTTATAGTTTAAATGAATATTTTTTATGAATAATGTTGTATGGTAATAATTTTCAGATATAATTATTTGTTTATTTTTATTTTTTAATATTAAAACTTGACGACGCATGTGAAACTTTATTTAAGTTTTTAACTATATTTAACTTATTTGCACAAAGGAATGTATACCTACTCGGTTGCTAGTCAAATTTATTAATGCTGCATGCTTTTGGCAGAGTATCTTTAGCTTCATATTATTTAAATTAAAGCACAAACCAACCATTGTACGCTCGAAATGGGCAAACTGTTGACACCTACCTATATTGTAAATATATGACATGTTATACCTTTGTACACAGTTTTGACAATAAATTATCTTTATCTTTATCTTTATCTTTATCTCGTCGTGCACACTGCAAGCTCTAGAGCTCTGGCAACCTTACTCATCAACAGGAACAACTCTATGAGTCGGGTCTAGTGCTATTTGGCTGTGGTTTTCTGCAAGATGGAGGTACTTCCCCAGTCGGGCTCTACTCCTGATTTTCGAGATGACATCCGCAGTACCCATACCTCTCTTTTAGACATAATTTACGGACATACCCGGGTCCAAAGACTGCACGCTAATAAGGATATCTTCAGCCAATACAAGAATATTATTGAACTCGCGGAGCGTAAGCGAAGTGAGTTCTTACAAACAACTCCAGACCGAACTGTCACCTGGCTGCTGGGACGTCTCGGCATTTGGATGGCTTTTTGATTTCGATAGTTTGTCTGACGATAACTTTAGTTACGTTTTTATGATCTTTATGAAATTTCTTGGGGCTGTAGCAGAGGTACATAAAATTTGTAAGTTCGTATATGAGCAGGATCGATCAAGTGGTTATGGAGATAGAAGGAGAAAGAAAATCCTCCTTGGGGTCTTGTTATATTGGTCAACTCGTGTAAATATTGTCTTGGACTAATAAATAAATAAATAAATAAATAAAATTTCTTTATTTCGGATAACCAGAGGATCCATAGAGTGTTAGTAACATACGAACAAAATCTTAATCTAGTGTTAATTTAATTTAATACAATTTACAAACATTTACATTACATTTACAATTAAAACTACCTACATAACTAACTGCGCTACACTCTTGATCTGCTCAGTCCAATGTTTTAAGATCGGGCACTCAAACCTGTCAGCAATAATTATATATCTTTAGCCTAAGATTTATTTTACTTGAATAAAGACACTTTACTTAAATCAATACCACTTTCTCGCTTTGTGGTCAAATGAGCCCACAGAAACTTAGCCCGCGGGCTGAGTTGACCATTTCTTTTTTTTTCGTGGATGACTCGACCCACACTAATAGGACAACTCGTCCCACGGGTCCAGTCGACTACTATTTTACCGGTAAGGGTCAACTCAGTCCGTGGGCTCAATCGCATACTACCTACCGCTTAAGGACTCACTCAGCCCATGGGCTCAGTCAACCACAGCATACTGCTTTAGGGTCTACTCAGCTCGGTAAGCGGTTGCCGCAGTATTTGGACGCGTGATGGAAATCCAGTAACGGCGATGTTGAAAATTATTACACCTATCACCAGGTACGGTTTTGAATAGGTTCTTCGTAAGGGCTTGATACTTGCTTACTATTAGGGTGCGTTGGGGTTAGATGAAAAATGGGGGGAGGTAAAAAAACCGTTTGTAGCTCCCAACTTCTGGCACATTTTTTGTTCCTGAGCCCTTTTTTGGGAACTCCATTTTGTTGTTCTGTTCCCCGCCCTTCAGTCGGTTCCGTCCGCTAAGTAAAGGTGGGAATAAGATTGGCAACTTTCGACAAGGTGTATTTTTCGACATCAAATCCTGTTTTTTTATCTTACCCCATGTTCTGTAACTTCTTTTTCAGTGTAGCTATAAATATTCTGAGTTGATACGTTTGCTCGTTATTGTTATTTTATTCACCTGTCAATGAGGATTTAAATTATCTTTATTATTTACTGAGTTTTTATCTTGACCCGGTGACTTTTCGTGGGATAAGACGGCAATACTTATTTTTTTTATCTTAACCCGCTTTCAAATCTCATAGTGATAGCAAGTGGTTCTCAAACTGTAGAGGGATAACTGGTTGCTTTCAATATACCTGCTGTAGCGTTACGCTCCGACTTTCTTTGGAACTATCGGAGCTATTTCGGCAGCGTCATTGTGAAACTGGACCTGAAAAACGCCTTCAACATGGTGGAGAGGGACGTTTTATAGGGCGAGGTTAAGGAGAAAATTCCTGCGCTCTATCCTTATCTTGATCAAGTCTATTGTTCGCCTTCTAACCTTTTTTATGGAGCTGACCCCATTTTGTCCCAGGTGGGCGCTCAGCAGGAAGATCCACTTGGTCCACTCGCTTTCAGCCTTGCAATCCATAAGGCTATTGCCGAGCTAAAGTCGCCTCTCAACGTCTGGTACCTCGATGATGGTACCATTGGGGGCAAGCCAGAGGAGGTGGAGCAAGACTTGCTCGTGTTGCTGTCGCGCCTGAAGGATTTGGGGCTGGAAGTGGATTCCTCGAAGTGCGAGTTTTTTTCCTTGTGGTCTGCAGTCATCTTCCGTGCTTTCCTTCTTCTCAGCTTTACTTCCTGGCCTCACGAAACTTAGCACCGACTCTTTTTGTCTTCTGCACCCATTTTTCCTTCTTCAGTTCCTGAGGCCCTTAAAACTCGTAGGGATCTCCTTATTCTTGCTGGCAAACGTCTCAAAGGTTTAAATCCGCACGTTGCTTTAGTTTTGATGTAGAAGTGTTTTGCGGTCCCAAAAATCCCCTACCTGCTGCGCACGGCACTTGTTTGGTTGTTTCCCGAGGATATTGGGACTTTCGACTTGGTAATTAAGGCAACCATTGAGTCGGTGGTAAATGTTTCCCTTAGCGATGGCCAATGGGCGCAGGCGGATCTGCCGAGTGGGGGACGTGAGCCTGCCGGCCTTCTTGGCGTCTGCGCATGGGGTAGCTGACCTGGTTGCTAAGATTCTTTCCTCAAATGGCGACCAGGTAAGCGTACCGTATGTGGCGGACACCGTGAGGGGTGGTTGGCTGTCAACCCAGAAGCGTCCGTTCCGGAGAACCCAAGACACCAGCGCGCGTGGGATGACGTAGGGTGTAAGGCCATTTTTAACGATCTAGTGGGCAGTGCGGCGGGTGTAGACCGTGCACGACTTATGGCTGTGTCGCGGCCAGAGTCAGGGGCGTGGTTGCAGGCGTTGCCATTGCCTCAACTTGGCACTTTGCTCGATGGTGACACATTGCGGGTGTCCGTTGCTCTCCGCTTGGGCTGCGATGTGTGTCAACCACACGTATGCATCTGCGGTTCCACGGTGGAAGCTGACGGCCATCATGCATTGAGTTGTAATGTGTCGGGAGACATCCGCGTCACCATGCCCTAAATGACATAGTCCAGAGGGCGCTTAGGTCGGCTGGTGTCCCATCTGTACTTGAGCGTCCGGGCCTAAGCCGCACAGATGGCAAGCGACCAGATGGTCTAACTTTGGCGCCGTGGGAGAGAGGACGGTGCTTGGTGTGGGACGCTACGTGTGTCAGCACCTTCGCCGCCTCTCACATCAGCCAAACGATGCGTGCAGCTGGAGCGGCGCGGCGGCTGAGTCTCAAGCGGTGGTAAAGCGCCAAAAGTATGCTCCTCTGGGCGCGGGTTACATTTTCGTCCCTTTTGCGGTGGAAACAGCGGGCTGCTGGGGCGCTGACGCGAAACAGTTCGTGCGCGACATTTATAGTATTTATTAACTTTACCATATTAAATGTCCGAATAATTTTCGTGTGTGTATTATTAACCACCTGTATTTATATTACATACACGAATCTAACCAACGGAAAAAGTAGAAATTGCCCGATTGAGCTTATGGGCTGAAAAAACCTATTTGCAGTATGTTCAACTCAACCCGCGGGCTGAGTGCCCAGTGGGCTCACTTGACCACCAAATCGTAATAGGTATACTGATTGATTGAGCCCATAGACTGAGTAAGCCCTTAGCGGTAGGTAGTGGCCGTTTGAGCCCACGGGCTGAGCTGACCTCTAACTGTAAATTACTGGTGGAATGGGCCCGCGGGCTCAGTTAACACATTGGGTCGAGTTCAGCCGTAGAAAAAAAATATGGTCAACTCAACCCGCGGGCTGAGTGCCCTGTGGGCTCACTTGACCACCAAATCCACTTTCTAAGCCAATTGTTTCCAACCTATATACGAAACAATATTGTCTTGACAAAGAGGATTTGTCTTCGATGGAGATAGTTTTTTTCCGTGTGAACTTTTTTTTCTATGTGGAACTATTCTAACAATGATTATATTCCAGCTTCCTAAAATACTCAAAAAGCTGTAAAACAAAGAAGAAGCGTGTGCGCATGGACAAGAAGCCAGCTCTGTCTTACTTCAGCAAGAAGGACCCGGAGTCCGTCCAGTCGTTTGTCGAGGTTCCTAAACAATCGCTACAGGCCTCCAAAGATGAGAAGCCGAAGCAGATCGACTTCGCAAATGTCGACTATTGTAAGTGTAACAAGAAAATATAATACTTTAAAAATTGTTTGCTTCGAGAAAAAGTGAATTTTGACCATAGAAAGAGTGCCCTACGATGAATATTAGCACCGCCCACAACTTCTCTGCTTTGCCTTAAGGTTGACTGGTGGAGAATGCCTCTTGGCATTAAGTTCGCTTTTTGTACTATAAGATTTTCTTTTGTGCAATAAAGATTAAATAAATAAATATTTTTTAGTATTGGTAGTCCATAAAATTTTTGGAGCTTCACGTCAAAATCATGGGCCCGTGCAATATATTATTACTCTCTGGTTAAGGCTGCTAGGTGTGGTATAATTTCCGTATAAAACAGACTAGCAGAATTTATTTTTGATAAAAAAGTAAAAATCCACATTAAATAATTCGGCGGAGAGGGAAAGAAAAGTCTGAGAACCGCTTATATACTTATATTCATATTTTGTCCTTATACAATTGTATATTTCCCTTCTACGTTCCTTTACACGCGAATTTACAAACGCCGAAAATTTTTAACACCTGTCAACATTACAAATGTCACTTTACTTGTACCACGTTTCAGCGTCAGACTCGTCAGACACCAGCTTAGAGCGTAAACCAGCGCGTCTCGCGTTATCCACATCCCGGACGCCTGTGCGTCGGAACTCGCACGCCATCTTGGACGAACTGGACGCCGCGTCGGACAGTTCCACAGCATCGTGCGTCACAAACATGTCTAGCGTAAGTTATCAGTTACAATTTAAAACAAAAAAAACGACTTCACTTAGGATCCGCTATTCCAAGAGGAAATGACCGAGTTGCTGTAAAAAATAGTGAAACCACTATAATAGTAAGAAAATACATTTATTAACGTCACAACAGTTAAATTAGTCTATAATAGTTGAAGAGTTCCCTCGATTTCTCCAGAATCCTATCATCAGATCTGGACCTGGTGACATTGGGACCAACTGTGAATATTCTTTCAAACAAAAAAAGAATTTTCGAAAACGGTCCAGCCGTCTTCGAATAATCGGTAAACATACATAAAAAACCGGTCAAGAGCATGTCGGGCCATGCTCAGTGTAGAGTTCCGTAAACTGAGACCATTTATTCAAAAGGTCGTTTCTTACGGGAAATTAGGCGGCACTTACGTCATTTTTACTTACGTCCTTTCACTATGGGTTTTTGAATGATAACTCAAAAATGGCTCAACCGATTTATTTCAATATAGTTTTCATTGAAGGTACTCATTAGGCCTCAGTTTCATGTTTTTTTTTTTAATTTTAGGACCCACGATTCAAAAGTTAGATGGGGGGGACGCCCTGTTTTAAACTTTCGGAGCTATTATTTCCGAGAGTATTAGTTTTATCCAAAAACGTTTTAGAAGACCCTAATTCTTTTTAAAAGACCTATCCAATGATACCCCATACAACTTGGTTAAAACGAAAAAAAATTTCGCCCCCTACTTCACGTGTACGGGAGGTACCCTAACAAAATATAATTTTCGCATTTTTATTCTACCGTTTTGTCGGCTTGGTTAATGCACATATTCAAACCAAATTTCAGCTTTCTAGTGCTAACGGTCACTGAGCTAGACCGCGGACGGACGGACGGACGGACGGACGGACATGGCGAAACTATAAGGGTTCCGTTTTTGCCATTTTGGCTACGGAACCCTAACAAAAAAAACAAGCAAAGATCCCGACGAATAGAACCTCCTCCTTCGAAATCTTGAAGTCGGTTGAAAACAGCGCGCGTCGCGTTACGCGCGTGACGCCTGTGTATCCCAACTTGTACGCGCTGGGCGTATTGGACGCCGCGTCAGACAGTTCCATAGCGTCATGCGTCACAAACATGTCTAGCGTAAGTTATCAGTTAAAACAGCGCGCGTTACGTTACGCGCGTGACGCCTACGCGTAGAAACTTGGACGCGCTGGGTGTATTGGACGCCGCGTCTGACAGTTTCAATCGAGACTTTTGTTTATTGATCGCTGCGCCGTGTATATCTGTGCGTTTAGCCTCATTCAACCGACCATGTTTTCCTAATAACTATCCACCAAGCATTCGCTTACTTTAGTTATATCAAAAGAACAATATTAATATTAATACAGACATGGAATCCCTTCGCTGTAAGCCCAGTTTATCGGCCGGGAATCGAACCCACGTCCCGACTACACCCCAGGGACCTGTGTCCGAGATCTGACCATGTGTTCACTTTGGTTACACGAGCGAGTTCGAGTGAGGTCGAGCGAACCAGCCTAATTTTATCCTATAGGGGCAGTATTCTTTTTATAAAGGGTCGGCAACGTGCATGTGACACCTCTGGTGCAGACGTCCATAGGGTACGGCAGCTGCTTACCATCGTGGTTACCTATAACATTTGAATAAGTAGTAGTAGTAGTAAAACACTTTATTATACAAAACAAGTACATGACCATTAAAAACTAAGGTAAATGTGTACAAAGATAAGCTCCCTGGAGTCCCTGGTCCTGGTAGTTTTTTGCGATGGACAGTATGTATGTATGTATGTATGTATGTATATGTATTTAAACACTTTATTGTACATAAAAAAGCTACAATAAAACTTGATAAAAGAGAAAAGTGGAAAACAAAGTACAAAGGTGAACTTATCCCTGTAAGGGATCTCTTCCAGTTTAGGTTTCTTAAAATAAAGTATTAGTGTACAGATTTGAAAGGGTCGGCAACACCTATGTTACATCCCTGGAGTTTCAGGCGTCCATTAGCCACGGCGATTGCTTATCATCAGGCGGGCTGAATGCTTTTTTGCCACCGACGTGATATAAAAAAAATCTTTAAATAGGTAGTTTTTCTGGAGCCGGCTTATTTTAGTTTCCTCCTGGGGTTGGAAGGTCAGATGGCTTTCGCAAAAATCAGTGCCTACCTCAGTGTCCAGTGTCCTGTGATTAGGTTGCCACAGACCCCAGGCTCAATGGCGCCGTGACTAACACACTAGGATGAGGAGGTCTTCTCTACTCATTCGTATTCATGTGCGATTGGAATAACACCTGACACTATCCCGTATCAGAGGTTATTACAAGTAGTCACTTTTTAGGGTCCCCTGAGGAGACCCTATGAGTGTTGAAAGAATATGGGGTCCATTAATCGCTATTTACATCGTCCTACGCAGCAGACGTAAACCGCAGTGTGTTTTGTAGTTTATTTTGTATTTGACAATTTATAGAGAACGTGTGTGACACGAACATTATAAAATAACACGGTTACACTCACGGCACTTTACTCACGTCTCGCGACATGTTTCGGAGAGCCTAGGTCTCCATCTTCAAGCACTACCGCGTTTTAGCGCGAGGCGATCGAGATTGGGCATCGTCCTAATTTTAATCGAGACGGGGGCTGGGGAGTACCGCTAGCATGGAAGCCTATAATCCATGGCCAAAACTTTAGTGTGTGCTGTGATAGTTTAGTGGACACAGTGAGTGTGGTTTGCTTATCGTCGCTCATGTCGGATGAAAAAAAGGCTCTCCGAAACATGTCGCGAGACGTGACTAAAGTGCCGTAAGTGTAACCGTGTTATTTTATAATTTTAATATGTCTCACGAAAGTTTAAATTTAATAACGTATGTGAACTCAAAATAGCAGCACAGTCCGACTTTGTTTATTGACGCGAAGAGCAATCGGCAGATTTTAGTTGCCAAATTAATCCACTAGATGGCAGGCATTTATTTACACGTACAAGGGTACGCGATGCAGAACGTTGAAAGCAGCACCTTATTTATATTGCCGTGGTGTAGTTTTACACAGTCAAAATGGCAGACCCTCAAACGCGCACGGTTCTTACCCCACAATACAACATGCTAAAATATTTTATTTATTTAATTTTATTTATTAGCCTGTAGTGTCCCACTGCTGGGCAAAGGCCTCCCTCTCTTTCTTCCACGTGTCTCTGTCTATGGCAATATCAGCCCAATCGCCACGAAAGACGTCAAGATCGTCCCGCCATCTCCGCCTAGGTTTGCCACGCCGCCGTTTCCTGTTGGGTGCCCACTTAGTAGTTCTCTTGGCCCACAATATTTCTAGCATACGGTAAACGTGTCCCGCCCAGTCCCACTTAAGAGTCGCCAGGACGCTCGCGTTCCCATACAAACGTAGTTTAGCTCTCATTTTAAAACGACATGCTTTAGAACCACGAAATTTGGCATGGGCATTCTAGTTGTACAGATCTATGTCGGTAATTAGTTTTCGTTGCAAAAAATTGTAATACAAAGAAAATACAGCCAGATACAGATTTACATACAAAACTTATTTTTGCTATATTTTCTTTGTATTACAATTTTTAGCAACGAAAACGAATTACCGACATAGATCTGTACTGCTAGAATGCCCATGCCAAATTTCGTGGTTCTAAAGCATGTCGTTTTAAAATGAGAGCTGAACTACGTTTGTATGGGGACGCGAGTTCACGCGAGCGTCCTGGCGACTCCTAAGCTTTGCGGTTGTCAAGGCTACGTCGGCTACCTTGGTCTTAGAGCGCAAGATTTTAAGTTAAATAATTTTGTAACAAAATGAAGCCAACATGGTTAAAAATAGGATTCATATTTTCCGAGATAAAGCTGTTTAATTTCGCATAACTCGTCATTTATCCATTTGCTCAATTTATAACTCAGCTTCAACTTTTCCCTACCATTTAAAATGCTTCGGAGCTCGAGCGCAACCTGCACACAATATTTATTGAATATTAAATAGACTTTTTTTGATGCTCCACGTAAATTCTGCAATACACAAGTAGGGTGCATTTTGCATTATTCAAAATGCGGGGAAAGCAATTTCTCGAGAGTTTTCCCCTTAAGGTTTTAGTGCGGAATTCTTAGCGCGCGAGACCAACTCACACTTAGCCTATTTTTGTGTGTGTAGCAAGAAAAGGTTCTGTTAAATATGTGTTGATCGTGTCCCAAATGCTTGGAAAGTAATACGAAAAATACCTGCTTGTGCAAAAAATAATAAAGGAAATTGGAAAAGGTATGATATTTGGTATTGGATGACACCGGGTTTACGAAACATTCGATACCACACAAGCCTTGCTAAGCTTACTGTGAATATTTTGGCTTTAAAACACCTTTAGACACGATCCAACTTCAATACAATTCCAATGCATAAACTACGCAATACAGCTACAGTTCGTTTATTTTTAGATTAGAAAAAAGTTGAAAGGCGCATGTACAGGGTTCTTTATCAGGCACGATACGGCATGATACATGTCACAAGTGTCAAAGTGTCAATACGGCCAATAAAACATATTTAAATATATTTGTATTTATAATAAAGCCATGCGTAGGTATTTGTAAATGTTAAATTGAATAAAAAACTCCTTCATTCATATAACGCAATTGAATAATATTAATTATTTTACAGTATTGTAATAGTAATTATTATTTCGAAATAATTTATTCTTATCATTGTTAATGTTTTAGTGAATGTTGCACAATAAAAAACCTGGAGAAAAAGAGGTTCGAAACATATGGTTTTCGATTTATAACGTATGCGTGTGTCACTGTCAGTTTTTCATTTGTCATGTGTCTCTAACGTGATAATCAAAACGAAATTGTGTTTTTATTGCTGTTATGAATTATAATCTGCAAAATGTAATTATTTATTTACAAATGTGAACTCTTCATCATGTTAACTAATCGTTTGTTGGTGTGCTTGCAGTGTGTTTAAATTGAACATTCAAACAGAACAGGTTATAACAGGTTGGCAACTTCTGTTTCTATGTTTACTCAATTTCTAACCTGAAAAAAAAACGAAATATAGGCACTCCTAAACGTCTGAATCAGAAATAAGTATCAATTATGCTTGAAATTTTTTCCGACGCAACGCCAATACAACTGCAATAATGGTTGATTATTTGTTGTGTGTTGTGTAGGAGTTATGTTTGAAATAGATTATATTTTTAATGAATTTTACAACTTACAACTAGTTGTTCTGTGAACCGTAGACTTTGGAGCATTTCCCCCCTTTTTCCCCCCTTTCACCCTCCCTCGAAACTTTTTTTTTACAACAACCTCTGAGGAAGTGTGGGCTTAACCTTTTACCCGAAAATGATTGAAATCCTTCCATAAATAACGCGACAGCAAACTTCCCCCCTTTTCCCCCTCATTTTCACCCCAATCAAAAAAATGGGTCGACAATTTTTGGCAAATAAATCAAGGAACGTTCATGCCAAGTTTCATCGAAATCGGATGAAAAATGCGACCTCTAGACTGACACTGACCAACCAACCAACCAATACACACATCAATCTGCCAAATCGTCGTACCAGTGAAAACGGAGACAGTTAGATCACGGAACCCGACCTCTGCTATAATGTACTATACTAGTGGTTCTGTGATCCGTAGACTTCGGATAACATAAATAACGCTACAGCAAACTTTCCCCCTTTCCCCCCTCATTTTCCCCCCAATCAAAAAAATGGCTCGACAATTTTTGGCAAATAAATCAAGGAACGTACATGCCAAGTTTTATCGAAATCGGATGAAAAATGCGACCTCTAGACCGACACTGACCAACCAACCAACCAATACATCAAAATGCCAAATCGTCGTACCAGTGAAAACGGAGACGTTCGTCGCCTCGCTACGCTCGGCTCCTCAGTCAATTACTACTGTAAATACCTAGGTACAACTTATTTCTAGATACTCACCTTATATAAATATTTAAGCCGCGCAAAACTTTTAAATAGGTTTTGGTCATTTTATATTTAAATTTTGGAACAAACGGAGGGTCTAACGTCGCTTTCCGGTGAAGTTATCTCAGATAGCCTACCTATAGTAGACTGTAATCGGCCGGGCCGGAAACTGCTCTGTCCTTTACACGATACGGATACAACTCCAATTTAAGCTACCATAGACAAATTTAAGCATTTTGTCTATGAATTGGCTTAATTCCGCTGTGATTCCGCTCAGGTGTTTTGAGCCTTAAACACTAATATAATCAAATTCCCACGCCCACGGCCTCCATAGCCTAGTTGGTAGTGACCCTGCCTACGAAGCTGGATGTCCCGGGTTCGAATCCTGGTAAGGGCATTTATTTGTGTGCTAATCTCAAATATTTGTTCCTGAGTTATGGATGTTTTCTATGTATATAAGTATGTATTTATATATTTAAGTATGTATATCGTCGCCTAGCACCCATAGTACAAGCTTTGCTTAGTTTGGGGTTAGGTTGATTTGTGTAAGATTGTCCCCATATATTTATTTATTTATTTATTTGTTTATCCTCGCGCAGCGCAGCTCTAGGATTGGTTCTAAAACACATCCCTCGCAGCGCATCCTCACACATCTCTGGTGGCAGGCGCGGTCCCAGGGGGGGGGGGGGGGGGGGGTTACAGGGGACATGACCCCCCCCCCCCCCCCCAAAATCATACGTGTCGAATTCAAAAAAGACCCACTCAAAAATTAAACTTTTTTTTTTTTGCTTTAGTGACCCCCCCAAATTTCAGGCTGCGACCGCGCCTGTCTGGTGGAAACTGGAAACGCAGCCTCACGCTTACAATATCTGTGTCGTCTCGTATCCGTTACATGTAAAACCATTTTTATCTGAGCATCTGTACCTAAACACTTAATTTTCATAAACAGGTTCAGTATTTACAAACTGAAGGTATCTATCTACCCGTGGACGTATGCAATAATATAATAACGACTTCGATGTATAAAATGGGGTTCCGTCCTGTTGCCTCTTGGACCCTTAGATTATCGCAGGGTTTTGTTTTGTTTTTATACCATAATTGTGGTAAAAAACCGGCCAAGTGCGTGTCAGACCACGCATAATGGAGGGTTCTGTACAGCCTTGGCCAGAAGTGTTGAGCATAGGTGTTTTTTGTTTACAATTTTGATGTTAAGCATTATTTCCCTATCCTAACAATGTACGGTAACGGTAAATGTTATATTTTATTTATAAATATAGAAAACTTCACTTAATAGCACTTTCAAGGTACTTAAAAAATATGAAAACAGAAGGTACCAAAAATTTTAATTTAAGTCGGTGCGACATATTGCAAATATTCTATGCAGTTACTACTAACTTCAACTAAACATGCCTATTAGTTTAAATTAATTGACAAAATAACTTAAACAAAGATGGAAACAATGGACTAAACTTTCCAGTTTTGTATGAAAATCGCATTGGTGCTCAACACTTCTGGCCAAGGCTGTATCTACTGTCACGACCACATACTCACATACTTCGGACACCTCTCACGACGTTCTTCGGATAGCTTGGAGAGAATAATCATGACGGGAAAAGTTGAAGGCACAAGACTTAGAGGCCCTCCCCCCGCAAGATGGAGTGCCCAAATCACTGCACCCATGCAATTAAAACTGCAAGAAGCCATGCGCTTAGCGAGGGATAGAAGCCTATGGAGGAACCTGATCTTCAACAGAAGGACATGATGTCACGATCCTAAGCTCTGAGGGAACAACTAATGATGATGATGTATCTACTGTCGCATCGACCTATGTACGTGGTTTTTAGGGTTCCGTAGCCAAAATGGCAAAAACGGAACCCTTACAGTTTCGCCATGTCCGTCCGTCCGTCCGCGGTCTAGCTCAGTGACCGTTAGCACTAGAAAGCTGAAATTTGGTTTGAAAATGTGCATTAACCAAGCCGATAAAACGGTAGAATAAAAACGGGAAAAATATATTTTGTTAGGGTACCTCCCGTACACTTCACGTGGGGGGGCGAAATTTTTTTTCGTTCCAACCAAGTTGTGTGGGGTATCGTTGGATAGATCTTTTAAAAAGAATTAGGGTCTTTTAAAACGTTTTTGGATAAAACTAATACTCTCGGAAATCATAGCTCCGAAAGTTTAAAACAGGGCGTCCCCCCCATCTAACTTTTGAATCGTGGGTCCTAAAATTTTGGAAAAATTCATGAAACTGAGGCCTTATGAGTACCTTCAATGAAAACTATATTTAAATTAATCGGTTAAGCCGTTTTTGAGTTATCATTCAAAAACCCATAGTGAAAGGACGTAAGTAAAATTGACGTAAGCGCCGCCAAATTTCCCGTAAGAAACGACCTTTTGAATTAATGGTCTCAGTTTACGGAACCCTACACTGAGCATGGCCCAACATTCTCTTGGCCTTCTTTAACCGATAATATTTAAGATAATTTTCGTGGAAAGAATATTTAAAGATGTATCTTAAATTTTTTCATAATTTTTGGACTTACGTTTCAAAAGTTACAGGGAGGGACAACATTTTTTTAGACTTTCGGATTGATTATTTCTGAAAATATCCACCTAATCAAAAATATTCAAACAAATCTCAATCTTATTTTCAAAAACATATCGATTGATGTACTTCATGTTGATAATTGATAAAAAAAAATTTGAGAATTAGTTAAATGTATGGAGTGCCCCCTAAAAATATTTCATATATACATACAATACACCTTTTGTTGAAATTTGATAAAAATACGTCTAATAGTTTCCGAGTAAAATCGCTGTAACATACGGACGGACGCACGGACAGACGAACATAAGGGACGAATAAAGGTTCCTTTTGCCATTTTGGCTACAGATCCCTAAAAACCTACGACCGTACAGTTTACCTATATAAAGTTATACAGGGTGTCCCAGAAATCGACGTCAAGCCGTGAATGGATGATAGACCAAGTTATAACAGTTATCAGAAAAATACAAAAAAATCTATCACATGTTCTTCAAAAATTATGGTCACTTTAAAAATTTACTAGAATATTCACGCCCCGGTCTCTTAACTTCTAGTAAAGTTTTAAAGTGACCATAATTTTTGAAGAACATGTGATAGATTTTTTTGTATTTTTCTGATAACTGTTATAACTTGGTCTATCATCCATTCACGGCTTGACGTCGATTTCTGGAACACCCTGTAGGTACACTCGTCATCAAAAATATCGGAGCGGTCAGCGTACTCAAAAATATCTGAACATACATTTTATCGCCTTGACAATAGAGGCGTTGTTCAGATATTTTTGAGTACCCTGGCCACTCTGATATATTTGATGGCGACTGTACCGCCGGGTACAAATGGGAATTGTTTTACATAGGACTGAATCATACCAAATTATCCAGCCATCTATACTGCATACAATCGAAGTGGAGACAGATGGAAATAAATAAAACTGAAAGAACTAATCAAATTATTTTTTTAATAAATATTTTAAATAAAATAAAATAAAAACTGTTTATTTCGGACCACAAAAATCCATAGAATTGTTAGTATACTTAAATTTAGGTGCACTAAAAACTATGTTAGTAGTACTCTTACTTCTAAGTAGGTACAGTCGCCATCAGATATATCGGAGCGGCCAAGGTGGTCACAAATATCTGAACAACGCCTCTATTGTCAAGGCGATAAACTTCATGTTCAGATATTTTTGAGTACCTTGGCCGCTCCGCTATATTTGATGGCGACTGTACAAAACAACCAGGGGCATAAATATTTAACCTATTTGTCCCTCCCAATAATTACATCCACCCTGTACTTTGTGGGCGGTCGATCCAAGGGGGGGGGGCAACGGGGCAATTGCCCCCCCCCCCCCCCCCCCTGACACGCAAGTTTTGCATACTATGGGGGCATACGGGCGGACCGCAAGATTTTTTGTGAAGGAAGTGCCCCCCCCCCCCCCCCGATCAAAACCCTGGATCCAGGCCTGGCAGTCGAGGCGTTCGGCCAGCGTCCTCAGCATGCTGTTGCTGCTGTCGCGCACTCGTGTAAGCAGTGAAGCAATAGGGATGATGACACATGTTGAATTAGGCAATGAAATTTAGTTGATAGGATGCAAAATGATCAAAATATACAAATAAAGTAAACATTAAAAAAATCTATTGAATTGGTGCAAAGATATCAGGCTTCAAAATTTAAATGTTTTTCGAATTTTGAAAGTACAAAATTTAAAAAAACCAATGATACCATTCGATTTGTAATATTTTACTGTGAAATAAATTGTACGGCAACCATATACATAAACGCAATTTCATAATTTTTCCATACTTTAAACAGGGCATCTATGAAGCCATGACGTCACGGCTTTATATCATTTTGTTAGGAGCGTTTTGAGAAACAAAAGCAAATCACAGACTTTAAGTCTCTTTTCTGTCTTTTATGTTGATTTAAGGCAATTGGCCCCATATAGACATTTGATCCTCACCACAAAACGAATCGAATGATACCTTGCATGAAAAAAATTCATCTAGCCTATTCTTTTTCGCCGAATAGCAAAAAAGTCGTCTGTCCGTGCCTCGGCGAACATGCCAGAAGCACTGCAATACTTCGGCCGCCTCAGCAGCATTCTGACCACACTAATTGACCTTCATTTTGTTTCTAGGCTCCACAACTGAACTCCGACAAGCCCTCAAAACATGCTCTGCAACGTCAGGTGAATCTTTTTTTATACCACGACGGCAGCAAACAGACATACGGCCCGCCTGATGGTAAGCATTTACCGCAGCCTATGGATGCCTGCAACCCCAGAGGATTCACATGCGCGTTGCCTACCCTTTAAGGACCTATACACTCCTTTTTTGAAGAACATACTGTAGCCCATTGGGAAAACCTCGGCAGGGAGTTCATTCCACAGTCGGAGCGTTCGCGGGAGGAAATTCCTCTTAAACCGAGCAGTGCGCGACCCTTTCGGCTCAGGTGTGAGGATGAACACCCTGCCGACGGCGAGCGGTGCGGTGATAAAAAGTGGCCGTGGGCATCATATCAAACAGTTCTTCAGAGCACAACCCATTGTACAAGCGATACAACACACATAAGGAGACGAAGTCCCTCTTTAGACTCAAAAGGTTCAAAAAACCTATATATACTAGCAGTCCGCCTCGAACTGAGAACTCGCGATTTACTTGCAAACGAGTTTACCATATTGGTCCTCAACAGCAAGACCCCGAGGAGGATTTTTTTTCTCCAGCACCATAGCCACTTGATCGACCGTGCTCATATACGAACTTACATATTTTATGTATCTCTGCTACAGCCCCAAGAAATTTCATAAAGATCAGAAAAACGTAACTAAAGTTATCGTCAGACAAACTATCGAAATCAAAAAACCGCCCAAATGCCGAGACGTCCCAGTAGCCAGGTGACAGTTCGGTCTGGAGTTGTTTGTAAGAACTCACTTCACTTACGCTCCGAGAGTTCGATTAGATATTTGTGACCACCTTGGCCGATCCGATATATTTGATGGCGAATGTACTATTACTGTAAATTTTCCTTAGGTTCCTCAACTGAGTGTGTGCGTGAGGAATTCGGACTCGTCTCCCAAAAGACCGCCGGGTCGAAAGTCTAAAGACCGGCTGTATTCCGGTCGTGTGCCTCGAGAACGACTGTATTTCAAAAACATGGTAAGTTACTTCTTCGTACTCGTTTTTGTTAACTGACTTCAAAAAAGATTCTCAATTAGACTGTTTTTTTTTTTCATTTTTTAGGGTTCCGTAGCCAAAATGGCAAAAACGGAACCCTTATAGTTTCGCCATGTCCGTCCGTCCGTCCGTCCACCCGCGGTCTAGCTCAGTGACCGTTAGCACTAGAAAGCTGAAATTTGGTTTGAATATGTGCATTAACCAAGCCGACAAAACGGTAGAATAAAAACGCGAAAAATATATTTTGTTAGGGTACCTCCCGTACACGTGAAGTGGGGGGCGAATTTTTTTTTCTTTTCAATCAAGTTGTGTGGGATATCGTTGGATAGGTCTTTTAAAAAGAATTAGGGTCTTTTAAAACAGTTTTTGGATAAAACTAATACTTTCGGAAATAATAGCTCCGAAAGTTTAAAACAGGGCGTCCCCCCCCCCATCTAACTTTTGAATCGTGGGTCCTAAAATTTTGAAAAAAATCATGAAACTGAGGCCTAATGAGCAGAGCTCGGATTTTTCACGGCAAAACAAAACACTAGCGTAATTTAGCCAGTGCTTGAAATATTATTTTATCGACACCTATCGAGTCTTACTAGAGTATATGACAGGTATTGCCTCAGTACATTTTTTCTTTTTTTATTCGATGGTACACCTATCAGTGTGAATGTCAAAATTTAAAAACTAACAAACGTGCGAAAATTTCGAAAAACAGGAGACTTACTAGAGCTCAAAATCAATATTTTTGACCAGTCTAAGGTGACCTACTGGGGGTTAGAAGGTTGTGCATTAATTACCGGACATCCTGTATAAGTAATAAAATAACTTTTCATTTTAGCTTTGCCATAGTCGAGCAACAAAGAGGTAGGTCTGCATGTACAAGTTAGAACGAAGTAACTATACCACCTCATTTAAAATGATAGAAACGACTGCAAATTTCATCTCACATGACATATGACATTCACACTTTAACTGTCATTTCATTACGTATAAAACGTAAATTGCATCTAGGTATTATTTATTTCGCAACGCATTGAATCCGACGTGTTGGATATACGTATAATAACTTAATATTGCAAGGTATCAATTAATACAAAAATGAGTAATGTACAAGATCGGATCAAAACGTGGATTGAAAATCACCCTGAGTTAGTCTATAATGAAGTGACCTCCACTATATACTGCTCTATGTGCGATATGCATCTAAAACTGAAGAAATGCAATATTGAGAATCATGTGAAAAGCAACCGCCACAATTACCGTTCGGGGCAACCAAATAGGAAACATCAATTTTATTTCGATTTAATTATTTTTCTTATTTCATGCAACATACCATGGGCAACAGTCAACAACAATAATTTTCGTCATTTTTTTAACAAGTATTTATGTTGCGACTGCTCTATGACTTCTTTACCGGACGAATCGACCCTGCGAAAAATTTATTTAAATCTCGTGTACAAAAAAACTATACAGGGTATAAGAGAGGTAAACAAAACCAATTATTTGTGGATATCTATAGACGAAACACCAGATTTCATGGGAAAATGTGTGACAAACGTGGTGATTCGGTCTTTGCAAAAAAATTGTTCTAAGCAATTTTATCTTTTGGGGTCGAAGGTTTTAGAGAAGGTAAATGGGGAAACAATAGCAAACCTAATAATAAACCAATTAAAATTTTTGTTTCAAAATTCTTTCAATGATAACGTAAACAATTTGCTTTTACTTTGCACAGATAGTGCCGCATATATGCTTAAAGCCGGTCGTATTTTAAAAGCAACGTTTCCTAGTATGAAACACATTACGTGTTTAGCTCATGGTCTGCACCGGGTTGCCGAAGAAGTGCGAGATAATTTCAAAGGTGTGGATGGGTTGATATCGAATGTCAAAAAGATATTCCTAAAATCTCCAGAGCGTGTACGCCTTTTTAAGGCAAAATATCCGTCCATTCCCCTACCTCCCGAGCCAATTATCACCAGATGGGGAACTTGGATATCTGCTGCGGTATATTACGCTCAATACTATGAGCAAATACGTGATGTCGTCTCCATACTTGCTAATGACTCGGCAGCTATAAGAGCTGCAAAAAAATGTTTTCAAACACGCAAACTACGACCGGAGTTAAATTTCATTCGCGACAACTACGAAGTAATAGCCTCTTCAATAGAACAATTGCAATGTTCGACTTTATCCATTGCGGAATCCTTCCTCATTCTGGATACTGTTCGTTGCTACGTAAACTGGAGTAAACTGTTACCAGTGATACGTAAATTTGAAGCCGTGCTCGAACGAAATCCTGATTACGAAATTTTAAGAGACATATCTGAAAATATTACCCGAACTGATAATGAATTCTATAAATTTGCTCCCTTGACGTCAACTGAAGTTGAACGCACATTTAGTGTACATAAATGGATTTATAGTGATAAACGCAACTGTTTACTCCCAGAGAATGTTGAAAAGATAATGATCATCTACTCATATCAATATTACCCAAATAAAATGTCTTGTGCTGCTGTGTGTACTGACGTAGATTTTGAAGAAGAAATTGCGTCTGTTTCTAATATATAGTAACTTTATACAAATGTTTTTATTAGTTTTATTACATATTAATTTTATTTGGTGACTTTTATTTCTTCTAGTTCTGAATTATCGATATCGATAAAATAATATTTCAAGCACTGGCTAAATTACGCTAGTGTTTTGTTTTGCCGTGAAAAATCCGAGCTCTGCTAATGAGTACCTTCAATGAAAACTATATTGAAATAAATCGGTTGAGCCATTTTTGAGTTATCATTCAAAAACCCATAGTGAAAGGACGTAAGTAAAAATGACGTAAGCACCGCCAAATTTCCCGTAAGAAACGACCTTTTGAATTAATGGTCTCAGTTTACGGAACCCTACACTGAGCATGGCCCGACATGCTCTTGGCCGGTTTTTTGTATGTCTGTTACTCGATATCTCCGTGAATCGTGAACCGATTTTCAAATATTTATTTTTAAACGAACAGGTATAACCCCTAGATGGTCCCATTGTCACCAAGTCGGGGTTTGATGATGGGATCCTGGAGAAATCGAGGGAACTCTTCAACTATTATAGGCACACCTATAGTATTTCATTATTTTTTACAGCAACTCGGCCACTTCCTCTTGGAATAGCGGATCCTAAATCCTAAGTGAAGTCGGTTCTTTTTTTGTTTAAAATTATTTTTGAGCAAAAGTGACTTTTGGTCCCTCTGCGATTTGTTGCCCACTTACAGGGAGCAAAAGTGACTTTTGATCCCTCTGCGTTTTTTTTTTCATTTTCCTTGTCTTTGCAACCGATTAAAATGAGACAACATTATATAACTTCTCTTTCTAGCAGATAGCTAGTTTAGTACCTTTGTTTTCGTTTTTCTCATAGAAGGAGTGAAAAGTAGAGTGCACTACCCGGTAGCAAAATTATTTCGATCTCGGGTCACTTGAATCCCTCGACCGAAATAAGTCATTTTGCTCCCTTGTAATACAATCGACTATTTTGCTCCTTTGTGTTTTTTCCGCTAGCTATGTCAATATTTTAACACGGGGGCATATTCGAAATATATAGACAATTTGTTTCAGCTGTTACGTTTGATTTTAATCTTATATCAAAGTTAAATATCAAACTCACATTTATTGAAATAGGTCTAGCAATAAGCACTTTCGAATCGTCAGTTGATAATTATATTTTTAAGATAATCATAAGCAGAGGCAGACCGAAAAAGAGATGGCAGGACGACCTGGATGCCTTTTGTAGCGACTGGCGGGAACTTGCACCAGGCCGTGACGAGTGGCGGAAGAGAGGGGAGGCCTATGCCCAGCAGTGGGACACTACATAGGCTATCTATGTAACTGAACGAAAAACATTTACTCAAACCCGTTAATGTTTAGGTCATACTGAGCATCTTTTATTATGGGACCAACACCAAAATCACAAAAAAAATTTGGCTGTTTCATACATTTCACCGGTCATATTTTGAAATTTCCTATGGGAGAGTCCAATTTTTATTTTGCGATTTCGGGGTTGGTCCCATAATAAAGATGCTCAGTATGACCTAAACATTAACGGGTTTGAGTAAATGTTTTTCGTTCAGTTACATATGGTATATAAAAAAACATTGTAAAACAGAAAATTAGTATTTCGGTAAAAGGTGTACGTGACTGATTAACTGTTTGTCTCATGAAATGTTATCTTGGTGTCATGGGGTCAGGGTCAGGGACATTCGGTAGATAGGGGCTATCAGTTTGTCGCTCATTTCAAAAGTCTAGCGTCGCCATCATGGTACTAGTAGTCTGCCTCTGAGAACTCGCGATTTACTTGCAAACAAGTTGACCAATATAAAAAGACCCTTGTGAAGATGTTTTCGCCCCATTTAGCTCGACAACCTCTTGCTCTGCTGGTCATAAACGAACTCCCATATTGTACTCTGCTACTACGTCACCAAATTTCATAAATATCAGAATAACGATACTAAAATTGTGGAACAACTACTAAAAATCATAACCGGCCAAGAGCATGTCGGACCATGCTCAGTGTAGGGTTTCGTAGTTGCCGGCCTGTTACAATTCATTAGTTCAAAAGGTCGTTTCTTACAGGAAATTTGGGGGCGCTTACGTCATTTCACTTACGTCCTTTCGCTATGGGTTTTTGAGTGATAACTCAAAAACGGCTCAACTGATATAATTCAATATAATTTTCATTGAAGACTTTTTAGGCCTCACTTTCATAAATGTTTTCAAAATTTTTGGACCCACCCAATTATTTACGAAAATATTAGTTTTATCCAAAAACTGTTTTATAAGACCCTAATTATTTTTAAAAGACCTATCCAACGATACTCCACACAACTGGGTTGGAACGAAAAAAAATTCGCCCCCCACTTCACGTGTACGGGAGGTATCCTAAAAAAATATATTTTTCCAGTTTTTATTCCATCATTTTGTCGGCTTGGTTATTGCACATATTCAAACCAAATTTCAGCTTTCTAGTACTAACGGTCACTGAGCTAGACCGCGGACGGACGGACGGACGGCCGACTTCCTAGTTGACTACGGAACCCTAAAAAGCCATCGAAACGTGCTCGTTAGACAGCTGATAGCTTCGACATGTCTGAAGTTGTCTGTAAGAACTTTACTTAGCTTATACGCTCCGCTCGTTCGATAAAGATGGGCCAAGCCGCGGATGCGTAATCTATGGTGAGATACCAAGCACAAAACGAGCGTCAGCTTGGGCATCTTCGCCATCAACAAATGTGCGGAAATCAACCTTGACAGAAACCTAAGACACCAGCATATCTACATCAACTCAGACAGCCAGGCTGCTCTGCTGGCACTAGAATCTTTAGAGTCAAACTAGTCCAGAACTGCAAAAATAACCTAAATGCACTGGCTAACTCCAACAAAGTTACACTTAGATGGGTACCAGGGCACTCCGACATTGACGGAAACGAAATAGCGGATGAGCTCGCCAGAAAGGGCGCGGACACACCCCTGGTCGGCCCAGAACCGTTTTGTGGAATCACCAAACGGGACTCATATTCTCTGCTAAACTACTTGGAAAAAACGAGAGCAAACGCATGGTGGAAGCTCGTCAAAGGACAAGCACACTCGAAAGCTCTGATCAAAGGGTTCAACAACAACGCCGCTAAAGAGCTGCTAGGCCTCAAAAGACGTAAAACCTGTGCAGTGACCAGAATACTGACAGGCCACTGTAAGTTGAACAAACACATGTTTCTACTGGGGAAGAAACAGGACGCAGCATGCAGGTTCTGCTAGGAGGAAGAGGAAACTGCCATGCACATGCTCTGCTCCTGCTGATCACTAATGCTTAAATGAAGTACCCACCTAGGGAGGCATGTACTGCAACCCGAAGAGGTAGCACAACACATTACAGCCCAAAGAATCTGGAAGTTTCTAGATTCAACGGGAATCCATAATGAAATATAAAGGGCTGCCACAATAGATCAAATCTGGTCGATGCGGCACATTGATAGTCCAATTAAGTAAGCCCGACATTCCCAGCACCGTTTCCTTATTAAATCCTACCCTTAATTTCATTGAAACCCAGACCACAATAGATTGCAACTAATAATTGCAGCTATCAATGTAACCACAGCTTAATGACCTTTTAATCCCGTCTTCATTGCGTCTTATCTCTACTTGTTATAAAAGCGGTTCGCTGCACTGCCAGCATTCAGGTTATAAATTTATCTCTTACCGTACGCTTAAGCATCCAGCATGCGGCAAGCTAGTATCAAGCAGACCGTCCTGCTCGCATATGTGCTGGTGACGGTCGTGATCGCCGGCGACAGCGGGCCCCCGGAGCGCGGCCACGCGACTTCATATAAATCGATTGACTACCCTCCTGTAACAATTATCGGTAAAGACGGAGATATACTCAGATGTTCCAGTGATAGTGCCTGCGAAATTTTTCACCAACTCCACAGTGAAGTTCTTTCTTTGCTTATTAGCGGAGACAACATATACGCTGGTTTACGTTCCGGCGCAATTTTAAGATGTGATGTAAATATAAAATCGTCATGCACTACCTTCTACACGGCCAATTCACAGGTGCTGTCTTTAGCAAGTGGCAGAGGATATCTTCTCGCAGGACTTCACGATGGAACTATCCAGTACTGTGGATTTTACCGAGCCAGTTGTCAAACGCTGCATAAAGTAGACCACTCGGTCTTTGCTTTAATTCAGTTCAACAACAATATCTACGCTGGTTTGAGAAATGGACAATTGATGCAATGTTCCTTAAGCAAAGGCAGTGAATGTTTAGAAGTGTATAAGACGGACTACGTCATTATGGGTTTGGGAAGTTTAGGAAAGAGTATGTACATTTTAACAGTCAATGGATATCTGTCGAAATGTTCCGATCCTGCAGCTACCGATTGCGTTGATTTAAAGGTTGATATTGGTATTGGTACGTCCTGGGGTATGACTGCGTTCAACGACTCATTGTATGTGCAGAATTATAAGATGGGAGTCTGCAAATTGTTGAATGATTATAGCTGTGAAACCTTTATCAACATAACATCGTCCACACCTTGGAGTATGGCCATGGCTTACGGTAGCAATGATTTGCGAAACCAATTTAAGAACGAGCATGTAACTTGTGAACAGGGCGCTCAGCAGTGTCAACTTGTCACTTATTGTAACGAAGCTGAGAGAGCCGGATTTGAAGTGTACGTTAAAGAAGGGAGACTGTACAATTCTGCCGATTATCTGGTGGACACGAGTGATGCTGATCAAGGGCACGCGGGACCGGCCGCCATCTTCATCATGGCACCTGACGGTAAACTATACCTCTCGAATTTCCACCAGGGGGCGACACGCATGTCGAGCTTCCTCGCCGGAAACCCGGTGTCGGGCGCCGGGGAGATCGTCGTCGAGAGAGGGGTGGTGAGGAAGATCCTGGCCTGCTCCGAACATTACGAACCCACTTTGGCATTAAACGCACAAGTTGTCCAGTCATTAATCACACAAGGATACACGGATCACATCGTTTCAGAGACGTGTCCTGAGATCGCTAAAAGTGATTGTGACCGAAAAGTTGCAGCAGATCTTCAGGATATCAAGCAAGGATCCGGCGGAATCACAATTTCAGAGATTTGCCCTGAGAGCACCGTCCACAAAGCCTGCACTGCAGCAGATATCGAGGACCTAAACCAAAAGCTCCAAATAATCTACGCCATGCAGAAATCACTGAATGACCTCATTAAAATCTATGCCAAGGGGATAAATGCCTTAAAAGAGAATCGCATTAACCCAAAACTAGACACTTGCATAAGCAGTGATGTAACAAACGGCCAATAGAAAAATATAAGACGGCCAATAGGGATGATGACACATGTTGAATTAGGCAATAAAATTTAGTTGATAGTATGCAGAATGATATCCAAATAAAGTAAACATTTAAAAAATCTATTGAAATGGTGTCGAAAAAAATTTAAATTTTGAAGCGTGATATCTTTACGCTTCAAAATTTCAATTTTTTTTCGAATTTTGAAAGTACGAAATTAAAAAAAACCAATGATACCATTCGATTTCTAACATTTTATTGTGAAATAAATTGTATGACAACCATATAACTTACATAAACGCAATATTTCACTGTAAAAATAGCAATTTCATAATTTTTCCATACTTTAAACAGGGCAACTATGAAGCCATGACGTCACGGCTTTATATCATTTTGTTAGGAGCGTTTTGAGAAACAAAAGCGAATCACAGACTTTAAGTCTCTTTTCTGTCTTTTATGTTGATTTACGGCAATTGGCCCCATATAGACATTTGATCCTCACAACAAAACGAATCGAATGATACCACGCATGGAAAAAAATCATCTAGCCTATAGAAGATTTTATTACTAGACGTATAATGCTAGGTGGCGTTACGTATTTTGACATAGACTTTATAAATGACCACCTTAAACAATTATATACCCTTGAATCTGTATATTAGTAGTTTTTATTTATATTCTTGTATAACATGACATAAGATCGTCTGTCCATCTTGTGGGTGGACGTCCTACGCTGCGCTTGCTAGTCCGTGGTCTCCACTCGAGCACTTTTCGACCCCATCGGCCATCTGCTCTGCGTGCAATGTGGCCTGCCCATTGCCACTTCAGCTTGCTAATCCTGTGGGCTATGTCGGTAACTTTAGTTCGTCTACGGATGACGCTGAATGCAAGTCGCTTCCGACCGATACTTATGGAGGTCCAAAGGGGAGGCCTATGTTCAGCAGTGGACGTCTTATGGCTGAGATGATGATGATGATGATAATATGACATAATTACATATTTGGCTGTATTAATTCCTCATCGACATCATCTCTTCCTAGCTGCATGATGCGGCTACGGCTGACTTCTGCTTGTATAATGTGCTCCTCGTAGGGCATGCAATTAGGGCTTGCAATTCGAATATTCGAATATTCGAATTATTCGAATATTCGGCCTATTTTGGTATTCGAATAGTACCGTGTATATTATTCGAATATTCGAATATTTTTTTTCTGATATCCGCAATTAATATTTTATTAATATTGTATATTTTTAGGCATTTTAAATCGCGTATCATAACGAAATTGCCATATCCGTCACGTTTTGAGCACTTTACAGCGCCCATTAGCACAGATTCGAATATTTTTCACTATTTAATAACTCTCTCTGTTCTGTAGTCGCTCCTTCATACCTGAAGACAGTGATCACCTGCCTTCTTTCTGGATCCAATGACTTGCTTTTATTGACTCCTGTTCCTGGCTATTTCATACAACTTGTTTTCTTCTTTACTTGGTCATTCCACGGCGTCGGAGATTTACGTTTCCTTTTGCCTTCCACCTTCACCACCAAGACTAAGTTGTCAGAAAGTTCTCAAGGTTGTTATCCCCGCATCTAGCAATGTGACCGAAGTATGATAGAATGCGGCGATTTCAGATAGTGCATAGGCAGTCTTTAACGTGGAGTCTGGTAAGGATCGATGAACACTTCGTCTGGCTGTCTGCATTTTACGTAACTGTCGCCTCCAGCACCAATTTCTGAATGCATTGATTCTAATTCGTTCTTTTATCAGGATATGGGCTATCCTAAGACGTGGGCCGTCTTTGCACAATACCATAAAACGGAGAATACGAGCGCTCGAACCAGTCTCATCCTCGTTTTAATTGTAATTCCCCGTCTTTTCCATATGAAGTACCATTGCGTCTTTCTCCAATCCGGTGATGGCGATCTGACGTTTTACTTCTGGAGCACAGCTGCCCTTGCTAGAGATTTAGAAATCGAGATTTTAGATTTTCAGTTCGGTCTACTATCATAAGTTTAGTTTTGTTAATAGAGTATTGACTCTTGACAAATTTGGCGACCGAGATAGCTTTTAATACTTAACTAATCATATACGCCGTGTATTAAAAAAATATTATTTTGTTTTGTTGATTTGTTGGCGCATCCATACAATAATTTTTCGAAGTTTTTTTCACATATATCATGAGTAAATTGACGATTTTATTAATTATAGAAGATTTTATTTGATTAAAAAGACTTAAAATACACAATTACAATCATTATAGGTGTTAATTTAAAAATCCCCAACTATTCGAATAGTAAATTTAAACTTTCGTGAGACATATTAACATTATAAAATAACACCCACTAATGTGCCGTGAGAGTAACCGTGTTATTTTATAATATTCGAATAGTATTCGAATAATTCGAATATCTCCAAAAAATAAATCGAATATTCGAATATCTGAAGTCGTCGAATATTTGCAAGCCCTACATGCAATACCGGTATTGCTTGTATGGACAATACCGGAATTCCGGTATAGTCCAAACAAATGATACCGGTAATGCATGCCCTCCTCAGGTATGCTCAAATGTGACTTGCATGCGCAGGTGGTCATTTTGCTAGTCTGTAATTCAGACCTCCACCCACTAAAAGCTGCCAGATGCCCGGATCTAGCTATAAGGATAGTACAGCAATCTAACCAGACGGGTTATGTTGCTCTCATTATTGTGTCATATCTGACGTGGCCAGCTCTTAGTCCGTTAATATCTATATAATCACTACATAGTATAAAACAAAGTCGCTTCCTGCTGTCTGTCCCTATGTATGCTTAGATCTTTAAAACTACGCAACGGATTTTGATGCGGTTTTTTTTAATAGATAGAGTGATTCAAGAGGAAGGTTTATATGTATAATTGCACACGTGCGAAGCCGGGCCGGGTCGCTAGTATTTGTACAGGGTGTAACAAAAATACTGGTGATCCGTTTAAGTGCATAATTGGTATCGATGCGACTAAGAAAAAGTAGGAGAAAAAATTTTGGACGCGAAAAAAAAATTTTTTTTCTATGGGACACAGCTGGTCGACCCTCCATACTAAACCAAAAATTTTTTTCGCGCGAAAAATTTTTTTTCTTAGTTTTTCCTAGTTAGATTACGATACCAATTATGCCCTTAAAAGGATCACCAGTATTTTTGTTACACCTTGTATAAGAAAGGAACCATTCTCTCATATGTACGAGTTCCATTCTGGCTCATACATTTACATACATTACTTGAACCCATATTACTTGGTGTTGTGATTTGAATGATTACAATACATTTTTAATTACATTAATAATGTTGACGGGAAGTGACCTCTCTCTTCCTCTATTAGCGTTTGTTTGGGGTCCGCTTAACAACCTAATCCTATGAATTCACGTAGGCACTACTTTATGCGAAAGGTACTGCCATCTGACCTTCCAACCCAGAGGGGAAACTAGGCCTTGTCGGGATTAGGTCCGGTTTCCTTATGATGTTTTCCTTTACCGAAAAGCGACTGGAAAATATAAATGATATTCCGAACATACGTTCCGAAAAACCTAGTGGTACGAGCCGGGGTTTGAACCCGAGACCTCCGGATTGAAAGTCGGACGTCTTACCACCAGGCTACCAGCGCTCTCGACTTTTTTTTAATGACAAAATATCATATTGATAGCAAACCCGTAAGCCCCTTAACAAATCAAAGTTTCAAAGGTGGAGTATCGCTAAGGCATGAAATATGAAAATGTTTGCAACGTTGAATTGATGGGCATGATTCTGACAGCTCGATCGCAAAACAAAATGGCCGACGTGATGCATACATCAATGTTCGGCGCAAAACTATTTTCGTTTTTTTTGCTATTCACTTTTAACACTCCAAGCTCCTAAATTCAATACAAAGTGAACACACCTATTATAGCGTGTTTCTGGCAGCGAATTAATGTCAGAGAAATGGGAATATTTGTTTTATCGGATGAAAAATGGAACTAAAAATCTCATAGCTGACTAGGCATGGCCTGAAGCGGATCGAAAACTTCATATATTGTTTAGAAATAAAGGAAAAGTAGAAAAATCCACTGCCTCAGCCGAGACTCGAACTCGCGACCGGATACATGCTCGTCACTCTGAACTAGGGTTGCCACCTTTTTTTGAGAGAAATATAGTATTTTCCAAACCTACATCAAAAAAATATAGTACACCTTGTTGTTACCTCATGAAACGTTCCAAAAATATAGTATTTTCGTCTATTTTGCATATTTTCAACAGTACACCAAGCCAAAATATAGTACGATACTATATGTATATTATAGTACGGGTGGCAACCCTACTCTGAACAACTAAGCTACTGAAAATTAACTGATGGCTCCGAATTCCTCCGTCAGAGCGACGGGCATGTATCCCAGAGTGTAACGAGTTCAAGTCATGGAGCAGTGGACTTTTCTACTTTTCCTTTATTTCTAAACATTGGGGAATCGTTAGCAGTCGTTCTTTCAAAATTAACTTTTATACCGAGTGTTTCCTGTAATAGGAGCAATAAATTAAAACGTAGATTATAACTGCTCAAATCAAATCAGACGTTTGTTCAGCGACTTTTAAAAATAACTTATGGTTACTTTTTAGGACACTTTAAAGTTTTTCCGAACACGCAATGCATTCCGAAATTGATTATGGTAGGCTGACAAAGAATGTCAAATAGACGGATTTTAACGTACATGGAAAATAGTATTTAGTTTGTATGAAAAAGAGGCGATCTACAAGATGCATATTTTTAAAAAGTTGTTGAGCAAAAGTTTTGTTGTTTGAGGGTAGAATCCACGTTTTAATTTATTGCTCGTATTACAGGAAACACCCTGTATACTCGTATTGTTTCATCACTACATAGTATAAAACAAAGTCGCTTCCTGCTGTCTGTCCCTATGTACGCTTAGATCTTTAAAACTACGCAACGGATTTTGATGCGTTTTTTTTAATAGATAGAGTGATTCAAGAGGAAGTTTTATATGTATAATTGCACCCGCGCGAAAGCCGGGGCGGGTCGCTAGTATATCATATAATGTAATTGTGTTTCTTTTTCAGTTCAACTTACCCGGCCTACTAGCTACTCAACGGTGATGCAGTAGGTAGGTACAGTCGTCATGAAAACTCGCTCACTTATGAGGCCGACTGTACAGTGTGAGTGAATTGTGTTATTTAAACATATGATTGTAAATAGTCCGTTATCAGTAACCCATTGATGTTGTACCGTTGGTAATTTTTATTAAACAAAAAACTGTAAACTTTAAAAATTATTTATTTAATTTTATCTACACCTATATCATAAACCCTCCATGAAGCGTTCAAAAACCGCACGTTATGAACACCATAAAAATAGACTGTTTTGTTAGAAGTTAGAACAAATGTCTTATCTGTAACGATGTTATTAAGTATTATCAAATAATAAGCAAAAATTCGATTTCATTATGAAAATCCGGCCTGCTCCCCGACAGCCGGCACGCGCCCATCCAACCGCCGGCACGCTCTTATACTCTTAACAATAAAGTTGTCCATCTCATTTTGAACACTCTACCCGCTTAGCTACTTTTGCTGCTGACTGTACTAATATTAAAATTCATTCAAAGTACAGTCCACGCCAAACATCTTTTACGATTTGCACCTTAATCCTTTGTAATAAGTTTCAAAATGTATACAACATATTTTTGGCGTTGACTGTACCTTTTTGCAATTACGCGAGGTTTACGTATACAAAACCGTAGGCGCAAGCTAGTATAAACAACAATATGAATACAATACATTAAAAACATTCCTTATTGAACACTTAAAAAAACAGTAGGTACCTCCACTCCTATAAATTAAGTAGGTAAAATCCCCGAAACGGCTGGACTGATAATAGTGTTAATATGTCTCACGAAAGTTTAAATTCAACCTTTTATTGTGTTAAAGATTAAAAATAAAAATAGTTCAAATTAGGGTAAGCAACAAGCGGTCTTATCGCTTAAAGCGATCTCTTAAATAACAGATAACCTCAAACACTAGATACATCATAAGTACAACTCGAGGTCACCACACATGTGCTCCCATACTAATTTTGTATGAGAGCGCGACCGATTTCAGTTGAGTTAACGTTTTTGATCATTACTCATGTCAATTAAAAATATCCACAAAAATCAAGTTACAGGGGTGAACCTGGATTGTTATACTACAAATTGGTGTAGAATACTATTGAGATGTGCTGTTCGAATCGTAGAAATTTAAGAATAAAATTGCGCTGATGTGTGGTGACCTCGTGCTCCCTGTAAAAGCTTAATAATGAGGTGTCTGTGTAGTCCGTGCTCGAATTTCAATAAATTAAAAAATCCATATTTTACGCCACTTTCATGAAGTTCCATTCAAAAGCCTTCTAATTTCAAAACCATCTAAAAATTTTACAGAATACAAGCCATTTAAGCCTACTTCAAACTCTCAGTTTAATGAATGCAGCTAATCAAACATTTAAACTCGGGGATTGAATTTTGAAAAAGGAACGAATTTGTAATTGGAACAAAGTGGTCGGTATAATTGGTCGCCATTCGTGGTGAGCCGTGGCGATATGGACTAGGAATTCAGAAGTAAAATCGTAGGAGGGCGTTTTCACAAAACGTTGTTGATTTTCGTGTTTTTGAAATTTTAAGAATTTTTTGGATATTCCTCCTTAGAATCGAGAGTACTATTCATTCTGCTAGGAAATGAAAAGTGTCCCAAAATTTTCATACAATTTTTATTTTCCATTACGCTACTTTCATATAAGTGCCCATAGAAAAGTAGCGTAAGAGGAACAGGACACTTTTAATTTCATAGTGGAGTTGATAGTACTCACGATTCTGAGTAGGAATATGCAAAAAATTCTTAAAATTTCAAAAATATGAAAATTAACAACTTTTTGTGAAAAAGCCCAGGAATTAGAAATTTCGTATAAACTCTTCGGCTGCGCAGATTATTTTATTGAAAACTATTTAAGAAGGCGCCTAAAAATGTACGATGTAAAATATGGGATGCTTTATTAAAAGCATCGCATATTTGACACGCTGCCCGCTTGCAATACAACTATACAAAGTGCGCTCTTTTTTAACGATGTATTCCCAAATGTCCCCGACAAATGGATATAATAGATACAAATCCTGCACATATCTTGGCCTTACTGGATCACAAACGCTCATATATGCAGAATCACCGAACAAACACCCCATTAACAAGGAGATCCAATCACGGACTGGATTGGGCATATCCTCATCAGGAAACCTGACACCCACTTATCCAATATTGCCCTGACCTGGAAGATGCCCGGCTAACGGAAAAAGGGCCCATATCTACTTGGTGCCGTACCGTTAGGGGATGGGGTGGGAGGAGGTGACTCAGACCGCACATTACCGTCGCCTGTGGAAGAACTTAATTCGAGGCTTACACGTCTGCAGTACCTAAAAGGATAAAAAGAGAAGATGTAAAAAGAAGAATGTAGTTGTGTTTAAATAAATGTTCCGGAAAGAGAACCTGAGGTAGGTACTCAGACAAGCGAGAACAAAGTTTTTTGACTGGGAAGTGGGATAGGCAAAGAAGGAGAAGAAGAGAAATAGAAGAATGTTACGAGCATTACAAGATTCTAATATTATTATCAAGTGAAGGTACTCAGTCAGTCCATACGCCTGAAGTCGTTGGTAAGAAACCGTTATTTGCCGACGGTTAGGTTTAAAATAATAGAACACGAAGATTCATCATGACGAGAATTTAAATATTCATCCAATCCGACCAAAGGAACAAGGACGTATGTCACATAGAACTTTGATATGCTTACGGCTTTTTGATTTTGCAGTTTTCGTGTCATTTTAAATTCAACCAGGCGCGGACCGGGTTTCTTTTCAAATAAATCTTAATTGATTAATTAGTTATTGTTTTCAGTCGATTTGATATTACAGAGTGTTTCCTGTAATTCGAGCAATAAATTAAAACGTACGTAGATTCTACTCCTCAAACAACAAAACTTTTGTTCGACAACTTAAAAAAAATATGTATTTTGTAGGTTGCCTCTTTTTCATACAAATTAAATAGTATTTTTAATGTACCTACGTTAAAATCCGTCTATTAGACATTGCTTCTCACCCTACAGACATAATCAATTTCGGAATACATTGCGTGTTCGGAAAAACTTTAAAGTGTCCTAAAAATCAATCCATAAGTTATTTTTAAAAGTTGCTGAACAAACATTGTCTGTTTTTAGGAGTAGAATCGACGTTTTAATTTATTGCTCCTATTACAGGAAACACCGGGTATACGTCAATTCAGCAGTTTTTAAATTAACGTTTAAATAAAATATACAGAATAGGTCATTGTTAAATTCCATTTTTATATGACAATTGACAAATCTTTTTTATATGAGTGCTAGAGTGCTCGTCACACGAATAAATTGCACACAGCATACGGTAGATGTCGCTAAGAGGTCCTAAAAGACATGGTGGGAAAATGCGCCTGATGGACAGTCGCCATCAGATATATCGGAGCGGCCAATGTGGTCACAAATATCTGAACAACGCCTCTATCGTCAAGGCGAGAAAGTGCATGTTCAGATATTTTTGAGTACCCTGGCCGCTCCGATATATTTGATGGCGACTGTACGAAATCATTTTCACCGAAGTCGAAACGCGACGGTGCGCTCGGTTGATTAGTCAAGTGCCGCTCAGACAGCACTCTGGAGTACCAAGTTATAGTTGGTAACTTGGTAAGTTCCGTCACGTTTACCAGAAATATTCATAGTTAGTTTACAAACATATTATAACAATACTAGCTTTAACCCGCGACTTCGTCTGCGTAAAACAATTGTACATCGCATTCTGACAAAATTTCCAATAGATGTGACACTTCATTAGATGAGGGATTCTGGGATAGACAATAGGTACCTATCCATGTCATCGTCTGACCATATATTTTGCAATTTCTATTCAAATCCGTTCATACTCGTACACTATAACCCTTTTCCAGACCGCACCAATCCAGAAGAATATTTCCAAAATCGGAAATGTCTTCTAAATTGTTACGTTTTGATCAGTGTTTGTCGCCATTTCTGGTCAAAACGCAGTTCTGATGATGGGATCAATGAGGAAATGGGAAACTCCTTAAATTTTAAAGGATACCGTGTATAGTTTTTTTGTGTTTTTATCAACAAATCAAGCATTTTCATTCAAAAAAGTGACATTTGATCAAGTGGATCTGCTGATGATGATCAGAACGGAATGTTTAGAAATAAAGGAAAAGTAGAAAAAGGGATTCGAATTCGCGACTCTGGGAGACATCCCATCGCTCTGACCAACTGAGCTACTGAGACTTACCTGATGGCTGTGAATTTTTCCACCAGTCGCGAGTTAAAAATTTCACCTAAGGCAGCGGATTTATCTACTTTTCCTTTTTTTTCTAAACATTGTGGTATCGTCAGCAGACGTTCTGCTTAATACAAAATTGATCAGAACATAACTCTTCAACAACACATACTTCGTTTGGCGATTTGTCTTCTTCGCTGTGTTTGTTAAGAAAGTTAGATTTTCAAGATAAATTATTGTCTAGCTCGAGTTCTGAGGATGGGAAATGGGATCCACGAAGAATCGAGGGAGCTCTTCAAATGTTAAAAGCATACATACTTACACTTAGTGATTCTAGGATTTGAATCAACAAATCAATCAATTAGGTACATTTAAAGGAGTGATATTTGATGAAGTGGAACTACTGATGATGATCGAAGCGGATCTCTTCAAAGACACATAGTTCACGTTTGGTGATGTCTTCTTCCCTGTGTTTGTTAAGCAAATTATTTCATTGTATGAAATCTAAGAGTGCACCATCTACAATAATCTTTCACCGGCCTCCCCCGAAGAAGTTGTTTTTTTTTTCTTAAAAAATATAATAAGTCAATTAAGTATTTTACTATTCAGGGCAAAGAAAAATCCAATCGGTTCAGCCGTTCTTGAGTTATAAATGGTGTAACCGACACGATCAGCGGTTTCACTCGCGCGTTTCAGTAGGCTTTATCACTTTTCGTTACCCTTAAACAGTCCATTGCTAAAAGTAACGCATTCTACATGTCAAAAACTCAGTTCAGCAGTTTAGCTAAAATCGACGAAGGGCGAAAGCCATGGTCAAGGGAAGCGTGTAATCAAGAAAATCTGCTGAGCTGAAAGCAGAGCTCCCCGTACAGCCGAACGTCCGAAGCGTGTCAGTAGAAAATGCTTCTCTTATCCAGCACGATAGAGATCAGTGAGAGAAGTGTCTTATAAGCGAACTGAAGGGACGGAAGCCCAACCGTAGGTGGTTAGGTCTGTGAATGTCGAAAGCTGAGCTCTGCGTAGAGTCGAAGACCCTAAGCGTACCTGTGTAAAGTGCTTCTACGTGTCTTAAAAGCGAACCAGGAGGCCGGAAATCTCGATGAATAGCGATATTACAGTTTGTTTTTCCTATACTTCCTTCCTTTGTTTTTCCTTTTCCCGTTTGTGACGTAGTGAACACTCAACCAATACCTACTCTTTTTGTTCCCGTCTTAGTCGTTCAAACTAACCATTTTTGGTATGAATAGAAATCGTTCAATTCTTTATTTTATGAGGGGGCCCCCGAGCCCCTGTTCACCCCCTATAAAGTGGTAAACACTACCAATACTCTTATTGCTCCCGTCTTTAGCATTCTACCTAACCACTTTTGTTACGAATAGACTTTTTTTACCAGTCTTAAATATTCAACCTAAATATGTTTTGAATGACTATAAATCAATCGGTGTGTTTTTTCTTTGGCTCTGCCCCCTGAGCCCCCTTTTTAACACCTTAAACGTGCTGCACTCCCGGACTCCGGAACTTATTGATCCCGTTTTAAACATTCAACCTCACCATTTCCGATATGAGTACAAATTGTATGTATGTTATTTCTTTGAGCGGGGGGCTGCGCCCCCCAAGCCCCCCTTTTACCGCCTATCAAGTGGAAAACTCTTTCTGCTCCTGTCTTAAACATTCAATCATTTTTGGTATATGTAGCGATAATGCAGTGTGTTATTTCTTCATGCGTGGACTTCCCCCCCGAACTCCACTATCAAGCTTATCACGTGGTGAATTCTATCAATATTCTTTTTGCTTCCGTCTTAAACATTCAACCTCACCATTCCTGATTTGAATATAAGTTATATTGTGTTATATCTGTGAGCGGGGGGCTGCGCCCCCAAAGCCCTCCCTTTTACCGACTATCATGTGGTAAATTCTATAAAAATTTGCTCCCGTCTTAAACATTAAACCTGACTTTAGGTATAAATAGCGACAGTGCAGTATATTTAACCTAAAAATTCTTGGTATTAGTGGAAATAATTCAGTGTGTAATGCCTTTGTGAGTTAAAGCAAGACGCTTTTTAATCTCGCATATAAATACCGGTATAAATAGCGATCACACAGTATGTAGGTATTTCTCAGGCTTTGCGTGATAAGCTTTGCTTCCGCCTTCGCGCCTTCATTGGTCAGTCGAAGAAGAGCGTTGAGTTCAAGTTTGGTACCAGCGCTTGCAAAAAAACATGTCTGCAACGCAGCTTCGTTTCCCAAAGACAGAAACTCCGCGAGCCATCTACATCTTTTCTTTTACATGAATTCTCCAAATAGATTTTTGAGTTAATATTTAAACATTTCCCGCCACCTAGGGCGCATGCCACGAACTTGAGTTGAATTTTGTATGCACCTAAATTACGAACTTTGTGACAATCCTGCGAGAGATAGCGTTGTGGTTCATTTCGCTATGTGTAGCCATTTTTTTAGATTTTCTATGTTTAAATCCTTTTCTTCCAAATAAACCATAATCAATTTGTCAATTGACCTTAACACTCAGTTAATATTAATTAATAATTACATTTACCATGCATATTTAAACCCTTCTTTTACCCCCTTAAAACCAAAAAGTTAATATTATTTATGGTCCGGCCAGGAGGTATCAAGCGTGCCCGCCACCCAGTACCTTTTAGCAAGGGCGAAATGAACGAAAACGCTGCATTGGGAATAATAAACTAAGAATAAACCTGTGTAAATGCTGTTTTGCGAGCCACAAAGGCAAGGTTCAGGCTTGGAGACCAAGGGCTGACCCCTACGAAAGGACCCAGAGCCTTCAACGGTCGCTCCCAAATGTGTCAAATCCAAGCAAGGACGCGATTATTTTCTTAATAGGTAATTATTTTTAAGTTCTTAAATATGTAGAGGTTCGATCGATTTTAATGCCTTTTGCTACGCCGGTTATGAAGGATATTTATTACGTAGCATGAAAAGCCGGCACAAACACTTAAAATACTATTATGAGCACCATCTACATTCAGGCCTCTGAGATGTGAAAAGCGGTAGAAAACATTGCAACCTACAGTTCTGTAGGGGGCACTAAAATAATAACGGGAATATAAATTTAATAATCTCTTTACTTTTATTACAATCCGGCCAGCCATAATTACGTAAAAATATAACACATTAGCATCAGTATGTTTTAATGATTTTTATGTTTAGTGGGTCACTAAAAAATTATTAAATACAATACATGATACTAAGAATCTGTGGCGGCCTGCTCGACCGCCCGCGGTTGCCTAGCAACGATACACACAACACTACGCAGCCGTTGAATCTGAAAGTCGTTCCACAGATTTTCTCAATTTCAGTTATTTTATTATCGGCGTTGTAATTATTGTATATATATATAACCATTGTGTGAAAATAAATTGTAAATACTACGCCTGCGCATTTGTTACTTCTATAAACAACCTGCCGCCCAACTGCTGGTAGGTATTACAACCTCAACACCTCTCTACCGCAAATCTGCTACCAAGTACCAGGAAATAACTTCACATTAGTGTCAACAGATGGCGTTAGGGCGCTGTGCCATATGGTTTTATGAGTTTTAGAGCGATAATATTATAAAACTTTATTAAATACTGTAAAATTCCATGCTTATATAGGTGCTAAGCTAAAATGTAATTTATTAATGCATGTAACAATCATTTCTAGCGTATGCATTTCACGTGAAGATCTAGACAGCTACAACGCACTTTCGAAGTTTTTAACGTCATTTGTATATATAGAACTTCTAACTAACTCGTATTAGAACTATATATTGCCACTCTCACTAAGGTTGTAGATTTTCTCAACTTATAATATTAGTGGGATGGGATAGTGGGATTATACAACAAATATATAAAAAGAAAACTTAAAATCTACCTATAAACTAAATAATTCTAAAACCGTAAACTAGGTAAGGTCGCCGAGGTCCGACCCTTGCGGAAGAGTTCCCATAATGCTGGCTGCGTTCCCTCTTTGGACGGCTATACCTAGCCGTTGTGCCAGGAACGAGCCAGCTCTACGGTCCTCGGTGACCTCAACTAGTTTTTTTGATATATCTGAAATTAATTTCCGGGCGCTTGAGCACCACGGCCCTAGGGTTTCGAGTATATTATTATAGTTTGAATCAGGTGCCGTATTCTAATATTAAAATTCACAAACTTAATACATCAAAAACACAAATCCAATCCATCAGAAATATCAGAATTAGCTTAAAAATTATTCCGACGTAATTCCAATACAACTTCAATATTGATAGATTATTTTTAATACAGTTGCTCAAAAAAGTGCTTTTCTTGTAGTGGTTTAGCGTGCGGAAAGTTTGATATCGCGCACTAGTGCTTTTTACTTTTCCAGCCAATCACAGCTAATGACAGTGACAGACAGCCAATCACAGCGCAGCACCGCACCGCGCGGAGCGTTCGGATACATGTACTAAAGTAACCTCAAAGTGAATAATTGACAATTTTATAATTTTTTCGCAACTGTATTAAAAAACGTCGTTCGATACTCGTGCGTAAATGTCATTCTTCACTCGTCCCGAGTCTTGCCACGAGCCGTAGGCGAGTATATCTCGGTACTCGTGAAGTAATGACATACTTTAAGCACTAATATCGAAATGTACTATTAGTCTATTATTGTGTGTTGGAGTTGTGTTTGAGATAGATTTTGTTTTGAATGTAGGTAGGGTTGTCAACTGCTTTTAAGGTGGGTGATATCGTCTGGAAAGCGAATTATATGCAAAATGACGCACAATAGTTTAACCCTTTGACCGCCAAAGCCGTCATATCACGCGCACGGAAAGTCCCGCCGTCAGCGCCAGGACGTGATATCACGTCCAAAATATAACCGGTTTGCATTGCGCGCTCGCGCGCGCTGGCGCTGAAGGCATGATTTTTGCTTGGCTTGGCGTTCAAAAGGTTAAAATGGCGAAGTTAGCTCCAAAGTATGTGCAGTGTAGGATCACCAAAGTTTTATCAGCTTTGGTTTACGAGCTAGAAGCGTTGGATGGTCATCCACTTGGCTCATGGCATGTCAAAAATTTTAAGGCTTGAACTGTCGACAAACAATTTAATTCTCTTCTTGCGTTTCCATAGTATTAATATGTAACCACAAAAGTGAAAGTTGATACAGTAATATTTAGGAAATATATTATTATTTCTAGTAAAAAGGGTATTTGTATGAAAGTTGTTATCTGTAGTAAGTATTTATTAGCGAATTGTATGATGAAATTTAATCTCGGTGACACGGGGCGGGGTTAAGAACATACGCTTCGTCATAGATAGGGACTTCAAGTCTGTTGATAATTTAAAAACATCTAACCATCGTCATCATCTTCTCAGCGTTTGTCCCAGCTTTCGCTTTTTACTTTGGGTTCAATCTTAGAGCATATACCTATGGAGTAAGCTTAGGTACATTTCCCCTCTGTCAACGTTATTAGCAGGAAAATCTAATACGTTTATAAAAACTATTTCAAAAATCGATTACACGCATTTCGTTCATCGTTTTCAGTGAGTAAAGAGCTCCGTGAAAATGCCTTTATGTATTGTTTTTAAGTGTAAAAAATGTTCTACTATGTCTAGTTTACAAAAATATGAAATATAATTCCACATGTAAATTATAGTTTTACTTTTTTATCATTACTATTATGATTAAAAAATTAATCCATATCGAAAATCCGGCGTCGTTTACAGAATCGATTCAAAGATAATCGTTTATTTTCTGACGGGAAGTAACTATTTTGACGTTTGACACTTATGCATATTTAACGCCCCTAAGGATTACTGCCTTCTATATTTTTTTTGAAAATACAAGCAAAAATGATCCTTGGCTTTTTTGTTTGACATTTGCAGAGACTGCATCCGATAATGAACCATATTTAAACATATGTAAAGTCAACTATCTGTTGCTCCATTTAGTATCGTGACTTACTGTCAAATATGCGTGATATTATCAAGTCAAAGGTACATCATTGTCCGTTATCAATAAGTCGATGCTAACTATAAAAATTCATTTAGAAATAAACTTTATTAACAACCGACAATGATGTACCTTCAAATAGAAAACGCCATACGTATGCTACCTCGCCCCCCTCAGATTTAGGCAGACTTTTTTGTTTGGAAAGATGAGGCGATGCGTCCTCCAGGTATAGAGCTTTATGGGTTCAATACTTTGTATAACGTCGGGCTAAGGCTGAAGTTCAGAGCGCTCTTCGCACGATCTCACTATGCGCCTCGGCCTCTTCTCGGTAAAAAGCCCGACAATCAGAGCGCGTTTTATACCATTTTGGGCGCTTACTTAAGTCGGGGAAGACCGATATCCAGAGCGCGCTTCCCCTCACTTTGGGCACCTACGGCGCCCTTTTAGCATTTTGGTTAAGTCTGATATTCAAAACGCTTTAGGCTCCTGTTGTGGTATAAATTCACTCGACATTTTGAGCGCGTTTTCCACGCTCTCACTAAGGGACCTGCGCCTGCGTCGCGCTCATGGTATAACTTCGCGCCAAGTCCAACATTCAGAGATTCCAGAGTGCCCTTCGCTCATTAACCCCAATTCTAAATTTCATTGATACCTGGAACATAATACATTGCGGCTAATAATTATAGCTATCAGTGTAACCATATCTTTATGTGATCTCCTAACCCCATCCACACCGGGTCTTATCTCCTTTTAGTTATATAAGCGGCTCATAGATCGTACCGGCATTCAATTGGTGAACTTCTCTCGCTCCGAACACTCAAGCAGCCAGCATGCGGCAAGCAAGCATCAAGCAGACCATCCTGCTCGCGTGTGTGCTGGTGACGGTCGTGATCGCAGCCGGCGACAGCGGGCCCCCGGAGCGCGGCCACGCGGCTTCGTATACCGACTCGATTGACTCCCCTCCTGTGACATTTATCGGTAAAGCTGGTGGAGAACTGGTTAGATGCTCCCGCGATAGTGTCTGCGAATTGTTTTATCAAGGTGTAAGTACTATTTACTCTCTGCTTGTCAGCGGAGAGTTCGTGTATGCAGGTTTGCATTCCGGAGAAATTTTAAGATGTCTTATAAATATAAAGTATTCATGTAGTACCTTCTACCAGGGCACTTCACGCGTATTGTCGTTAGCAAGTGGCAGAGGATATCTTCTCGCTGGTCAATATGATAATACTATACTGCGCTGTGAAGTACATCAACCTAGTTGCCGAACGCTATATAAGGTCGGTGGCTCAGTGTATTCTTTAGTTCAGATCTACAACGGTATAATATACGCTGGTTCAGGAAATGCAAGATTGATGCGCTGTTCTTTAAGTATACCCAATGAATGCTCAGAAGTGCATGTAGCAAACGCGGGCATTACAGGTTTGGCAAGCATAGGAATGAATGTGTACATTTTAACACACCAAGGAGAACTGTCAAAATGCTCTGCTGGTGCAACAATTACTGATTGTGTTGATTCAAAGGTTGGAAGTAGTTCGTCCTGGGACGTTAAAGCATTTAACGGTTCTTTGTATGTACAACGTAGTGAAACTGGACTCTGCAAGTGGGTGAACGATACTAGCTGTGAGAACTTTATCAACATACAACCGTCGTGGAGTTTTGCCATGGCTTACGGTACAAATAATTTGCGAAACCAATATAAGGACGAGCATGTAACCTGTGAACAGAGCGCTGAGCAGTGTCAACTTGTCACTTATTATAACGAACCTGAGAGATCTGCATTTGAAGTGTACGTTAAAGCAGGAAGGCTGTACAATTCTACCGATTCTCTGGTGGACACGAGCGATGCCGATCCAGGGCACGCGGGACCGGCCGCCATCTTCGTCATGGCACCTGACGGTAAACTATACCTGTCGAGTCACCACCAGGGGGCGACACGCACGTCGAGCTTCCTCGCCGGGAACCCGGTGTCGGGCGCCGGGGAGATCGTCGTGGAGAAAGGGGTGGTGAGGAAGATCCTGGCCTGCTCCGAACATTACGAACCCACTTTGGCGTTAAACGCACAAGTTGTTCATTCGTTAATCGCGCAAGGTTACACGGATGCCATCGTTTCCCAGACGTGTCCTGAGGTCGTTGAACGTGACGTGAATCAACAAGTTGCAGCAGATCTCCAGGATGTCAAACACGGACCCGCGGAACCCGATATTTCAGAGCTGTGTCCTGAGAATACTGTGAACAAAACCTATACTGCATCAGATGTGGAGAACCTCGACAAAAAGTTGCAAATAATCTACACCATGCAGAAATCACTGAATGACCTCATTAAGATCTATGCCACTGAGATAAATGCATTAAAAGAGAGACCTAATAATCACATTCAACCAGAACAGGATACCTGCAAATGCAGTGATGTAACAAACGGCCAATAACTAGAGGTTTGCGGACTAGAATTATATAGCTAGATGGACCTGGACCTAGACTTTCTAAATGGTTACCTTTATTATTTAAATTCTCTGCATTTTGTATGATCATAGGCAGGTCTTTACTTTATTTCTCCGTGATTGCAATTAATATACCTGAATAATGTGATAAAATTACATATTTCTTTCTACTCGCCTAATTATGCGTTAGTCCATTTGAAACATATAGTTTTTAATTGTTGTTGTGTAATATTGTTCTTAAGTAAATATTGTTAAGTACAGTCGCCATCAGATACAACGGAGCGGCCAAGATTGTCAAGGCAATAAAGTGCATGTTCAGATATATTTGAGTACATTTGCCGCTTCGATATATTTAATGGCGACTGTACATATTGTTCTGAATTACTGACGTTTTAAGTGTTGTTTATCTTTATATTGACCGCGCATAATTTGAGTTTTAGTAAAGTTTTCGTGATTATATACAATTTGTTTCATTATATACCTTTAAAATGCTTTAGCCCCTCTTTTTTCATATTTTAGTGAAAAGCGACTGGTAAATATCAGATTATATTTCGTACATAAGTTCCGAAAAACTCAGTGGTCCGAGCCGGGGTTTGGACCCGAGACCTCCGGATTAAAAGTTTGAACGTTCTGCCGTCAGGCCACCAGCGCTTGTCGTCATATCAAAGGGTCAAGTTATGATTGTCAAGCCTACAAAAGTATAAAACCGTCCATGAATAGTATAGTTCAATCAACATTTCGTCTGCATTGTCCCGCACTACAAATTCTTTGCATTTTCCGATTCGTTCGATCGCTCTATTAGTATGTGGATGCAGTTTCTCTTGTGGGAATTTTTCTTTAAATTCGTCAGTTGTTCAATCAAATTGTTTGAGGTGATTTATTATTTAACTAGTTTCCATCCGCAACCCTTCTTTCATGACGTACAGTCAACGCCAAAAACATGTATACATTTCTGAAACTTATTACAATGGAGGCAGATGCAAAAGTATTTACACTAAGTAGTCCGCCCCGAACTTTTTGGTTTTTGAGATAACTCGATGGAAACTAATTAGATATATTTAATAGTTCAAAAGACTCATAGTTCTAAATATGCCTCACCTTTTTTTTACTTCCATATCTTTATGCGCAGAAACCAGCCAAGAGCATGTCGGACCATGCCCAATGTAGGTTTCCGTAGTTTTCGGCCCGGCACAATTCTCTTAAACGGTTTTTTTTAATCATTTTTTGTTTTAGTTTTACCACACTGTTTACAATTACTGAGCTACTTACTAGCGGACAGAAATACGTTACAGGTGGACAGACACGTTGAGACTATAAGGGTTCCTAGTTGACTACGGAGCCCTATAAAACAGAGCCAAAATAAATACGCCCACAGAGGATTTTTATTTTCCAAATATAGAATTAATGTCATACGCGTGGGTGTGAAAAAGTCGCATTATCATAAAGGTGGCAACCCTAGCGTAATTAAGAAGATTATGACGATAATTAAAACAATAGGGTTGATCCTAATGAGTTTTGTAAAGCTAATGAGCACGCGTCGTATCATCAGAGACAAGTTACTTTAAAATTAATTTGTACTGTGTTTGAGCCTAAATATCATATTACTAAATGAAATCGTATTACACAAAAACAGAACCGACTTCACTTAGGCTCCGCTCTCCCAAGAGGAAATGCCCGTGTTGTTGTAAAAAATACTAAAATCACTACAGGTGTGTCGTGTGTCAGTTCAAGAGTTGAAGACGGATCCTATCATCAGATCCGGACCTGGTGACAATGGGACCAACCTGTGAATGGGACAACTCTTTCAAACAAAGAAAGAATTTTCCAAATCGGTCCAGCCGTCTTCCAATAATCGGTGAACAATTAAGGTGTTTTTTGTTTACAATTTTGATGTTAAGCATTATTTCCCTATCCTAACAATGTACGGTAACGGTAAATGTTATATTTTATTTATAAATATAGAAAACTTCACTTAATAACACTTTCAAGGTACTTAAAAAATATGAAAACAGAAGGTACCAAAAATGTAAATTTAAGTCGGTGCAACATATTGCGAATATTCTATGCAGTTACTACTAACTTCAACAAAACATGCCTATTAGTTTAAATTAATTGACAAAATAACTTAAACAAAGAGGAAACGATGGATTGAACTTTCCAGTTTTGTATGAAAATCGCATTGGTGCTCAACACTTCTGGCCAAGGCTGTACTTAAAAAAAAACAAAGATCCAAACGAATTGAGAACCTCCTCCTTCGAAATCTCGAGGTCGGTTGAAAAAAATTACTCAGTTTAGCAAATACTTTATTATATTTTCGTTGCTCTTGAGATGATTATTTAATCTGTGTATATTCCATTTTTTTTTCTATGTTAAAACTTCTAAGGGCCGGTTGCACCAAACCGTCTGTTAACGCCAACGTCATCGTTAGAAAACCGGCCAAGAGCATGTCGGGCCATGCTCAGTGTAGGGTTCCATAGTTGCCGGCCTGTTACAACACATTAATTCAAAAGGTCGTTCCTTAATGGAAATTTGGCGGCGCTTACGTCATTTCACACAAGACCTTTCACTATGGGTTTTTGAGTGATAACTCAAAAACGGCTCAACCGATTTAATTGAATATAATTTTCGTTTAAGGTACTTATTAGGCCTCACATTCATGAATTTTTCCAAAATTTTTGGACCCACGGTTCAAAAGTTAGATGGGGGGGACGCCTTGTTTTAAACTTTCGGAGCTATTATTTACGAAAATATTAGTTTTATCCAAAAACTGTTTAAGAAGACCCTAATTTTTTTTTAATACCTATCCAACGATACCCCACACAAATGGGTTGGAACAAAAAAAAATTCGCCCCCACTTCACGTGTACGGGAGGTACCCTAACAAAATATATTTTTCCAGTCTTTATTCTACCGTTTTGTCGGATTCGTTAATGCACATATTTAAACTAAATGTCAGCTTTCTATTGCTAACGGTCACTGAGCTAGACCGCGGACGAACGGACGGGCGGACATGGCGAAACTATAAGGGTTCCATTTTGGCTACGGAACCCTAAAAAACCCCCTTAAATAATGTTTTATGTTCCCTGTTCTTAAAAAGTGACACGCGAAATACCGGCACGGATTTTTATGGCGGCGCCACGTCTAATACACATAGTTAATTAGCATTACAATCACGTCTGAAACTATGAATAGGTAAGTACATTTAATGTGACAATAATAAGTAGCCACGATTCTTTTACAAATACAAAGGCGTAAAGTCTTTTATACATGTTTTTCTCACATTAAATGTATCCATATTTTTGAACGTGACCGTACATCATACCAAATATCAGCTTTCTAATGCTAACAATCACTGAGCTAAGCCGCCGACAGACAAAAGGGATGATGACACATGTTGAATTAGGCAATGAAATTTAGTTGATAGGATGCAAAATGATCAAAATATACAAATAAAGTACAAACATTAAAAAAATCTATTGAAATGGTGCAAAGATTTCTTCAGAAGGCTTCAAAATTTCAATTTTTTTCGAATTTTGAAAGTACAAAATTAAAAAAAAAACCAATGATACCATTCGATTTCTAACATTTTACTGTGAAATTAATTGTATAGCAACCATATACATAAACGCAATATTTCACTGTAAAAATAGCAATTTCATAATTTTTCCATACTTTAAACAGGGCAACTATGAAGCCATGACGTCACGGCTTTATATCATTTTGTTAGGAGCGTTTTGAGAAACAAAAGCAAATCACAGACTTTATGTCTCTTTCCTGTCTTTTATGTTGTTGTAAGGCAATTGGCCCCATATAGACATTTGATCCTCACAACAAAACGAATCGAATGATACCACGCATGAAAAAAATTCATCTAGCCTAATGTTAGGCACGTCACGCACCGCACCTCGCACACTGCACCACGGCACGGCTACGTCATCGATACACGTCACAAGTCGCGTCATCAGCCCTCACCACGTTACGTTGCAGCGCCAGCGCCGCGCCGCGCGTCATCTATTGGCTATGTGCGAAGTGCATGGTGGGGGTAACGTGAACGATCGCAGCGCACAATGTAACAAGAAATTGGCAGGGCTTGTAACCGGTTAATGCAAAAAACCCCGAAATGATCCATAATATTTAATTATTTTATGGTTATTATGTAAAACCCGATGTTTTATTATAGTTTTCACTTCAAATTATAGGATTATTCGATTGAGTATAAAACAGTAACGAAAAGAACGAAAAAACAAACCGGTTTTTTACTATGGATTTCGGTTACGGTTACAAGCCCTGGAAATTGGGCTCTTGTCAATATGACATTTCAAAATATTTGACATCACCCGTAGGGTCAACTGTCAAAATAGTGAATCAGCCAGTGACATTTCATGTAAGCAAGGAGTATATGCCATTAATAAAAAAGAAAAAAAAACATTTAACCCCCCGCTCAAGAGATGGCGCCACACTCATGCACACCGGTTCGATCGCACTAAACGAGAGTGCAAGCGCACGCTCACTCTGGGCCTTTAGACACCTAACATCGGGTCTTAGGACAACACATTGGATTAAGATTTAGATGTAATTTTTATATTTTAATTAAACTAGTAGTCCGCCTTTAACTGAGAACTCGCGATTTACTCGCAAACGAGTTGACAAATATAACAAGACGCGTTTGAAGACTTTTTTTGCCTTCTAAGTGCGCTTTCACATTATCCGATCCGATATCGGATGTAGGACCGATAAATAATGTCGGACGACATCCTACATCCTACATCCGACACCCTGCATCCGATAAATAATGTCGGACGACACGGAGGTCCTATAGACGTTACAATTTATCAGGCCTCTACAGACGACAGCGATATGACGAGGCAACAAAGTGAGATGGAACTAATAATAAAGGTACGAGTAGAATGAGACAAAAGTTCTCAAACAATTTGCCTCTCATAATGTCATAATATGTAGTGGGTGGTAAATTTATGCTCAGTCTTATCAAATTATTAAAAGTACTTTTAGTTCAACATTACTTCAATACTTTTTACTAGTACAGTCAGCTGCAGAGAAAAGGACCCCCCTGCATACAAAGTTTGTATGGCAGTGGGGGCCTTTTTCATTGCTACTGACCGTACCTATGTAAAGCCAGTTTGGCGTGAAAACTCTTTGTAAGTATACAGGATGGATTTTCTTTTTGGGTCAGTAAGGGCAGTTACCAGATACCGTGCTGCTACGTGAAAATGGTCTTAGAAGACCTTTCCTCGATTTCAAATTAATGATTCGCGTTTACAAATTTTGGAAAAATCATATACAGGTTGCGAGATAAAAGTTTTTGACAAAATTTTTTGATGCCGTTCGATCCCATTCCTATCCACGATCAAAAGCTTGTATGAGACCAAAAAAAAATTATAAAAGTGAGACCTGGGTCACGTTTTATAAAGTTACAATTTACGATTTCGCTGTTTGCCTCTCTTTTTAGCACACATATTGGATAGAAAGAAAGGCAAACGCGACCCTGGTACCTTCAATAAAAACTATATTGAATAAAATGACGGTTAAAAGCAAAATGAAAGGATGTAAGTGCCGGCGAGTAAAATTACTTACGCAAAATATTCCGTAATTATCGACCTTTTGAACGAATGTATTGTACCGGCCGGCAACTACGGAACCCTACACTGAGCATGGCCCGACATGCTCTTGGCCGGTTTTTTGATATTTTGAATGCTTTTACTGTAATGTCCTCATACAGTATTATGGACCTTAAACGTAACAGAACTGATTGGCGCGATAAATAAATATAAATCAAATTACTGTAGAAAAAGTTTTCTTTAATATGTCGCTTTTTAGTACTCTACCGTAAGTTGACCTCTAGGAAACTATATAGGAATGGGAACGATAAGCAAAAAAAATAGAATGTAAAAATAAGTTTTAATTTTCATACAAAATTTATGAGAAAAGTTTTCCTCGATTTGTGACTTTTCTAGCCAGATTTTTTTTTGGTCCTATATAATCTTTTGATCCTGAATAGAAATAGGCAGGGCTTTAAATACCGTTAAAAAGTTGGTATCGTTACAGCTGTCAAACAGATTTAACGTTAAGTTGTTATTAACGTTAAACCATTTACCGTTACTTCTACTACTTTTTACCGGTAAAAAAATTGTAACGTTACCAGCTAATGCATAGAGCTAACGTTAACTCAAAGGTATCGTTAAATAATTTTAACGTTATTATTTAACGTTAGTAGCAATAGCAGCTTATTTAGATACACTGATGGATACCATCGTTAGATATCGAACGAGTGTTCATTCACGTACGACGCCGCCGCGCCGGCGTCCTAGTGAGTGATTAAACCAAATTGAGTTATTAAAAACCGGCCAAGAGCATGTCGGGCCATGTTCAATAATTGAACTTCAATTGTTCAGTGTAGGGTTCCGTTCCGCTGCCGCTCGTGATGTTTTCTTTTACTTGCGTCGATATTATTATGGTACGGAGATGTAAGATGGTGTTGTAAAATTGTTAGGTATTTCTTTTTTAGGCACGTATTATATTTTTTTGCTTTTTGGCAATGTATTATTTAATGGTTCAGTTGCGCTATTTTTTTTGTAAAAATCGTCGTGGTATGGTAGTAGTTTTTGACTAATTCGGGTGTGTAGATTTAGAAAATAATGTCTGTTTTAAAATCCAAGATGGCGGCCATCGACCTTTTTCGTAAAAATCGTCATGGTAGTCGTTTTCGACTAATTCGGGTGTGCAGATTTCGAAAATAATGTCAGTTTAAAATCCAAGATGGCGGCCATATACTTTTTTCTTAAAAATCGTCATGGTAGTAGTTTTCGACTAACTTGGGTATGCAGATTTCGAAAATAATGTCTGTTTTAAAATCCAAGATGGCGGCCATATACTTTTTTCCTAATAATCGTCATGGTAGTCGTTTTCGAATAATTCGGGTGTGCAGATTACGAAAATAATGACTGTTTTAAAATCCAAGATGGCGGTCATCCAACTTTTTGTAAAAATCATCATGGTAGTCGTTTTCGACTAATTCGGGTGTGCAGATTTCAAAAATAATGTCAGTTTTAAAATCCAAGATGGCGGTCATATATTTTTTCTTAAAAATCGTCATGGTAGTAGTTTTCGACTAACTTGGGTGTGCAGATTTCGAAAATAATGTCTGTTTTAAAATCCAAGATGGTGTCACGATACGTCCTCTTCCAAACAGATGTAAGGAAGAGCACGTATCTGAGCAGGTAAAGAAGGTAATTTAGGAAAGAAAAATCAGGTAATGGGTTCTTTATTCCTATCAGTTGCCGTAAAGTGACTATGGCCGTTGACGGGTATTTATTTAGAAGGTAGCTGCTGTCGATACTTGCACTAGTAGAGGGAGCTTGCAGCGGTTAACAGAGGAGGGCGACCGTAGCGGTGATTTGCCCTTTAGGGGCAAGGGCAGCGGAGAATCGCCCAGCAGTGGAGAATCGCCCTTTAGGGACGATTGGCAATAGAGAATTCCCCTTTAGGGACGACTGGCCGTGGAGAATCGCCCTTTAGGGACGACTGCGGCGGAGAATCGCCCTCTAGGGACGACGGCAGCGAAGAATCGCCCGTCAGGGACGATGGCAGCGGAGAATCGCCCCTCCGGGACAACTACAGCGGAGAATCGCCCTTCCGGGACGACGGCAGCGAAGAATCGCCCTCTAGGGACTATGGCAGTGGAGAATCGCCCCTCCGGGACGACTACAGCGGAGAATCGCCCTTCCGGGACGACGGCAGCGGAGAATCGCCCTTCCGGGACGACGGCAGCGGAGAATCGCCCTCTAGGGACGATGGCAGTGGAGAATCGCCCCTCCGGGACGACTACAGCGGAGAATCGCCCTCTAGGGACGATGGCAGTGGAGAATCGCCCCTCCGGGACGACTACAGCGGAGAATCGCCCCTCCGGGACGACTACAGCGGAGAATCGCCCGTCAGGGACGATGGCAGTGGAGAATCGCCCTCTAGGGACGATGGCAGTGGAGAATCGCCCCTCTGGGACGACTGCAGTAGACGCTGAAGGTGGTATCGGAGTCCAGGCCAAGATACGGTGGTCACTTCGACCTTACCGACGAACCGCAGACTTAGGCTGATCACTTCAGACTGACTGATGACTGTAGACTCAGACTCCTGGCCGTAGACTGATTTTACTATGGCCGCGCCACGCTTATATAGGGGCAGCCAGCGAATTCAGTGTTCTTAAGTTGAATTTTGAAAATTAACACGTACCAGGACAACATGAGTATAAAATATTAAACAGACTTATTGAAAAGGTATAAAACCTAACTACATGGTTAAGATTTAAGAAGTTAAGAAAACTAGACAGAATACGTTACTATGGTGATATATAAATAAACAAATCAAAATTGCAAGAAAACTAATAAAGTAGAATATTTAGTAATTAAATGACGGGATTTTCTAGCCAATGATACAGGAAATTATAAGAAAGTGAGTGAGCCAGCTTCTTAGGAACAATTGGAAACTTTAAGTCAAATTCCGCGACAAGGAAAAGGCGAGAATGTGTTTGTGTTTTTATTCCTATGTTCTGCGTATTTCAGTGATGAAAAACTAAGATGTTGAGGTGACGGCGAGATATATGAGAATAAGGCGCAACCGCCACGGTGATGGAGAGTACCGCGGGACTTTCGCCAGCATGATAAATGAGAAAAAGCTCAGGAGGCAAGGTAAATGCTACAATGGAGGCCATATACTTTTTTCTTAAAAATCTTATGGTAGTCATTTTCGACTAATTCGGGTGTGCAGATTTCGAAAATAATGTCAGTTTTAAAATCCAAGATGGCGGCCATATACTTTTTTTCTTAAAAATCGTCATGGTAGTAGTTTTCGACTAACTTGGGTGTGCAGATTTCGAAAATAATGACTGTTTTAAAATCCAAGATGGCGGTCATCCAAATTTTTGTAAAAATCGTCATGGTAGTCGTTTTCGACTAATTCGGGTGTGCAGATTTCGAAAATAATGTCAGTTTTAAAATCCAAGATGGCGGCCATATACTTTTTTCTTAAAAATCGTCATGGTAGTAGTTTTCGACTAACTTGGGTGTGCAGATTTCGAAAATAATGTCTGTTTTAAAATCCAAGATGGAGGCCATATACTTTTTTCTTAAAAATCTTATGGTAGTCATTTTCGACTAATTCGGGTGTGCAGATTTCGAAAATAATGTCAGTTTTTACATCCAAGATGGCGGCCATCCACCTTTTTGGTAAAAATCGTCATGGTAGTCGTTTTCGACTAATTCGAGTGAACAGATTTCGAAAATAATGTCTGTTTTAAAATACAAGATGGCGGCCATATACTTTTTTCTTAATAATCGTCATGGTAGTCGTTCTCGACTAATTCGGGTGTGCAGATTACGAAAATAATGACTGGTTTAAAATCCAAGATGGCGGTCATCCAACTTTTTGTAAAAATCGTCATGGTAATCGTTTTCGACTAATTCGGGTGAGCAGATTTCGAAAATAATGTCTGTTTTAAAATTCAACTTCCAAGATGGCGGCCATGTACTTTTTTCGTGAAAATCGTCATGGTAGCCGTTTTCGACTGATTCGGGTGTGCAGATTTCGAAAATAATGTCTGTTTTAAAATCCAAGATGGCGGCCATATACTTTTGTCGTAAAAATCGTAATGGTACTCGATTTCGACTAATTCGGGAGTGTAGATTTCGAAAATAATGTCTGTTTTAAAATCCATGGCATTCATGCACTTTATCTTAAAAATCGTTATGGGTATTCTCGATTAATTCGGGGATTATGAAAATAAGAACCGTTTCAAAATCTTAGATGGCGAAAATATACAATTTTGTCATAATCATCATGATAAAAAATGAAATGTATAGCCGCCATCTTGGATTTCAATACTACATTATTTCCGAAATCTAAACACCCGAATTAGCCCAAAATGACTACCATGATGATTTTGACAAAATAGTATTTTCCATTTTGGATTTTCAAACGGTCCTTATTTTCGAAATCTATATCCACGAATAAACAGAAAACGACACCCATAACGTGTTTAAAGAAAAAGTGCATGGCCGCCATCTTGGATTTTAAAACAGACTTTATTTTCGAAATGTACACACCCGAATTAGTCGAAATCGAGTACCATAACGATTTTTACGAAAAAATGTATGACAGCCAACTTGGATTTCAAAACCGATATTATTTTCGAAATCTACACCCCTGAATTAATCGAAAACGACTAACATGATAATTTTGACAAAATTGACCATTTCCGCCATCTTGGATTTTAAAACTGTCTTTATTTTTGAATTCTACTGCCCCGAATTAATGAAAAACGACTAACATGTCGATTTTTTTGAAAAATGTATCCGCTCTCTTGGATTTCAGAACAGACATTAATTTTCGAAATCTACACACCCGAATTAGGCCAAAATGACTACCATGATGATTTTGACAAAATTGTTTATTTCCGCCATCTTGGATTTTAAAACGGTCCCTGTTTTGGAAATCTACATACCCGAATTAATCCAAAAGACCCCTAACGATTTCTAAGAAAAGTGCATGAACGCCATGGATTTTAAAACACACATTATTTTCGAAATCTGCACACCCGAATTATTCGAAAAGGACTACCATGACGATTTATAGTAAATAAGTATATGGCGGCCATCTTGGATTTTAAAACTGACATTATTTTCGAAATCTGCACACCCCACACCCGAATAAGTCGAAAAGACTACCATGACGATTTTTACAAAAAGTATATGGCCGCCATCTTGGATTTCAAAACAAACATTATTTTCGAAATCTGCACACCCGAATTAGTCGAAAACGACTACAATGACGATTTTTACGAAAATGGTCGATGGCCGCCATCTTGGATTTTAAAACAGACATTATTTTCGTAATTTGCACACCCGAATTAGTCGAAAACGACTACCATGATGATTTTCACGAAAAAGTATATGCCCGCCATCTTGGAAGTTGGATTTTAAAACAGACATTATTTTCGAAATCTGCACACCCGAATTAGTCGAAAACGACTACCATGATGATTTTTAAGAAAAAAGTATATGGCCGCTATCTTGGATTTTAAAACTGACATTATTTTTGAAATCTGCACATCCGAATTAGTCGAAGACGACTACCATGACGATTTATACGAAAAAGGTCGATGGCCGCCATCTTGGATTTTAAAACAGACATTATTTTCGTAATCTGCACACCCGAATTATTCGAAAGCGACTACCATGATGATTTTAAAGAAAAAAGTATATGGCTGCCATCTTGGATTTTAAAACTAACATTAAATTTTCTCCTACTTTTTCTTACTGGCAATACGATACCAATTAAGCCCTTAAGCGGATCACCAGTATTTGTGTTACACCCTGTATTAATCACAGCCAAGTCACAAACTGTTACCAACCAACAGTCAACACAAAACGTCGCGCAATACCCACCCGCATTCGACTCGAGCGAAATGTGTAGGGTTCAAGACTCTCGGCAACGTGTCACGGAGGCCAGTGCACGAAGTGGCAACAATGCGAATCAACTAGCGCAGCGCGGCGCGCGCGTTTCTGGTAGGGCGGTGTGGCAACGTAGCATTACTGATCAAAATAGTGTTACTTAGTTAACGTTATTATAATGTGAATTGGGTAACGTTAGCCAGCCCTGCAATGTAAAGTAAATTTACCGATAAAAAGTAACGTTAATTGGGTAACGTTACCATAAAGTTATGTTATTAAGTAACGTTACATTTTTACTACCGGTACTAAGGTATTTTTATGGTTTTACCGTTACCTAACGTTATTTTATAATGTGAATTGGTAACGTTTTAAAGCCCTGGAAATAGGGTCGACTAGCATTAAAAAATAAAGTTTGTCAAATATCCTATAATAACATATTTCTCGCATAATGTATGTTTTGAAAAAAATACCGTAAACGCAAATCTTCATTAATTTGAAATCGAGGGAAGGTCTTACTTATACTATATTCATGTATGTTATTATTCTTGAACTACCTACACCTACGTTGTTTATTTCTACCGAATTATGTTTACTTCCTTGGCCGTTTGTGTATTAAATAAATTAAAAAAAAACATTAAAGAATTTGGAGTTCAATTGTTTCGAGCATTCGAAATTTTAAATCCGCGCTAGCGTCGTCACGCACACTACAGCAAAACTGTACCTACACATGCACGCACACAAACAAAGTTTATACTTAAGCTTGCTACCAGACGATGTCGTGTCCGCAAAGCATATAAGTCATTTTTTGGCCAGGGTATTCATATTTATAACAAGTTACCCGTCGATGTTTTGAATCTATCATTTCCCGCTCTTAAGAAATACTTGAAAAAAACTTTAATGTCAAAGGGTTATTACAGGGTCGAGGACTATATGACAGACATATATGCATGGCCCAAACCAGAATCTATAAAATCATCTAACATTTAGAGGACACAGTTCAAGTAAGAAAGAATATCTCTGTTTTGATATGCCTTCTTGAAGAACTACGCATTATTGTATATAGTATCTTTAATGTATTTGTAGTACTGTTTTGAAAAAATAAGTCCCGCCGAGTTTCTTGCCGGTAATAAGTAATACTTCTCGGGTCAGAGGTGTAGGGTTAGAACCGGTGGTAGTTTCTTTTCTCTCTGACGTTCATAAGTGCATTGTAATGTGCCTAAATTGAAGAATAAATATCTTTTATTTTTATTTTTATATTAAGCAGAACGTCTGCTAACGATACTATAATGTTTACACAACTACACAACTGTTGTCTATACAACTTGGGACTCCGATGGCCGGTTAAGAAGTGTAAGACTTCGTCGGCAGATGTCGCTAGGCGTCACCCTAAGGCGCGAATATAAAATAAAGGATGTGGTGGAGAAATTCGCAGCCATCAGGTATAGTCTCAGTAGCTCAGTTGGCAGAGCGATGGGCATGTTTCCCAGAGTCGCGAGTTCGAGTCTCGCCTGAGGCAGTGGATTTTTCTACTTTTCCTTTATTTCTAAACATTATAAATATCTTTTATCTTTTTATCTTTATCTTTATCGTCCGACAGCCATCGGGGCTCCGACATGTTATATCTCTATCGGAAGTGCGTCGCCGATATTGGATGTCGGAAGGCCCCAAGTAGAAAGGTAGCTGTTAGAGAGTACCTTGTGGCGCAAAGTCCGCCTTTTTTGCGTGAACGCATTATTTTAGTAATAGAGATTAGTTAAATGAATGAAAAAATACAAAAGTACGCATATTTACTTCAGTATAGACCCTTCCGACATCCGATATCGGGTAGGATAATGTGAAAACGCTCTAAGTCGACAATCCCTTGATCGATCAAGCCCATAAATTAACCCTCAAATGTAATGTATCTCTACTACAGCCCCAAGAAATTTCATAAAGATCAGAAAAACGTTACTGAAGTTATCGTCGAACAAACTCTCAAAATCAAAAAAACGTTCGAAATGCCGAGACGTCCCAGGGGGGTGATTTTTGAGATTCGAGCACTCGAAAGTGACATTTACAACTCAGAATAAAACGATGAAATTATGTTTTAAAAATAACAGTGATGGGAATTTAAAATCATGAGTATTTAAACTATGAATTTCATGCGAAAACGTTAGCGGTAAGCTTTTGTGTGCTTTTATTTTCGAGCTTAAACTTTTTGAATTCGGGCGGTCGAAAGTCAAAAATTGGCCCCCAGTAGCCAAAAGTTGTTTGTAAGAATTCGCTTCGCTTACGCTCCGCTCGTTCGATTATCTCTTATTCGCCGCATTACTATAATTTATCTCCTCCCTAAATGCCTCCCTATATCCCTACGTATCAGCGTGTATTTTTGATATTACCACATAAGCTATGGGTAGTTAGTATAGACCCTAATAAACATAATATGTTATATTAAAATTTTACGACTTTTATTTTTCCATATGAAATATTTCAGCACGCAATGTATTGCTCCTACCTGATTACTTTGCCTTTAAAACGTCACAATTGATATGTGTCACATTGTACTGTATACGCAGTACATTGCTGAGTGAAATAAATTAAAAAATTAATTACTCGGTGTTAATTAACAATAGGGGATATTACTGCAATGTTCTGCCACCAGAGTGCAGCACTAGCACACCGGTAAACCATAGAGTTCTTAATACATACTAGGCCTTAAACAGTTTTTTACAAGTTTTCATACACAATTTATAACGAATAAATATGTCATTTGTGCACCAAGGCGGTTTGTTTACAAAGGGCCTATCATGAAACGAGAGAATCGAAATTTTGACATGTGCCTCTCTATCGCTCGAGTATGAAAGAATGACAGAGAACCAGGTAACGAAATTTTTATTTTCGTGTTTCGTGGTAGGCCCTCTGGATGTGCTAGTGCCGCCCCCTACGCAGAGTTTTGCGTCATATTCCCTATTAACTAAATATTTATTGCAATGTCGATTTAAAACATCAAAACCTGCTTCTGGTTTCCTTTTGTGGTAATATCAAATATACACGCGGTATGCCTGCACGTGACGACTATAAAAGTTCCTGTAAAGAACAACGGCAAACCTTTGCATTGTCACCGAGAGATGGCGCTGTACCGTGCGCAAACTAGCGAGCGATGTGTTGACGTAGCTCAACTAAATGATAATGTATTTTTTTCAACAAAGTAAAGCTTAAGCAAAATTTTATCATATTAATTTTTAGAGGCCTGCCTAATTTAATTTTACCGGCGGCCCTAGTATACTAAATTAATCGAGTTATTAGGGTTCTGTCTGTCTGGTAGCATAGACATACCATCCATAGACCTGAACCTGACACGGAAATAATAATACCAAGATTGAACGGGACGGTCTTATTACACTTTCCATAGATATGACAGAGAAGGCGCTATTATCGTTGGTCCTTATCATAGACTCACCCTTGTGAATATTGCTTACTTCCAAAAGGCCCTAAGTACAAAAGAAACGTTTATTTCCCTCCACCGCTCTTTGAAGGGTAACAATGAAACCGACTAAATTATGTAGGTTAGTTACGGTATGCTATCAGCCATCTTGAAACGTGTTTTAAAATCAGTCGCGTTGCGTGTATTCTGTCCTTTAGGGTGTGTCGCGTATGCGGTCTCTAGTTAAATCATTGCTTTGAGGTCTGTACTCTGTAGTCATTTAGGATTAGGAGCGCTTACGCTTAGTTTCGCTGTCCGTCCGCGGCTTAGCTCAGTTATCGTTAGTACTAGAAAGCTGAAATTTGGTATGAATATGTGCTTGTGCATTAATCACGCCGACAAAGTGGTAGGTTAAAAACTAGATTTTTTTTAGGGTATCTCCAGTACACATGAATTGGGGGGTGAACTTTTTTTAAGTTGTGTTTATAAATACACCGTGGGCTGTTAAAACCCGACACATCTTAACCAAAAAAATGCACTTGCATTTACTCTATTTAGAACTTCAGCTTATTAATACATAATATAATAGCCAGCGTTAATTATCACAGGCCTTCAAAAATTAGTTTAATTTCCAAAATTATGTTGATAAATATTGAACATTATGGTTTGTTTAAACTACGTCAACACATCGTTCGCTAGTGTGCGCACGGTAAAGCGCCATCTCTTGGTGACAATACCAAAGTTCACCGTTTTCGTAAAAAAAAAGCTGAAATAACCCAATATATTTTAATTATTCTATGGTTTTTATGAAAAATTCACGTATTGTATAAATGCAAGAGCATTTACCATTTACCCTATTTAAATCTTACTAATAGCCAGCATTAACTAACACAGGCCTTCAAAAATTAGTTTAGTTATTCACAATTAAATTGTTAGTTGTTAGTTATTGAACATTATGTGTTGTTTTAGCTACGTCAACACATCGTTCGCTAGTTTGCGCACGGTAAAGCGCCATCTCTCGGTGACAATACCAAAGTTCACCGTTTTTGTAAAAAAAAAATATAAATAACCCAATATATTTTAATTATTTTATGGTTTTTATGTAGAAATTCACGTATTGCATTTAGGTAATGGCTTCATATTAATTATAAGATTTTTCGATAAAATCTGATACGACTCCGAATATAACTTTAATATTGGTTGTATTGTATTTATTGTGTGTTGGAACTTGGAAATAGTTTGACATAGATTGTGTTTTTAACCGACTTCAAAAAAGGAGGAGGTTCTCAATTTTTATTATTATTTTTTTTATCATCATTCTATTTTTTGTATGTATGTTACTCCATATCTCCGTGAATCGTGAACCGATTTTCAAAATTTTTTTTTTATCGAACAGGTATAACCCCTAGATGGTCCCATTGTCACCAAGTCAGGGTCTGATGATGGGATCCAGGAGAAATCGAGGGAACTCTTCAACTATTATAGGCACACCTATAGTGATTTCACTATTTTTTACAGCAACTCGGCCACTTCCTCTTGGAATAGCAGATCCTAAGTGAAGTCGGTTCTTTTTTTGTTTTAAATTATTAATTTATTGTTTATGTATTTTATTAGAACGGCACTAGGTCAGTTTGTGTAAGTTTGTCCCATAATATTGACTTTTTTTCGAACTCGCGGAGCATAAACGAAGTGAGTTCTTACAAACAACTCCAGATCGAACTGTCACCTGGCTACTGGGACGTCTCGGCATTTGAATGGCTTTTTGATTTCGATAGTTTGTCGGACGATAATTTTAGTAACGTTTTTCTGATCTTTATGAAATTTCTTGGGGCTGTAGCCAGAGATACATAAAATTGGTAAGTTCGTATATGAGCAGGATCGATCACTTGATCGATCCTGCTCCATAACCGCTTGGTTATGGAGCTATTAGAAGGAGAAAAAAATCCTCCGAAGGGTCTTGTAATATTGGTCAACTCGTTTGCAAGTAAATCGCGAGTTCTCAGTTCAAGGCGGACTACTAGTTTGTATTCTCAATTTGACGCTCGGTATAGTAAAATGCTGCCGGCCGCAGTAGGGGTCTAGTCGCGATGCAAATGCTGCGGATAATGGCACGCCCGCGGCGACCGGGCGGCATTCCAACTTTCTCAATCGGATGTTAATTTGATATTAATTATAATTAGTTTTTGACGCTGCAACTTATACCTAACTTATACCCATTCGATATAACATCGATATGTTTCTAGCAGATTTATTGATATGGCTCTTTGTTCGAAAAAGTTGTTGGTCGGTACCCGAACCCAGGACCACCCGATTGAAAGTCGGGCATCTTGCCTGACTTGCCTCTTACTTCAATTTCTAAGTAAACTAAATCCCGTAGTTCTCAATTCGATGGATGTGGTTTATTAGTTTAAATATAGAAAAATAGAGAATCCATACAAAACGATTCCCGTCGGCTTGAGAAATTTTTAGGCACCTGAGCAGTTTTTCTGCAGTTTATGAAGAAATTTTAAGTCAAATTAAGCCCTGGCCTATAACCGCGAAGCACTTCGTTCATCGAATCGTCTATTTGCATCACTCTCTTTCGTATATGCAAGAGCGATAGAGACGGGACCATCGTTTTGTCGATTTTCGAACTTCGCGGTAGGCCACCTGAATTAACTACCAACTAGGGAATGCAACCCGGCTTTTTTTTACTATGAAGAAACCCGGGTTTTCAGGTACTACACAGGCATTTCATACAAAAAAAACCCGGGTTGCATTCCCTACTATGTACCAATACCAACAACTGAAATCCAATCCAATATCAAATCAAGTTTATCTATTTTTTATTAAAATACGGCTTGCACGCGGCTCGGATATCGAACTATTGAACTCGGAAATTAAATACGGTACCTGCGCTTAAATTACGGCAGCACAGTCTGCAGAACTATAGTAGCCCTCAACCAATGTGACGACCGGGGCCATAAAACCCTTGAGCTCGCGTTATCAGTTATCCATTGTGTTGCATTGTGGACTTTTATGGCCCCGGTCGTCACATTGGTTGAGGGCTACTATAGCTAAACGGGCAGAGTGTTCAAAACGATTTTCACACGCTCTCGTTATCGTCGACCGAAGGGCACCCTCATTGGTGGATTCTATTTCCTAATTAACCGACTTCAAAAAAGGAGGAGGTTCTCAATTCGACTGTTTTTGAAGTGAAAACTTCTTTAGGCGCGTTAGGCAATTTTTGGTAGGGGTAAAACTTATGAGTTCGCGTTACCGACACCGTCACGAAACAAAAACGCATCAAACATATGTGAGACTTACCAGGGGTGCATAGCCGCATTAGGCAATTTTTGGTAGGGATAAATCTTATGAGTTCGCGTTACCGACACCGTCACGAAAACAAAAACGCATCAAACATATGTGAGACTTACCAGGGGTGCATAGCCGCGTTAGGCAATTTTTTGTAGGGGCAAATCTTATGAGTTCGCGTTACCGACACCGTCACGAAAACAAAAACGCATCAAACATATGTGAGACTTACCAGGGGTGCATAGCCGCGTTAGGCAATTTTTTGTAGGGGCAAATCTTATGAGTTCGCGTTACCGACACCGTCACAGTAATTTACTACCAACGGAGGAAGATGAACTTTGACAAAAATTTATATAGAATTTGTCCGGAAATAGAAGTCTCGTGGTTTATATGGAAGGGACTCGGAAATTCACTAGCAATAGACGCAGATGAATTTTGTTGATAGATTACCAGAAACATGACATGACTGTTCATTTTATCGGGGTAAGTACAGTCGCCATCAGATATATCGTAGCGGGCGAGGTCTTCAAATACTTCTGAGCAGCCTCAAATTTCAATAAATTATTTACACTACATGAGGCCAATAACATCTGTACGTACAGTTTTTCATAAATATATGAGCAGCAATTTTTTAGTAAGTTCTGAACACACAGCGAGGAAAAGACATCTGAACGCATAAAGCTTCAAAGATATCTAAGCGACAAAAGGGGTCACAAATATCTGAACATTGAAGGAAAATATACCTTAAGTCGGTAATTTACAATTCAAAATCCCTACGTCACATTTTATATTCACAAATATTTAAATTTGGGATGACATTTTTGACACATAGTTATAGCGTTATTTTATTGTAAACTGCAATGTCATTGAATTGAACTTTAAGGTAACGGCGTAAGATACATTTTCCTTTAATGTTCAGATATTTGTGACCCCTTTTGTTGCTTAGATATCTTTGACGCTTTATGCGTTCAGATGTTTTTTCCTCGCTGTGTGTTCAGAACTTACTGAAAAATTGCTGCTCATATATTTATGAAAAACTGTACGTACAGATGTTATTGGCCTCATGTAGTGTAAATAATTTATTGAAATTTGAGGCTGGTATTTGAGGACCTCGTCCGCTACGATATATCTGATGGCGACTGTACTAGGGTGCCATGGTAGTATAAGAGGTGGGTTGGTATCCTTGGGCCCTACCGAGAAGTTCGAAAATCGACATTTCGTTATCTCCGTTTCTATCGCTCTTGCATATTCGAAAGAGAGTGACGCAAATAGACGATTCGACTGTTTGATAAGTTGATATACAAACTCTTTCTCACGTATTAAGTATATGGACATATTTCACATGATGGCGGGATTCCGAACTTTGAAATTTTAAGTCGATCTCTCACTCTTCTGTTAGAATACATACTATTTTAACAAAAGAGAAGACACCGAAGTTCGAAACTGGCCGACTGTTTCGTAATAGGCCGTTAGCACGCCGTCACCTAGAGTTTGTTCGGAAAGAGTGTTGTGGTTTATATGGGACCTCATACAGTCTACGACACTTCTCTTTCCGAACAGACTCTGCAAATTATTTTCAATCGATTACAAAAAATAAGGAGGTTTCTTTCCGGTCAATGGATACCAGAAACTTTATCGTGGTACTAGGGTACTATGAATGTGTAGGAGTTTATTACAGAATTAGATCTGAGGCCACTTTTATAAAGCTACAAGTTACAATTTACAAGCGGAAGTCTCTTTATAACACATAAGGTTGGAAAGAGAGTTCCGCTTGTAAATTGTAACTTGTAGCTTTATAAAACTGGCCTCTCGTATATTTTTTTCTCGAGTGTTTTGTTTGATTTTTCGTATAATGCCTACCAGGGGCACAGAAAAACTAGGTACCCGTCTCTTTTTAATTGACACAGACAGAAAAAGGACACATAGACTATCTCGCGCGCGAACTGACGTGTCACTCATATACTAGGGTACCATGGTAGTATGAGAGGTGGGTTTGTATTGTCCTTTTCTCAAACATGCAATGAAATATGTTCAAGTATCGAGTATCTTATTACCGAGCAAAACAGTCGTTTATAGATTACTAGGAAAAACGGTTAAGTCATACGCTACGACATTTGTCAAATCATAGAGGTCAATACATCAAACAGAATATTGTAAACAAAGGGCCGCTATAGGGAACGTGCGTAAACTGAAGAGGGCAGCACAGGAAACCCCTGTCTATAGGCGCGAAGTGCAAATGTCAAGATAAAGTTGCCAAATTAGTCTACTAGATGGCAGGACCTACAACGCACAAGGGTTTGTCTCAAATTTATGTTGGAGACAGCACTGTCTATTGGCGAGAAGTGCAAATGTCAGGCTAAATCTATTGGCGTGGAATAGTTTCAGTTTTCGATTTAGACCACAATATGGCAGACCTTACTACGCGCACGGTCCCTATAAGATGTTATGTGCAAATAAAATAAAATAAAATTAATATCTTAAAATGGCCAATAGTTTCAGGATAAACCAACTGCAACGAAAACCTCGAAATATAAGCTCATGCCAGGCTGCTGCAAAAATTGATATCAAAACAAGTAATTTTTACAAACAGAATTTGACCACGTATGTGACGCTTACGCCACGAAGTAGGTAGTGGGGCTAAGTGTGAATTGAATCAAGGCCATGCCTGGATTACCACAAACCAATCGGGAATGACGTATAACAGACAGACAGACAGACAGAACTACTATGTTAGTATAAGATACTAACATTAAGACTTGGTAGGTAATAAAATAATTCAAAATTGATTTAATATTTATATTTTATTATCCTTTGTTTATTTATATAATTCCTAATTTATAACATTTTTATGAAAGTAAAATATAAAATTATATCTAAAGCACACGAAAACAATAAAACTATAAAATCCTAACCTAGGGTGCCGCCGGCAATGGAGCAAGGCCAAGGCTGCCGGTGGTTAGGGCCGCAGAGTGAGAAACCTTCGGACTATGGGCGCCGTGTCCAGGATTACCGCCTTCTGAATCTGACCCTTGATCCAACCACAACCCCGTAGCGAAAGTCTCTCAAGATGTTGGTCGAGACTCTTTGCTATGAGACCGTTTGCAGTAACAACTATCGGCTCAAATGATCGCCGAATCAACCTCCCCCATGGCAGTTACCTCATGAGCCAAGTCTAGGTACAGTCGCCATCAAATATATAGGAGCAGCCAGGGTACTCAAAAATATCTGAACATGCACCTTATCGCCTTGACAATACAGGCTCAAATATTTGTGACCACCTTGGCCGCTTCCATATATCTGATGGCGACTGTACAACTGTACTTCGGACACACGGGAGTCTTTTTATTTATTTTTACCGTGGTCGGACTCTTTGTCACATTGCTGCGAGTTTTGTGATTCTATTGAAAGCAAGATTTGGAGGGCCTCACTTGATGTCTGTAAACATTATGGTTAGCATTAGTATTTTTTATAAAATATTATTGCAATAAAAAGCAACTAATATCTGGATTTTCGAATATTTCTGGATAACTATATAATTGTACTGGGCTAATAAACTTTTTCAATACAATAGTTTTGAATTCTAGAAATATAGACAATAGAGCACTATTGCTCCGATATCTGAATCTGACAATTACAGTCTTCTGTAATTAAAGTACAGTATTGTATCATATTAAACTTACTTCTAGGTCATCTGGCTCAAACAAATCTGGAGACCGTCTTGCCTTCCACAGCTGTGAGAGTCGCCGAGCTTGGCTTATGCGCTCAGCGCGTTTGCCTTTGCGGGTGGCAGTACCGCACACCTCACAATAGTTAAAGCTTTCTATATAATAAGAAATTTACTATTACAATTTGACGAGACTTGATAACAATATATCGTCAGGTGACAACCAAAACTCACTAATTGCAAAAAATAAAATAAACGAAAATCAACCTTATTTTGTGACTGGTACGGTTCCTTATGGCTATTAACTTGTGGAAGTACTTAGTGAGTTTTGGTTGTCACCAGACGATATCATAATAGATTTTGCTCCCGACTTCGTCTGCGTGGGATTAATATTCGCCATTAGGAATAAGGAATTATTGAAACGCCTCAGTAAAACCCCATAGCAAATATTAATTCCATACAAATCTCCACCCTTTATTTGCCCCCTTAATGTATGATTTGTGGGATATAAGCTATCTTATGTCCTTCCTCGGGACTCAAACTATCTTCAAATCAAATTTCATCGAAATCAGTTCAGCGGTTTAAGCGTGAAGAGGTAAAAGACAGACGGATTTTTATAATATTGTATTATAGTATTATATTAGAGTATAATATGTATAGTATGGATTAATATGAATAGGGTAATTGTGCTAGTTTTCCGTCCATACTTTTTATAAAATTTATTTAGATTTAAATTCAAGGTAAGGTATTCCGAACATAAAACTTAAAAATCAAAATCTACAAAAAAAATTGTTGGATTAAAATTGAAATAATTGAAATTGAAATTAAAATGTTTTTCCCATATATTTGTAGCAATCTGGACATTAAACGGACACTGTTTCGGAAACTAGTACAATCACCCTATTGTATATTTTTATACCAGCGACTAGCGAGTCACACGCCGCACATCTTCCGACTGTAAGTCGGATATTGCCATAACGGGCTACAATTTGTTTTTTACAATGGGAACATTTTGCTGAAAATAAAAATATAGTTAATTTTCAAATATCGATCCTAAAAGAAAAATCGTTAGGACCAAACTTGTAGCGAGTCAAATTTGCTACAATTTTTGTCCTTACGGTTTTACTGTAAAATCTAAAATGGCAAAGTTATTTGAGAAAAACCGTTTTTCGAATATACGCAGGAGCCTGATTCTGTCTACTTTTTAAATTTACACGCCCAGTGACTCCCCCGAGGGACCTACGAAAAAAAAATCCAAGAACTAATTATTCACGGGTAGGGTAGGTTTTTTGGATACAATGACTGAACTAATTACCCTCCTTACGAAGCGCGCGATTTTTCATTTTGCCACATTCGTGGCAATATTTATCAGTATTCATATTTATTCAGATAATTCAATATTTTCAATATTATACTTATTCAGATAATTCAATATGAATGTGAATGAAATTAATGACAATTGGGATATTTTGACATAGCTATTTTTATTCAATCCTTTTGTTTTAAATTTTAAAATAGAGATTGAAATAAATACTATACTGAATTCATCCTTACTTGTCTTATCATGTAAAGAAACGTGTGTTAAACTAGACATGGTAATATTGGTAATGTCTGTTATTTTTGTTGTTTAATTGTTCGTTACTTCGACTATGTATTGAAGAAAATTATATTATAAATGATACATTTTTATGTGGTTACTTGATTGAATTCAATGCGAGTTTCTTTAGGTTCAATTACAGATGTGCAAATTGCGAGTTTCCATAAAATGCTATAAGATCTCGGAAATTTCATGAAACTTTCACTAGGAAATACGTCGGTTGTAATATGAATTAACGTAACCGCCAAAGGATCCTTTGGCGGTTACGTTAATTCATATTACAACAGACGAATATGGGAAATTTAAATTTAAAATTGGAAAGTTTCAATTCTCATACAAAAATGTAAGAAATTTTCCGAATTTTTCCTATGTTAAAATTTCGAAACGTTTCGCAATTTTGGAAAGTTTCCTTCGGCACATCAGTAGGTTCAATACAACATTTTAAGCCATAATCCCAGAAGATGTGTGATAATGTCATTTAGAAGTGTTTGTTTACATGATACGACAAGAAAGTAACTATACAAGAAAGGATGAATTATAAGGTATAATTGATAATTTTTATAGAAAGTAAAAAGGTTGAATGCGCATTCGATTGATACAAAACTATTTTGACCTTAGACTATTCAACCAACCGGACCGGCCATGTCTGTCATTTTCTATACAAAAAAAGTCTGCCGATTTTTGCGGGGGAGGGGAACGTCAAATGTATGCGTAACGTCAAAATAGCTACGTCAGATAAACGTCAGTCCATACAATAAGTATGACCACTGGTCATACAAGGTGTAACAAAAATGCTGGTGATCCTTTTAAGGGCATAATTGGTATCGTATTCTAATTACGAAAAAGTAAGAAAACAATTTTTTGCGCGAAAAAAAATTTTGGTTTTGTATTTAGGGTCGGCCAGCTGGGACCACCTGTCCCATAGAAAAAAAAATATTTTTCGCGTCAAAAAATTTTTTTTCCTACTTTTTTCTCCTACTTTTTCTTAGTCGTTATACAATACCAATTATGCCCTTAAACGGATCACCAGTATTTTTGTTACACCCTGTATACTTTTGGCAGAGGGGAACGCGAACGTGGCTATTCCGGTTGGTTGAATCCTCTAAGATTTTGACAGATGGCATCTCATTCTAACTATATATAGTTCCATCTAATTCTAATCGTTTGACTCGTCGCTTATGTTCGTAGAGCGTGGTAGAGCGCAGGTAATGACGTCATCAGACAGTCAAAATCTCAACATGTGTCAATTTTGTAACGAGTGCGAGTAAGACAGCGCTTCCTATGTTATGCTCTCTATTCTGTATCGGACCATTTTTACTACTTTTTAATAGCTAGTAACCTATGAACGACTGTTTTACTCGGTAATAAGGTTCAACTGTGGTTAGGGAAATAGAGTAAAAGTACTGTCCGGTTTCTCTTCTGGTCCGTGGCGTAGAGTCTGTCCAGAAAGAGAAGTGTTGTAGAATGTATGAGCTCCCATATAAATCACGACACTTCTCTTTCCGGACAAACTTAAATTTATTCATGCATAGTTCTGCAAAGAGGGTAACCACTACGTTCTAAGAACTATTTTAATTTTATATTTATACACTGACTTTTTTTTTGAATTGACATTGACAAACAAATAACTAACGCTGCTCTGGTCAAAAAAATATTTACAAGAAGAAAATGTTTATTGTCTTCAAAGGTAAATTATTTATACTTATTATGATTTTGTCACTAATTGGGATTATTACTTGCTTTTTTATAATTACAATTGTTACATTTATTTTAGGAAAAAAGAAGAAACGCTCAATGAATTATCAATTTTATCATGCAAAAACAAACAAAAAAAAGCGATGCCCTCAGATCTAAAGAATATCGTGAGCGACAGAAAGCAAAAAGGTGTAAGTTTTTTTAAATCTCATTTTTGTGTTAAGGTTTTATCGCTGACTGTACTCTTCTTTGTAAAATCCGTAACTGCTTACCTAGACAAATGCAACGAGCTCAATCAGGAGGGGATAATGTTGAGTAGTTGAGGAGTTCCTATGACCACCTTCCAACTCCATCATCAGATCAGCTCATGTCATCAAAATATTGCATTGTCACGCGATATACATACGCGTGCAAAACTTCAGCTCAATCGAAAAGCGGGAAGCAGGTATAATTTAGCTTGCAAGATTTGATTTCACACAACGCAAGAACAATTAAATAAAAGTTTACCTTCCAGCTCCATCATTAGGCCAGCTCCATGACATCTTATTGCATTGTCACGCGATATGATTTTAAAATATGGTTATTAGTGCAAAATTATAGTTTATTAGCTTATATCATTTAGATCTTTAGTTTAAAATCATGAAAACGGCTAAGACTTTCATTTCATTAAATATTTAATTTTATTTAAAAATTAAATTTTTAGAAATCATTATTTATTAACCTTTTCGACGCCATGTCAAACGCAAAACCTACCACTCAGACGCCACGACATCTAAATGTCAAAAATGAAGTTAAACTTTATGTGTGTGCATGTAGGTCTATTTTGCTTTGTAGTCGGTGACCTATATATCGGTCTTTGGCGTTGGACCTGTGGTGCCGATATAATACGTCTAAGCGTGGAAAAGGTTAATTTAAATAGTCGAAAAAAAAGTGCTTTGCTATTTTTTGCAATATTATTATCTATTTTATATCATTCGATTTCATTATTAGAAATTAACGAAAAAATATTGTCATAGAATTAGGGTTATTTTCAATATCCGTTTTCCATATTTTTTTAGAAAAAAAAGACAAGAAGATGAAGTAGAACCGATAGGAGAGGTTTCCTCGGATAATGATGATGATCAAGGGGAAAAATCTAATGAAATTGAAAGAAAGAGAAAATTCCAAAATATAGTTAAGTGTCAGCGATATAGAGATAAGAAAAAAAGTGATATAACAATTAATTCGCAAATTTCTCAGCATCAAACAATAACAGAAGAGGAGATAATAATTGAAAGTCGTAAAGAACAAGATAAACAAAAAAGTAAACGGTGTAGAGATAAGAAAAGAGCAACTAATTTTATTAATTTACAGACGGCTCAGCCCTCAAAAATAATTGCAAAGCATGTTCCTAAACGTCAGAATTTCCATACCTCACAAATTCCAGGCCCGTCAACAAGAAATGTTCCATATATCCCACCAATTCATACACCTAACGCTGCTGGCCCATCAATACGAAATGAATTATACATTCCAGAATCATATTCAGATTATAATGCCGACGTTCACAACGATATTATTTCAGAAGAAAATTATGTTCCACAATTAGACGAACCAATAACAGTAAACTATGCATCAAATCCTGAAAATATTCTTCCACGTGATGCTCAAAATAATATTCAAAACATGTGTTCTCAACATAACTTATGTGTACAAACATACTCTGCTTTCCAGCAAAATTCCAGTGCCCATCTAGAATTTCAAAAAGCTTTTCTTGAAAATGATTTTGGCCATGTTTGTGACATTTGCGATAGACTGTGGTTTAAAAAAGATTTGAAATTTTTTGTCAATAAAGATATGACTCCCATTATTCAATTTATAAGAACAATGGTCGAAAACGCTGATTTAGCTGAGATAAAAATTTGCTCAACTTGCTTTACAACAATTAAGAAGAATCGTGTTCCACCACTTTCGGTATATAATGGATTCAAATATTCTCCACTTCCAGAAAATCTAAGAAATTCTCCATTAGATTTGGTCACAGAAAGACTTATATCTCCAAGAATCCCATTTATGCAAATTCGAAGACTTCGTCATATTTATGGTCAATTCGGAATCTATGGGCAGGTAATAAATGTTCCAATAGAGGTTAATACAATGGTACATTCGTTACCAAGAAATATAGATGACGATCATAGCATTACAGTTCATATTAAAAGAAAGAAAATACACAAATCCAGCTACCTTTATGGTATAGTAAACAAAAGAAAAATTAAAACGTGGTTGCGATACTTGAAAGATACACCTCTTTATACTTCTTATGGAATAACGATTGATGACAGGTTCTTAAACAGCCAAGATGATGTACAAGATGAAATCATCTACGATGAAGATGGCGACAGTCACGTTTCAGAACAAATACCAATCGATGAAAGCTTAATAGCACAGCAGCAAACATTAATGTGGAACGACGAAATGTACTTAAGAATTGCTCCTGGAGAAGATAATGTTCCCATTAGTTTATTATTCGATGAACATGCAGAGGAATTATCTTTTCCGCAAATATACTTGGGTCAATTTAGAACTTTTCATGATGGCCTTACTGTCACGCCTTTTATGATGGCAACAAGTGAAATCAGACGATCTGACAGACGAGGAGTTACCCCTCAGCATTTGTTATACTTGGCCATGAAAATAATGAGAATAAGAATACGAGATTCGCTTTCTATTGCATTCAAACATGTTGGAAAAGGCACTACGATCACTAAAAAGCAAATAGAGTCAGAAGATTACATACAAGGTTGCATTGAAAGTAATTTGGCTTTTCTACGCACGATCCCCAATTCAGCATATTATTGGTCAGAAAGAAAAAAGGACCTATTTGCAATGATTAGACAATATGGTAAGCCAACAGTTTTTTTTACAATAAGTGCTAACGAAATAGGATGGCCAAAATTGCTACAATTATTACATAATTTAAAAAATGATTCACACATATCATTTGAAGATGCAGCAGCATTACATTTTATAGAAAAAAGTGCACTTATTAATGAAGACGCAGTGACTTGTGCAATCTTTTTCAATAAGTTGGTCAATGTCCTAATGAAAATACTGCAATCGAAAAGATTTAGTCCTTTCGAGAAATATAGGATTTTGTATTACTTCAAAAGAATCGAATTTCAACATCGGGGTAGTCCACATGCGCACATTTTAGCTTGGCTCGACAATGCTCCTGAAGACGCACTGGAAAAACATTACAGTAAAGCAATCGATCTTATAAATTTTCTAATATCGGTATCTGCAGTAGAGGCATCAGGTAATATCAAATTACAAACACACAAGCATACTTTTACATGTTACAAAGGTGTATCATCAAAACGAGTGCAAAAATGTAGATTTGAAGCTCCTTTTATGCCAATTAAGACAACAATGATCTTGACACCGATGAAAAACACTGAAGATGGATTTAAAGTATTCCAAGCAAAATATAATAATCTCAGAAAAAATTTGGAAAATTATGAATACGATGATTTTCAAACATTTTATGAAGATAATAATATACATTCAGATCAGGAGTATGTTGATATTATTCGTGCTGGAATCAATCGACCAAAAGTTTTTCCGAAGCGTCAACCTAATGAAAAATGGCACAATCCTTTTAATCCATTTATATTGAACATTGTTAAATCTAATACAGACTTTCAATTTATAACAGAAGAGTATTCGTGCGCGGCTTACGTTGTAGAGTACGTCAACAAAACGAATAGAGGCGTTAGCAATTTACAAAGAAAAATAATTGAAATCATGGATGAACACCCAGAATTTGATATATTTGAAATCACTAAAAACATTAGTATCAATCTTTTAAATCACACTGAGATAACGAGTCAAGAAGCTGCTTGGTATTTGTTGAGAGAGCCTATGTCAAAAAGTTCAACCATTATTGTCTATATACCAACCGTATGGCCAATCGAAAGACAAAGGATAAAAAAAACTATGAAGGAATTGAGTGAATTAGACAATGACTGCACAGATATATGGAAAGAAAATTGGTTCGACAAATATGAAAAAAGATCTGAACATTTAGAAGATATTTCTCTCGCACAATTCGTTTCTAAGTACTACAAAAATAACAAAGGAGAGTATGTTAAACGAAATGAACAGAGAGTAATACGTTATCGCAATTATGATATGGCAACTGATTTTAACGAATATAAAAGAGAAATGGTAACATTGCACATTCCATTTCGTCATGAGGAGGCAGATGTTCTTGAAAATATGAAATTCATAAGATTATACGATGAAAATGTAGATCTAATCTTACAGAAGAGAAAAGAGTTTGAATCCAACGTAGATATTGAAAGGACGTTACAAATTTGTCGAGAATTATGCCGCGAAGTTCCAGATGATAATGAAGAAATAAGAGATGTTGTTGGTAGACTTCCTGATCAAAACCCATTTCAAGAATTATACAATAACCCGAATGCAGAGATAAATGATGATTTACAACTTGCAATGTTAAATAAACTTGGAGCTATAGCTAAGAAGAAAGAAAATATAATGTCTTATGATGATTTTTATGATCTTATGCGCCGTGCCAATGAAGAACAGCGAGAAATTCTGTTCCATACAATGCACCACCTAACATCTACAGATGATTCAATGCGAGAACCACTGCTTATATATTTAACTGGACCAGCTGGAAGTGGCAAGACTTTTGTAATAAAAGGAATAATGGAAATATACAATAGATTTTCAGACACTGATGGCATTTTCAATGCCTATATAGCATGTGCATCAACTGGAAAGGCTGCTACAGCTATAGGTGGTTCAACAGTTCATAGTGCATTGAGCATATCATTGTCCAAGCTCATGCCACTTAATATTGAAAAAGCTAATCAATATAGAACTTTATTCAAATTTGTTAAAGTCCTAATTATTGATGAAGTGAGCATGGTTTCTGCTGAGTTATTAGAACAAATTAATACTCGTCTGAAACAAATAACTGGCTTGTTTACAAAAAATTTTGGAGGATTAGATGTTATACTTATCGGAGATTTGCGACAATTACCTCCTGTAAAGGCGACGCCAATCTTCAAGCAAATTAAAAAGAGAATAACAGGTGAAACACCTTGGCGAAAATTTAAAAAATTTGAATTAAAACAAGTAATGAGACAAGAGGATAGTCAGTTTGTCGAAGTTTTAACGAAGATTGGAAATGGAAATATTTTAACGGAAGAAGAAGTACAGGTAATAGAATCAAGATTTACCACAAAGGAAGAAGCTCAATCAGTATGTCCTGAAGGAATTAGACTTATATTTACAAACGCCGCGGTAAATGAGTACAACCATTCTATTTTAAACAGTGAAGTAAATAAAATAATATCTTTGGCATCTGATGTTTTCGTAGGGTGTCATAATGCTGAGCAAGAAAATTTTGTTAGACAGAAGTTGCATAAAATGAGAGCTGATGATACTAGTGGATTGCCTTACGAATTAATTTTAGTTCTCAACCGACCTTACATGATAACAAATAACATAGATGTTGCAGACGGATTATCAAATGGCACTGTTGGAAAATTGTGTTACGTAGAGAGAGATAAAAATCATGACATCATAAGAATTTGGATGAAATTTCCAAAACTATGTGGACGAAAACGAGCTACAAAATCGAGGAATCTTAGTGTCCGCCTTAATCTTGACGATAGTGCTGTGCCAATCACTCCTCAGACATCATCCATACCACTCAATAACAATAAAACTATAATAGCAAAGCGGAAACATTTTCCACTTATTTCTGCTTTGGCAATGACTATTCACAAATCACAGGGAGGTACTTATGATGCTATTGTCTATGAATATGATCGCAAACATCCTAGAGAATTAGTATACGTAGCTTTAACAAGAGTAACGAGGATTCAAGGTTTATTTTTGGTTACTCAAGAAAATATTAGCAGCAGCTGGAAATTTTGGATTGGTAGAACAGGAACACCTCTAAATGCTTCAGAAACAGATAAACATCATAAAAGATCAACAAGTCATCGAGAAGATCTAACTTTAGAATTGAAAAGGTTACAAAACAATACACTAAAAACGGTCACAAAAACTTTTCTAGAATTCGTCTCCAACCAGAAAGGATTATCGATATTTTCATTCAATTGTCAAAGTTTGCACGCGCATGCAGCTGACCTAAAAAATGATGCAATCGTAAAAAAGTCAAATATACTGCTATTGTCAGAAACTCGTATGAAAAACGAAGAACCACTTGATATTCCGAATTTCACCTTTGTTGTAAGTTATAAAAGACCCGAAGTTCCAGCAGCAGGAGTAGCTATTTATCACAATACTCAAGATACGTCACACTCCATTACTTCATATATGGACATACATACTAAATTCACTAGAAGCATTCGTGTTAATGTTTCTGATATAGGCGAAATATGCGTTGCTCGTTGCAATTTCGTGAATGGGCAATATATATTAATGGTTGCCGTTTATATTTCGCCTGGAAAATCTGTGAGATTGATACAACAATTTTTATTCGAAAATTTGATGATTTATACAAAAGAAGGTTCTGAAATACTCGAAAAAAGATTTGGCGAAAAGTATGATAATGTACCAATGATTTTAAGTGGAGACTTCAATATTAATTTTGCAGACGATAAAAATCTACCATTAATTGAATTTCTAAATGAAACACTTAATTTAAATATGTCCAATGATCGAAAACTCAGTACTACAAAATATAAAACGACGATCGATGCGATTTTTACGCGATACTTAGATAAATTTCAATCTAACATTTTCGTTTCTTACTTTAGTTACCATAAGCCTATTGTATCTTTTTTAGAACACAATATCTAATTGCAAATTTCTCAATAAATGATAATTAGTGATTATTATGGTTATTTCCTGATAAGTACCTATTTAAAAAAAACTGGCGATTTCTGGGGTCTCTGTCGATGTTGTCAAATCCCTACTTGAAATAGTAACCCCTGATTTGGCAATTGTATTTACCAAAAGTGTTGACTATGGTGAGGCCTTGTGGCCTGTGAGGCCTTGGTCACTATCGATATCGATTTATCGACAAAACCTTACACGGTAAAATCTTCTTGGAAGCACTATCAACCGCCATGTTGTGAGCTGTAGCGACACGAATTTTTCGTTGATATGCCATTTCCATATTATTCCTTTTACATTGTTACTAAACATTTTATCGCGGGACTAGGGTACCATGGTGTATGAGAGGTTGGTTGGTATTTTATTTTACTCTATTTAATTACTTTAATTAGACAAAATTGATATCGTTTATTCGGAAATAGAAGTGTCGTGGTTTATATGGGAGCTTCATACATTCTACGACCTTTTTCTTTCCGGTCAGACAACAGATGGATATAGTATGGTCTAATTAAAAAAAAGTATGGAAGTAAGTCGTGTAGTCGTGGTTCTTTTTGGATTCGTTAGAGGGCGCAACTAGATTGTTTCCCCCGAGTTGCACCGTTTCTGTTATATACGGAAGACTGTTAAATTTTAGGTGTAAACTATAAAGTGCTGTAATTTTGGAGTAAGTTAAAAGCTATTGGGTTCAAGCTTATTAGTGTATAGAGAACAGCTTGGTGCATAGTGTATCTTAATTAAAAAGATGTGCGATGTATGACACCCTTTTTTTTCGATTTTTTTTCGATTGCGGCTCGAGGATAAGTCAGTCGGTTGGTGCGACTTCAAGTTAAGCTTTTTAAAGCATTATAAACATTCAGTTAAATTTGCACGCCTGGGCAAATTATGGAACATGTATTTTTGATTATTTTGTTATTTTAAATTGGAAAGGGAAATTAAGAGACACGTGAAAATTTTAAGAACAGTACTTATCTAAAGACACTACATTTGCACTAAATAAAAAATAGGATTTTTTTTTACCGGAAGTTTGTCAAAAAGTAAATATAATTTATTGCAACGAACTGCAAGCAACGGTGGGTGGTAGCACGCGGCGCGGGGCGCGCGGGGCGGGGAGATAGCGCAGCGCGCAGCAATTGTTTTACTCCCGCCGTACGTTGAGACCGTTCGTTCGACACTTTTAACGGGCAACCAGCATAGATCTCATATAAGTTAGAGATACCCAATCAGCACGCCAAATGTGGCACAGTAAAACGAGCCGAAGAGAGCCGAGCAAAGCCCGATCGTTCCGGGGACGCTATTCACACAGGACTAACAAACGTTTCGTTAAAATATTAACAGTGTAAGTGAGACTAGGGCACAATTGGCGTTAGGAAGTAAAAGTTTCATAAATATAAACCGAACTGACAGCATTGACGCATAAGCCTAGTGGAGTAATTGTTGTTTTATTTAATTACGAAAGTCAGAAAATAATTAAAACTTACTAAAAAATATACACAAATTACTAAAAAATATGGTAATAGAATTAAAGAGAAAGATAACTGTATTCTTCGTTTCAAAATCAAATTTACATAACCCCTCCAAGGGTCCACCACTTTCTTATTCATGATAATTTTATTATTAGATTTTAGCTAGTACGGCTCGTATGCTTCTGCCGGACAAAAAGCTGGCAACCCATCTGCACAATCCCTCAAGCAGTCCGTAAGCTGGGAACTTCGACAGAAGACCCTGATGCCAGACCCGATCTAAAGCCTTAGCTATATCAAGGCTGACTGGGTAATTTGCAGAAAAAATGTACCTTTACTTAGTCCCAACTGTCCCAAAATTTACATACAAGATAATTCGTTACGTTCATAAAAAAAGTGTAACGAAACTGACAAATTATCAGTTTCGTTACATTTTTTTATGAACATAACGAATTTTTTGGATGTTAATTTTGGGACAGTTGGGCCATTTTTTTTATTCTACCAGACTCGATAGAGCTCATTATCAGTTCCCAAAATCACTATAGGCGTGCCTATAATAGTTGAAGAGTTCCCTCGATTTCTCCAGGATCCCATCATAAGATCCCGACTTGGTGACAATGGGACCATCTAGGGGTTATACCCGTTCGATTAAAAAAATGATTTTGAAAATCGGTTCACGATTCACGGAGATATCGAGTAACATACATACAAAAAAATATAAAAAAAAATTCAGTCCAATTGAGAACCTCCTCCTTATTTGAAGTCGGTTAAAAATAGGTGTTGTTTTAATATTAAGATAAAATATTGTTTTTTTTTTCATTTATATAACTTATTGATAAAAAATAGGTGTCGTTTTAATATTTAAAGTCTCTCATAATAAAAACCTCATCAACATCAGCAGCATATATACGCCCCACTGCTAGTCAGAGGCCTTCTCTCAGAATGATAGAGCGTGCAGATTAGGACTTCACACACCTCATTGAACTGCTTCGTATGTCTGGTGAAAAACGTTTTTACGAATTTAACAAACTTTGGGCGTACCTGTATTTAATTTGTTGAATGTCTTTCTGCATACTCAGAAACCCTACTATTTTTGCAGTACATGTCACTACTCTTGCCTCAAGAGCCGTGCTTCGTCAGTACGTCTACGCGCTTTCCTTCTCTTGCCATTAATCACGCCGTTGTCGCTTCTGTGTATTTATTGTTATTGCTCTACGTTTTTGGTACTTGATTACAGAACTGCATGTTCCGTTTAAAAATGACAATTTTTTATTGCGTGCGAATGTAAACGAAATCAAATGAATATGATTGCGTCAAATTCCAAAAGTATTAAAATTTCCCTTTTAGTACAACGACAGTAAAAACATGAAAAACTACTTTCCGGGTGTCGCACCCTGGTGCGAATTTGATATTGGATTTAGTATTTTTTTCTAATTATTTACTCAATTTGCACCGAGTACAATACTTTCTCCAGACCCGCAATGGCCAAAATAATATTTTTTGTTATGTTGTTTTTTTTTACCTGTTCCGTAGCTTAAATTAATATAAGTAACACGTGCAAATTTAGATATACGTGTTTTAAAACGTATGCCAAATTACGCCGAGTACACCACTTTTCTCTTCGTAGTTATAACCATTACATTGTTTTCAACCAATTTCACCCCTTTCCGGGGGGGTGAATTTAGTAGGGGTTGTATAAAGTTCGATTTTTAGCCCATACAAAACAATCCGAAGTGATTTTATTAGTCTTTAGAATTAGTTCCTGACTTTAGTGAAATTTGATCTAGTTTGACTAGACTAATACCAGAAACATGACAATTTTAAATGGAAGTACTAGGGTATCATAGTACTGTGAGAGAGAGGTGGTTTAGTACAAACAGCAACAATGAATATGTGTTATGAATGTGTGCGTGTATTAATCAGAAAGTTAAAAAAGTTTGCATCGCTTTTTTATACTTGTCTACTAACAGTATTTTTGACATACGATGTTATTGTCATAAACAGTAATTAATTGCATTTTAAATAGATTGTTTCGTTATAGGAATAATAGATTACACCCGTAAAGATTTATTATTTGATCAAATATTAAGATTTGCATTAAAATTAAAATAAAATGTACCACGCCTGCTGCTTGCTAAGAAATGTCATAAAATATTGCTGAGTGGTATGAAAATAATAACATGTGTGTTTTCAACATTTCACGGAAAACTCGTGTGCATATAAAGTGGAGAGTATAGACGTGAATGCATAGATAAACAGTCCTCATGTGCACAACAGTGATATAATAATGACTTCCATGAATCTCGGCTAGTTGAATAGTGGCACTTGGAAAAGTGGGTCCTAAGTGATGTCTGGTTTAGATATCGTCAACCGTGGCAACTTTACCTTCCGTAAGTAACGTTACCGTAGTCTACTTCTCTACTTTACCGAGAAAATATGATAGAGCGAAATAGAGAATCTTTGCATTTAAAGGTAGGCTACCTTAGGTTTCTACGAGCTATTTGACTGAGGAGCCGAGCGTAGCGAGGTCTCCGTTTTAACTCACAAGGAGAAGCCGCACGGGCGCACGGGTGCGTGATGGGTCTGGGGTCTCTCAGTGGTACGACGATTTGGCAGATTGATGTGTGTGTATTGGTTGGTTGGTCAGTGTCGGTCTAGAGGTCGCATTTTTCATCCAATTTCGATGAAACTTGGCATGTACGTGCCTTGATTTATTTGGCAAAAAATTTCGAGCCATTTTTTTGATTGGGGGGAAAAGGGGGGAAGTTTGCTGTCGCGTTATTTATGGACGCATTTCAATCATTTTCGAGTAAAAGGTCAAGTCCCCATTTCCTCAGAGATTGTTGTAAAAAAAAAGTTTCAAGGGAGGGGGAAAGGGGGAAAAACCGGCCAAGTGCGAGTTGGACTCGCGCATGCAGGGTTCCGTACCATTATGTATAAAAACCAGCCGTTGCTAACTACTACCGAATAAATTATTATCGCAAGGTCGTATCTGCCCAAGTACGTAGTTTTTTGGAGATACTCAAAAACGCCTAAACCGATAAAGTTTAAAATTGATTTTATCAAATCTTCTTGATTTTTTTTATAATTTTTGGATTTACGGTTCAAAAGTTACAGGGGGGGGGGACACAATTTTTTAGACTTTCGGAGCGATTATTTCTGAAAATATCCACTTAAAAAAATGTTCAAGAAAACATCAATATTATTTTTAGAGACCTATTGATTGATGTGCATCATGTTGATATTTGGCAAAAAATTTTTTTTTTGACAATTAGTGACATGTATGGAGTGCCACCTCTAAAAAATTTTTTTTTTGTAATTTCTCTGCAAAACTAAGTAACGACACACACAATACACTTTATGTAAAATTTTGATAATGATACGTCTTATAGTTTCCGAGTAAAATGGCTGTGACATACGGACGGACAGACAGACAGACATGACGAATCTACAAGGGTTCCGATTTTTGCCATTAATTTGCCTACGGAACCCTAAAAAGGGGGGAAATCTCCGAAGTCTACGGTTCACAGAGCTACTAGTATATTTGAGTAATAAAAATCATATATCTAAACATGTATAAAATTGTTGCTCGGAGTGTCGATAGATGTGAAAACCAGATTGATGTTGATAATTTTAATTCAAATTGAAATTTGAAATTTTAATACTAAAAGTTCTAAGTTTTCACTTCTATCGGCAGTCCCTATAACTGCCAATTTTTTTTTATCATATTTTTTTTTATTATCATTCCATCTCTAAATTCGCCGAACCCGGACAATAATTTAAAAAACCCGGACATTTGGCGTAAAATGCATTTTTTCCCCGGACGTGACCAAATGGCACCAAATAATTAAATTCAATGGGTTGTTTCCTCACATAAAGAGTGTCCGGGTTTTACCCCGGACACTTATTGAAACCCCCCCCCCCCGGACGCACCCCGGACGGCCTCCAAACTAGGACAAATCCGGGGAAACCCGGACGGATGGCAGCCCTAATTGCACTGATGTGTGGAGACCTCGTGCTCCCTGTAAAAGCTTAATGATGAAGTGTTTGTGTAGTCTGTGGCATATACTTACTTAAATATATAATAGACGGCTATAGTCTAAAAACTTTTTGAGGCTCCAAGTATTTAGCGCCATCTAGTTCAGAGCGACCTAAAGATAGCCAAAATGTAAGAGGAAATATCAGCTCCATCTAGTAACTACTAGTGTACTACTAGTACGCTATACTTATATCCATCTATAGATGGCGTGATAGTCTTAAGCTTCAAAAAGTTCTTAGGTTGTGCTGCTCTATTATATAAGTTACTCTGTGGAATTAGTGGAATTACATAGGTACAGGCGCGGTCGCAGACGAAAATTGGGGGGGGGGGGGACACTAATGTAGATTTTGAGGGGGTCTGTAAAATTTTTTTCTATTAGAAATGTAGGATTTTGGGGTGGGTCATGTCCCATGTGACCCCCCCCCCCCCCCCCCCCCCCGCTGGGACCGCGCCTGCAGTGGACCAAGAAAGTGGTCTACCAGTTTTGACAAAAGTTTCTGCGAGATCTAACGATCGCTGAGGTTGACATTTTTAACGGAGTTTAAAACATGCACGACCTTGTTGTCTCATGACGTTCAAACGAACCTCAACCGTAGGGTCGTAAACCACATTTTAGGTCGACTGCACCTCTGCATATAGTTTGGCCAGAGTTTGATCCACTTCAAGCATAGACAGGGAGAATCATACTGTCTTTTTCTAATGCTAGTACTCTCACTACTAAAACCGGCCAAGAGCATGTCGGGCCATGCTCAGTGTAGGGTTCCGTAAACTGAGACCATTAATTCAAAAGGTCGTTTCTTACGGGAAATTTGGCGGCGCTTACGTCATTTTACTATGGGTTTTTGAATGATAACTCAAAAACGGCTCAACCGATTTATTTCAATATAGTTTTCATTGAAGGTACTCATTAGGCCTCAGTTTCATGATCTTTTTCAAAATTTTAGGACCCACGATTCAAAAGTTAGAAGGGGGGGGGGACGCCCTGTTTTAAACTTTCGGAGCTATTATTTCCGAAAGTATTAGTTTTATCCAAAAACTGTTTGAAAAGACCCTAATTCTTTTTAAAAGACCTATCCAACGATACCCCACACAACTTGGTTGGAACTAAAAAAAAAATTCACCCCCACTTCAAGTGTACGGGAGGTACCCTAACAAAATATATTTTTCGCGTTTTGTATTCTACCGTTTTGTCGGCTTGGTTAATGCACATATTCAAACCAAATTTCAGCTTTCTAGTGCTAACGTTCACTGAGCTAGACCGCGGACGGACGGACGGACATGGCGAAACTATAAGGGTTCCGTTTTTGCCATTTTGGCTACGGAACCCTAAAAAGGCACCGGTGAGATTCAAAAATCGAACTCCTGATCTCCGTTTTTACGGGATAATTGCATTGAAAATACGTGACAGGGGACAATTGATACACTGTGCTGTCCCGTATTGGTTTCGACTTTGGGACAGTGAAAATCTCGTGGCTGAAATAGGGACAACCCGTAAAATACGGAACATCTGGTCACCTTACTGTAGATGTCGCGAGCATAGCTAAAATTGAATACTTACTGAGATGTACGGCAAGATTGGCACTATTCAAACGAGGAGTTTAAAGATTACTTATACTGGTTATACCGCTTATACTGGTTTGTGTGATCACCTCACTCACACCAGTGCTTATATATGAATAGCCTAGGATACATGGACAGATCTGTCCGCCGTATCTGTCTAGCGGATGTGTTCGGCGGACAGATCCGTCAATGTATGGCGGGAAGACACGGATGTGTTTGCAAACAGATTTGTATAGCGCCATTTATTCCACCGGACATATCCGGCAGACAGATCCGGCAGGCAGATCGTGAATCCCTAGCTAGAGTATCGTGCCGATAGGGCAATAGAATAGAGCAAGAACGCTGCAACGCGAAGCACTGCAAACAGCGAGAGTGAGCGAGATGTCTAGCATCGCGAGTTTCGACTGAATCGGAACGTTGATTTTGGCCTCCCTATAGTAACTGAAAGAGCGCCATCTGAACTAACAAGACCTTTGTTATGTCAGCCGCGCCGCGCGTGCTATTTGAGTTAACTGTTTTGTGACGTCACAGCTACGTGAGCTAAAACAGTTGGGTACACAAAAACGGTGGCCAGGCATATGGGTACTCGGTAAACTGTACTATATATAAAATCTAGACGATATATGCTATGCGAGATTGAACACCTGCCCAAGAGATGGCGCCACAATCATGCACACAGCGAATGTTTAGAAGCGGCCAATGATCGTCACGATAACATATTTTACCTTCGCGATATTTGCAGGGCGACCAAATGCATGAGATTGTAAAAATGCAACGCTTATCATTTACCGTGGACGTGCACGGCCATTATATGACGTTATTACGATCGACGGTACAACTAAAAGCGTCTTTCATACAACTCCATACATTTTTGTTCCTGGTTCCCTATTCGACATGCCAAAGTGCCACACGTAGATATAATTCACTTCTATCGCTGTTGTTTCTTTTTTTGATGATGATGAGTATGATGACACACGGAGAGAGAAACCGGACATTATACTCTTACTCTATTTCCCTAACCACAGTTGAACCTTATTACCGAGCAAAACAGTCGTTTATAGATGACTAGTAAAAATAGTAAAAGCGGTCCGATAGAGAGCATAATGTAGGGGGCGGTGTGATGTTTCACTCGCACTCGTCACAAAAATGTCACATTTGACACATATTTGTGACCAAAGAGGATACTACAGTTTAAAATGATAACTTCATTGTTGCAATTTAACGTCTCTCAAAAGAGATATCACACTTTAATTGCTAGCAACTTAGAGCATCTTTATGGCTAGCAACTGTCCGTTATGCCATGTCGATTAGCTCTCGTAGTATCGTGACGATATACCGTGGACATCTTTTAAGCATAAAACCGGCCAAGAGCATGTCGGGCCATGCTCAGTGTAGGGTTCCGTAAACTGAGACCATTAATTCAAAAGGTCGTTTCTTACGGGAAATTTGGCGGCGCTTAAGTCATTTTTACTTACGTCCTTTCACTATGGGTTTGATATGATAACTCAAAAACGGCTCAACCGATTTATTTCAATATAGTTTTCATTGAAGGTACTCATTAGGCCTCAGTTTCATGATTTTTTTCAAAATTTTAGGACTCACGATTCAAAAGTTAGATGGGGGGGGGGACGCCCTGTTTTAAACTTTCGGAGCGATTATTTCCGAAAGTATTAGTTTTATCCAAAAACTGATTTAAAAGACCCTAATTCTTTTTAAAAGACCTATCCAACGATACCCCACACAACTTGGTTGGAACTAAAAAAAAATTCACCCCCACTTCAAGTGTACGGGAGTTAACGGGAGGTACCCTAACAAAATATATTTTTCGCATTTTTATTCTACCGTTTTGTCGACTTGGTTAATGCACATATTCACACCAAATTTCAACTTTCTAGTGCTAACGGTCACTGAGCTAGACCGCGGACGGACGGACGGACGGACGGACATGGCGAAACTATAAGGGTTCCGTTTTTGCCATTTTGGCTACGGAACCCTAAAAATGGGATGGGTATAGCAAGTTACTCTGACTGTTATTGCGCTTTTTGGTTTGCTAGACTATTTCATGTAACCACTTTGTATGGCAAGAGCTGTCCGATTACCATCTTCAATTAAAATGACTACAGTGCGTGAGCTTTAAGAAGAACCTTCGGGAATCGGCGATGACACACGAAGGTAATATTGCTGTTCTGCTTTTTCATGTGTCACTGTTGATTGATACAGAGACTATAGAGATATAGACGACCACAGCCTAAGAACTTTTTGAAGCTCATGTAAATCGCGCCATCTATGTCAAAGCCCCCTAAAGATACCGAAAATGTAAGATAAATGTCAACTGCACTGCTATTCCACCTAGTAGCTACTAGTGTACTACTAGTACGCTATTTGTTACTAGGCGGAGTAGCAGTGGAGGTGACATTTCTTAGGTGGCTTTGACATAGATGGCGCGATTTACATGAGCTTCAAAAAGTTTTTAGGCTGTGGTCGTCTATATCTCTATAGACTCTGATTGATACCCGACGTCTCTTTCTAAAACCCGAAGTTTCTTTTTAGAGCTCACGGACTGTACTTCGACGACAATCTTTTCAAGCCTACGTGATCAAATAAACGCAACGTAGTCTTACAAAAAGTATTCTACAAAATTAAAATAATAATTCAGTATGTAGCGCTTCTTAGCAAGTACGAGTCTCTTAAACATTGCAAGTTGTTATTTCGTTGCCTAGTTTGCAGTATGTACAGCGCCATCTCTCCGGGACGTCGCGAAACTGTAAGATTGAATGTGTTATAGACGAGAGTAGTGTTTTCTTGAAAGCTTAATTGTATGTACATATAAACGACACAAGGACCATAAATATCTACACAGCTGGATGTAAAATATGTTAACATTTTACACCTTGTCGTCAATGTCATAAGGTACCATCAACGTTGCACGATTGTTGAACTATTTAGGGTTCCATCTAGATTGGTTGTTCAATACTTACGCTATTGACTTCCGATTTATCATTAACCCTAAATGGCTCTTTCGAAGGGGGTTCTCAATTCGTCGGGATCTTTGTTGCTATTTTTAGGGTTCCGTACCTCGAAAGGAAATACAGAACCCTTATAGGATCACTTTATTGTCAGTCTGTCTCTCTGTCTGTCTGTCAAGACCCTTTTTCTCAGGAACGCGTGGAGGTATCAAGCTGGAATTTATATCAAATACTCAGGTCTATTGTCCCTTGGAGCTTTGAAAAAAACAAATTTCTAAGCCAACGCAATCGAAAGATACAACCGTTTATGCCGCAATATTTCGACATTCGCAAGTGAAACAAAACCTGCAAGGTACTTCCCGTGAACTAAGCATCTTGAAATTTGATACAAAGTAAAGTCTTATAGTACCTATAGCACAGATAAAGGATAAATTGCGAAAACCGAAACCCTCGGTGCGCGAGTCCGACTCGCACTTTGCCGTTTTTTTTATTTTATATATGTTCACCGATTATTCGAAGATGGCTATTTCAATCCGGTTAAATATGGGTAAAACAATGCATTTTCCAAAAACTAGATTTATTAAGCTCAAAATATGAAACAAGAACCGCCATTTTGTAGTGACGTCCGACGGGGAACGTTCGGAGAGTATAATTTAGTTGCTCCTGTACGAGTAGGATGTCGGATTAGTGCCGTCAAGGATAGCTAACTTTTGTTTTGATTGAAACTGGCGTAACTCATGTTTTGCTGTTTTGATTGGATTCCAGCTTATTTTTTAACCGACTTCAAAAAAGGAGGAGGTTCTCAATTCGACTGAATTTTTTTTTATTTACATTATTATTTTTTTGTATGTATGTTACTCGATATCTCCGTGAATCGTGAACCGATTTTCAATTTTTTTTCAATCGAACGGGTATAACCCTTAGATGGTCCCATTGTCACCAAGTCGGGGTCTGATGATGGGATCCTGGAGAAATCGAGGGAACTCTTCAACTACTATAGGCACAGCTCACTGCACTGCACTAGCCGCTTCCTCTTGGAATAGAATAGCGGATCCTAAGTGAAGGAAGTCGGTTCTTTTTTTGTTTAAAATTATTTCTACGAATATTTTGTCTGTGGCCAAGAAGTCTATGACCGAAAACGAAAACTAGTTCCTATGTAAAAAAATCATGAAGCAAGACTGTTCGTGAGGCGAATCATATAATTTGGGTCTGTGCTACAGTCGCTACAAATTACGTATGCAATACTACGTGGGAATGACGCGCTAGGAGCGTAAGATCTAGAAACACACTGATCGTACGCGTGCGAAAGCGTGTGATATCCCCTCCACGTTCCCACGCCGATCTGGCGCGACAGATCGAACGTTGCATGGGACGCGTGGCATAGCATCGCGTATGACAAGTATGTTTCTAAGCATACAAATATCAGGGTCCAGATTTTATAATGCATTGCATACGTTGCGTACGTGGGATCATTATGAAATCTGGACCCATATATTTGTATGCTTAGAAACATACTTGTCATACGCGATGCTATGCCACGCCATGCAACGTCCGATCTGATCTGACGCGCCAGATCGGCGTGGGAACGTGGAGGGGATATCACACGCTTGCGCACGCGTACGATCAGTGTGTTTCTAGATCTTACGCTTCTAGCGCGTCATTCCCACGTAGTATTGCATACGTTGCGTACGTGGGTATAGTGTTTTTCTAGCGTCTGGTGTCAATACACGTCGTATACGTGGGACAAGTGTGCAAACAATCTCTCCCACGTTGGATTGCGTGCGTTGCGTACGTGGGAATAGTGTGTTTTTACCCTCAATCTTACCCCAACGCACGTTACCTTTAGTTGGTCTAGTTTCGCGACGCTCCGGAGAGATGGCGCTGTACATACTGCAAACTAGGCAACGAAATAACAACGTGCAATCTTTAAGACACTATCGTACTTACTCCGAAGCATCTGATTGGTTAATTAATTGTCATTAATTAATTATTTTTGTAAGACTACGTTTCGTTTTTAAAAATACGTAGGCTTAGTCAGAATAGTTATTTATGCCACACCTGGCTATAAAGTGGCTTTTGCGCGTACGGAAAAAGACGCTTTCTGGCCAAGTGTAGACATAAAATGATGTACACAACACGGGGGGTAATAAAGAAAGCCCTCGATCGCATACCACCTTAGCATTTACCACCCTAGTTGTGTAATGTACTATTATGCTACAAGTGTAGAAAACAAGTAATATCCGAACGAGTGGCGGTGTGATTTAAAACACGAGCGAAGGGAGTGTTTTAACACCGACACGAGTCGGAATTTACTTGTTTTATACAAATGTAGCATACAACATTTTACAATGCATTATGCGAGGAAATAAATAATAATAATTGGATTAAGTGTAGTATATAACTAGCACTGTGCAGACTCGCAGAGAAGTACACCGCGTGGCGGGCGGGCGCCGGCCGGTTGTGCACAGAAGTACTATGCAAATCGCTTTCTATACACGACATTGCCCTTAAAAAGAGCACTTTCCGAGCTCGTGCATTGTAAACTTACATAGAATGTCGTCGAAGTAGTAATTGTAATTCAAGGTGGTAATCTGACAGCGCAGCTCTTGCCATACAAAATGGTTACATGAAGTTATAATTATGAAGTAGAGTTATGTAATTATTTCACTTTTTTATGCCTGTGCTTGTCCCGTTTAGCTGTCTAAACGGGACGCAGACCATCGGTAATAATGGATGCAATGGAGAACAACGTCTGGCAGATGTAAGGTGGTGGAGGTTAAATAATGCAAATAACTTGAAGAAAACAAATCCTAGAGTTCTGGGTTTGATGCAGGTTTATAGAAAATAATGTAATTAATTGGATATTATCATAGCCAGAAGTTTCTATTGGGGGAAAATAGTGCCAAATGATTTTTACGTTACTCTGGGCACTAAGTGAGATTTACCGCCCTAGGGCGCAGCAGAAAATCTCACTTCACACCCAGAACAAGACGTAAAATTATGCACGCACCACGGGCGGTAATAAAGAAAGGCCTCAGATCGCTTGTTTATGGCCCTTACCTTCGATTCGGGCCACAAATGCCAGCGATCTGAGCCCTTCTTCATTTTACCGCCCTAGGTGCGTAATGTACTAATAAAATAATGCATAAATGCAATGTTTAGTTCGTCGCCTACTGTTCTTGTTTGCACAGTAATACACAATGTATACAGAGTGTTTCCTGTAACATGAGCAATAAATTAAAACGTAGATTCTACTCCTCAAACAATAAAACATTTGTTCAACAACTTTTAAAAAATATGTATTTTTTAAATTGTCTCTTTTTCATACAAACTAAATAGTATTTTCAATGTACGTTAAAATCCGTCCAATTAACATTGCTTGTCAGCCTTGTCACCCTACAGACATAATCAATTTCCGAATACATTGCGTGTCCGAATAAACTTTAAAGTGATATAAAAATCAAACCTTAAGTTATTTTTAAAAGTTGCTGAACAAACGTTGTCTGGTGTGAGGAGTAGTCTACGTTTGAATTTATTGCTCCTATTACAGGAAACACCCGGTATTGTTCTAATGTTAAAATATAGGCCCTGTTCTCTATAAATAACACAACTTCGGCAGTTTTGGCAGACAGGTTCCATTGCTCTCATTATTGTGTCATATCCGAATCCGACGTGGCTAGCTCTTAGTCTATTAGGTATACATATACATATATTTACGTCACTCTGGGCGGTAAGTGAGATTTGCCGCCCACGGGCGTAGCAACAAATCTCACTTCACACCCAGTAGAAGACGCAAAATTGTGTACGCACCACGGGCGGTAATAAAGAAGGCCTCAGATTGCTTGTTTATGGCCCTTACCTTCGGTTCGGGCCACAAATGTCCGCGATCTGAGCCGTTCTTTATTTTACCGCCCTAGGTACGTAATGTACTAAAATAAACTAGATGACAGCCAGCAACTTAAACTTGCTAGGCCTTCAAAAATACGTTACGGATCTTACGGATCATTCTATTTATGATGTGAAATGGTCGTATAAAGATAACAAGCTCTCCAAATCATATAGTAGGTGTATCGACATGTCGTTAGTTAGTTGTCCGTTGGTGCAGCGCCATCTCTCGGCGGCATCGCATTCTAACTACATTTACTACAGTGGACGGTGGCGGCGGCACCTTTATACCTCGTTTTTAGGAAACGGAACCCTTATAGTTTCGCCATGTCCGTCAGTCCGTCCGTCCGCGGTCTAGCTCAGTGACCGTTAGCACTAGAAAGCTGACATTTGGTTTGAATATGTGCATTAACCAAGCCGACAAAACGGTAGAATAAAAACGCGAAAAATATATTTTGTTAGGGTACCTCCTGTACACGTGAAGTGGGGGGCGAATTTTTTTTTCGTTTCAACCAAGTTGTGTGGGGTATCGTTGGATAGGTCTTTTAAAAAGAATTGGGGTCTTCTAAAACAGTTTTTGGATAAAACTAAAAAATTCGGAAATAATAGCTCCGAAAGTTTAAAACAGGGCGTCCCCCCCCCCATCTAACTTTTGAATCGTGGGTCCTAAAATTTTGAAAAAATTCATGAAACTGAGGCCTAATGAGTACCTTCAATGAAAACTATATTGAAATAAATCGGTTGAGCCGTTTTTGAGTTATCATTCAAAAACCCATAGTGAAAGGTTGTAAGTAAAAATGACGTAAGCGCCGCCAAATTTCCCGTAAGAAACTACCTTTTGAATTAATGGTCTCAGTTTACGGAACCCTACACTGAGCATGGCCCGACACGACATGCTCTTGGCCGGTTTTTTTTTTAATTATAAAAACAACGATCGATTTCGACAATTTACCTTAATACAAAATATAAATGAGACTACTTTTTCCACTATTAGTGATACGCTTAAGAGTCGCCAGGACGCTCGCGTGAACTCGTGTTCACATACAAATGTAGTACATATGCAATTTGGCATGGGCATTCTAGTAGTACTGATCTAGGTCGGAAATTCGTTTTCGTTGCTTAAAATTGTAGTACAAAGAAAATATAGCAAAAATAAGTTTTGTATGTAAATCTGTAACTGGCTGTATTTTCTTTGTATTACAATTTTTAGCAACGAAAATGAATGTCCGACTTAGATCTGTACTGCTAGAATGCCCATGCCAAATTTCATGGTTCTAAAGCATGTCGTTTTAAAATGAGAGCTGAACTACGTTTGTATGGGAACGCGAGCGTCCTGGCGACTCATAATACAATAAAATGCAAAATGACAAATTTTAAAAACGAAGTATAGTTAGTAGCACCGGATTTCTTACGATGGTCTAAGAGCTGGCCACGTCGGATATGATATGACACAATAATAAATAAATATTATGGGACAATCTTACACAAATCAACCCAGTCCCACAGTAAGCTCAATAAGGCTTGTGTCGTGGGTACTAGGCGACGATATATATAATAGATAGATATAGATAAATACATAGAAAACATCCGTAACTCAGGAACAAATATCCGTGATAATTTAAATAAATTGCATTTATTGAATTAACAATACAATATTGCTTTTACAAAACCACCAAATTACGACTTAATAATATTTACTATACGTATATTTCATATAAAATATTAGCCATTAGCTAAATTAACCAACGACAGATAAATAATTTTAAACAAAAAAGAACCGACTTCACTTAGGATCCGCTATTCCGAGAGGAAGTGGCCGAGTTGCTGTAAAAAAATAGTGAAATCACTATAGGTGTGCCTATAATAGTTGAAGAGTTCCCTCGATTTCTCCAGGATCCCATCATCAGACCCCGACTTGGTGACAATGGGACCATCTAGGGGCTATACCCGTTCGATAAAAAAAATATATTTGAAAATCGGTTTACGATTCACGGAGATATCAAGTAAAAAGTCAAAAATAATGATGATAAAAAAACAGGCGAATTGAGAACCTCCTCCTTTTCTGAAGTCGGTTAAAAATACAGGGTATACGCGTTGCCGACCCTTAGAATAGTTGAAATATCGGAGATAATTATCCGACATTAATGCGATAATTATCTTGATATTTTCGAGCCCTGTGAGATCATTGCATTGTAGTGTATTTCATTATTTTAGTCACAGGTAGACTAATATTTTTAACCGACTTCTAAAAAGGAGGGTTCTCAATTCGACTGATTTTTTTTATTTTTTTATCATCATTATTTTTTTGTATGTATGTTACTTGATATCTCCGTGAATCATGAACCGATTTTCAAATTTTTTTTTAATCGAACGGGTATAACCCCTAGATGGTCCCATTGTCACCAAGTCGGGGTCTGATGATGGGATCCTGGAGAAATCGAGGGAATTCTTCAACTATTATAGGCACACCTATAGTGATTTCACTATTTTTTTACAGCAACTCGGCCACTTCCTCTTGGAATAGCGGATCCTAAGTGAAGTCGGTTCTTTTTGTTTAAAATTATGTTAGTCATAGGTAGACTAATATTTCATATAAGCTACAGAATAGGCTTTTCACACATTAATGTTGTATAAAACGCCTACACTTTTTTTAACCACGACCGTAGCAAACAAGCATACGGCCCGCGCCATGGTAAGCAGCTGCCGTAGCCTATGGTCTGTAACTCCAGAGGTGTCACATGCGGGTTGCCGACACAATGCATACTTATAAAGCCCTTAATGATATCTTACAAAATACTGTTCAATAACTACTTGATTGTCAACAATCAGTACATTTCATAATTATAATATACATATATTATAGTTCATTAATCCATATTGAGATATTTTATACAGGGTGTAACAAAAATACTGGTGATCCTTTTAAGGGCATAATTGGTATCGTATTGCGAGTAAGAAAAAGTAGAAAACATTTTTGGATTTTTTTTTTGTTTGGGACATGGGTTTTTACATAATTAGAATACGATACCAATTATGCCCTTAAAAGGATCACCAGCATTTTTGTTACATCCTGTATACGGAATTAGACATTTTTCATAACAATCATAACATTACCAATATAAAACATCATGTCAGATTGACAAAGAAAATTAAATTAATTTATCGTTTTTTGTTGTTTAAAATATAACTGCAGGTAATGCGAAATTTATAAAATAATTGTTTTTATTTATAGAACTTTCATGGCGAACAGACATGTAGATAGAAAACGGTCACTATAGCCTATGGACGCCTGTATATACTTCATGCGGATTGTCTAAAAAATTCTACTTAACCTTTTCGCCACCAAGCGTTGAACAAAAATGACGCGCCACCGACGCCACGTAATGTTTTGTCAAGCGAAATTGAACTTTGCGGAAGCCCGCGTAAGTCCCTATTGCACTACAAAGCCTGTCGGCTGTTGCCGTCGTTGACGTCCATGGCACGACGTTTCGATGTCACTGCCGACTGTGGTGGTCAAAGGGTTAAGTGGCTCTCAAATAGATGGCGTTTTAGATTTAAGCTTCAAAAAGTTCTTAGGCGGTGGCCGTCTATATGTATACCAGAGACTAGAGATATAGACGACCACAGCCCAAGAACTTTTTGAAGCTCAAGTCAATTGCGCCATCTATGTCAAAGCCACCTAAAGTTACGGAATTTGTATGAAGAAATGTCACCTGCACTGCTACTCCACCTAGTAGCTACTAATGTACCACTAGTACGCTATTTGTTACTAGGTGGAGTAGCAGTGCAGGTGACATTTCTTCTTACATATTCCGTAACTTTAAGCGGCTTTCGGACAGAGGGCGCAATTAACTTGAGCTTCAAAAAGTTCTTAGGCTGTGGTCGTCTATATCTCTATAGTCTCTGTGTATATCTATAGTCTCTGGTTGTATATCTGTCTGTCTGTCTACTGCAAGTCGGCGTCGTCCAGAGCGGGCAGGTCGGGGGCGGAGCGCCGCAGATGGCGCAGCGTGTTGTGGAAGTGCCGCGAGATCTGCTCGGCCTCCTCGCTCGCCTCCACGTTGCCCAGCTCCTCGCGAATCTTCGCGATCACCTGCAAATGTTGGGACAGTTTACTGAATGTGACGGTAGATGGCGCTGTGCCGAGTGGAAACATTTCTGTAAGGAACTTTAATTTTCGCGATTATGCAAATGTTGTGAGAAAGTTTACTAAATATGATGGTAGATGGCGCTGTGTTAAGTAAAAACATTTCTCTAAGGAACTTCAATTTTCGCTGCAAATGTTGTGACAAAGTTTACTAAATGTCACGGTAAATAGCGTTGTATCAAGCGAAAACATTTTTATAAGTGGAACTTCTATTCAATTTTCGCGATTACTTGCCAATGTTTTTGTACGGAACAGTTTACTAAACGTCACGGTAGATGGCGCTGTACCGAGCGGAAACATTTCTGTAAGGAACTTAAATTTTCGCGGTCACCTGTAAATGTTGTGATAAAGTATACTGAATGTCACGGTAGATGGCGCTGTGTCAAGTGAAAACATTTTTGTAAGGAACTTGAATTCAGGGTTCGTAACCGGTTAAAGCAAAAAAAACCCCGAAATAAACAAATATATTTAATTATTTTATGGTTTTTATGTAAAAGCCAATATTGAATGTAGGTTTTCGTTTCATATTATAGGATTTTTCGGTTAAATATGAAACGGTAACGAAAAACAAAAAAAAATGGTTTTTTCTCAAAAATGTCCCGCAAGGTTGACTTTTACGGTTTAATATCAGGCGGTGAAGTGCTTCGTTTATGGTCAGTTAAAAATTTAAAAAGTTACGGAAATTGCAGTCTCGATTTCGATCCGTAAATTTCCAATACAAATTCCATTATTGTCGAGGTACATACTTTTTTTTTAAGTAGTAACGGCTATAGAACTAGGTGGAACAGTTCCTAAACAGCCAAAATAGAGAACGAGTTACAATTATTTATAATGTTGGTACCGCGTGTTTTTAGCTGTCTCAAATAGATTGGCGTTGTTCGGCAGAAAAATACACTTCTATTGAATATTAAAAAAAAGTAAAAGGCGGTAAAGCAAATGTTTTTACTTTTTCTATGAAAATTTTATAAGTAAACGAAATACTAATAGTAGTAATAGTGAAAGTATTTATTTAAAGAAAATGAGTTCCACTTCATGTGACGAGAATATGGAATATACGCCTCCAGAATTAAGATCAGAGGCGAATTCTGCAATGAATAACTTGTTTCCAGCGAAATCTAAGGACAAATATATGAAGGCATACGAGGATTTTATGAAATGGCGAGAAGTAAAGGAAGCCTCATCATTTTCTGAAACTGTTTTCCTGACATACTTCAACGAACTATCTAAAACAAAAATGCCATCTACTCTGTGGGCAAAATACTCAATGTTAAAGTTCACAATCAATATAAAAATTTATTTCGATTGACATACCTACTTATTTTTATTTTATTGCACCATTTTTGAGAAAAGCACTATATTTGACTCGGCGTGAAGAGCCATTGCCGGCTTCGTATTAACTTAAACGGACTCCCGTTCCGGTCGTCCGTTTAAACATAATACTCAGCCCGCAATGGGCTACTTCACCTCCTCGACAATAATGTACTATTACTATGGAGCAAATTCCGGTTTCCAAGCCCTGCTTAAATTTTCGCGATTACTTGTAAAAGTAGTTGTATGGAAAAGTTGACTGAATGTCATGGTAGATGGCGCTGTACCGAGCGGAAACATTTCTGTAGGGAACTTAAATTTTCGCGACTATTTACAAATAGAGTTGTATGTAAAAGTTTATTGAATGTTACAGTAGATGGCGCTGTATCGAGCGGAAACATGTCTATAAGGAACTTTAATTTTCGCGATTACTTGCAAAAGTAGTTGTATAGAAAAGTTTATTGAATGTTACGGTAGATGGCGCTGTATCGAGTGGAAACTTTTCTGTAAGGAATTTAAATTTTTGCGATCACTCGGCGTCAGAGGCTCTGACTTCGTAGTTGGCGGCATCCCGGAATAGTGGAACTTGCAAATGTAGTTGTATGTAAAAGTTTATTGAATGCCATGGTAGATGGCGCTGTGTCGAGTGGAAACACTTCTGTAGTTGGAACTTCATTGGTTGGATACGAAAATGTCAATATAAATTCAGGGTTTCCGGAATCTGAGGTGGCGGCACTGTGACGAGAGGTATTTATGACAGCAGTTGTCAAAATTGATAAATAAAATAACTAGTAGTCCGCTTCGAACTGAGAACTCGCGATTTACTTGCATACGAATTGACCAATATAACAAGACCCCAAGGAGGATTTTTTTTCTTCTTCTAGTTCCATAACGACTTGATCGATCCTGCTCATATACGAACTTACAAATTTTATGTATCACTGCTACAGCTCCAACAAATTTCATAAAGATCAGAAAAACGTCACTAAAGTTATCGTCCGACAAACTATTGAAACCAAAAGGCCATCCAAATGTCGAGACGTTTCAGTAGCCAGGTGACAGTTCGGTCTGGAGTTGTTTGTAAGAACTCACTTCGCTTACGTTTCGCGAGTTCGAAAATAACAATTATATGATTGGTGTATTATGACAGTTGGAACTTTCGTCATCTGGTGATAAAATCTATTCAGGAAACCCTGGTGCCGTCGTATTCCGATTGAGATCTTCGTTTTTCTGATGGAAATATATTATACACTATATGTGTAATAAAACATAACTCACCGTGTGTATGAGCTGCGGCGTGAGCCCCGGATGCCTGCGAGCCCGGAGCAGGGCGTAGCGGCCGAGCAGCTCCGCCAGCAGCTGCGCCTGCACGGCGCCGTCCATGCACTGCGCCGCGACGCGCGCCGCCTTGCGCAGGCACTCCAGGGCGCGCGTCGCGTCGCTCAGCGCCCACTGGAGTATCAGTTACATTATACTTGAGTTAAATGGTGTTTAATACATTTTGTCTACCCCTGCATTTTAATTTGCCAATAAAATGACTGACATGTATATTCAAAGCATATACTTTATGAACGTTGTCATAATATGACTCAAAAGTCGACTCTTAGGGATATAATGGGTCTGTTGGGCCCCGCACCGGCGCCGCCCGCCGCTGTAGACGAGGCGGGCGCCGCAATCCGCCGGGAGACTGAAGACAATTGTATAGAGGCAGCAGGTCATTCCTCGAACTCAATGCTTACTGGCTTGCCTAGCACTCGTAGATAAACTATTGTGTGCAACGGTACATAATTAGGTCTTAAAATTCTCGGGTCTCTTTTTACAAAATTCGGCTTCGCCTCATTTTGTAACTTCGACCCTCGAATCTTAAGAACCCTTATTATGTAACTGTTGCACAAAATACTATTTCAGTTCAAGTAAAAATAACAAAAATATCGACACCTATTCAGATCTCGTAACCGGTTAAAACAAAAAACCCCGAAATAACCCAATATATTTAATTATTTTGTGATTTTTATGTAAAACCCGATGTTGTATTAAGGTTTTCACTTCATATTATAGGATTTTTCGATAAAATATGAAACAAGAACGAAATAAAAAACCGGTTTTTACTATGGGAATCCGGTTTCCGAGCCCTGCATCTATTATACTAGTAGTCCCCCTCGAACTGAAAACTCGCGATTTACTTGCAACAAATTAACCAATATAACAAGACCCCAAGGAGAATTTTTTTTCACCTTCTAAGTACATACCCCCTTGATCAATCCAGCTCACAAACGAATTCTCAAATTATATGTATTTTTGCTACAACCCCAACAAATTTTATAAAAAGCTGAAAAATGTTACTAAAGGTATTGTCGAATAAATTCATAGTTAAGCGAACGGACTATTCAAAATGACGTACACACGCTCTTATTCTCTCGACAATAAAGTCGTGTCAAGCTCATTTTGAACACTTCACCCACTGAGCTTCTTTTACTGCTGACTGTACATATTATTCGCGATGCGATAAATGAAAACTTTCCTCGATCTACAGAAACAGAACCATAGTTTTTGTCACATATATTCACAATTATAACCCGATAATTGGAATTAAATGAAGATTATTTTTTTCTAAACAAATGCTTACAAATATGACTTAATTTCAAAATTGCTTCACTATTATTACATTTTTATTCATATTAAAACAATTTATTTCTGTTTAGTATAGGTGCTAAGTTTTACTTCTACATAATATGTAATTTATAATACAAACACTGATAAATATGAAAAAAATAGGAGCCAGCCAGTAATAAAACCGAATGCCAAAAATTTTTCTGGGAATTACTATTTAAATTCCGCAGAACTCTACGCTTACCGGGTTGCCATCTTTGTCCCTCTTCCAGTAGAGATGCGCGCAGAGCGCGGCGGCGCGCGCCTGATCAGGTTTCTTGAGCAGCTTGCCGGCCGCCAGCGCGCACGAAGTTCGTAAAGGTTCCATGTTCTCAGCACCTACACACATTATTTTAACTAAGAAAACATAAGTATAATGAAAAATGTTTATGCATACATAGGCCAGGCCAAAATCAATCTTAAATCAATGGCATAGACACTGACATGGAAAAAAATATTAAAGGAAGTATATTTTTATATCACACTGGTAGTAAACAAGGATGCTGTCCATCTGACAGGAAGTACCTGAAGCCTATGAACGCTTGAGACTCGCATTAAATATGAAAAGGTAGTTTTAACTATAAAACTTTCGTGAGACTCCAACATATTAAAAATATTTATAACGGGTTACTCCCGTTATAAATATTTTTAAAATGAAAAGGTAGTTGTTACAATTTGGTACAGTGACCAGGATTTCCAACACCAAAATTACAATTTATTTGTATATCACAACTGTGGCACATAAACATACGGCCTGCCTGATGGTAAGCGGCTCCCGTAGCCTACAGTTACCTAAACAACGAGCTTGCTCGGCCGTGGCGATGAGCAGCGTGAGAGCCTGTAACTACGCGCGTGAGTCGGGGATGTCGTCCTCGTACAGCGAGCACACAGCCTGCCTGATGGTAAGCCGCTACCTTAGCCTACAGTTACCTAAACAGCGAGCTTGTTCGGCCGTAGAGATGAGCAGCGTGAGAGCCTGATCCGAAGCCTATGAACGCTTTAAACTCGCATTAAGTATGATAAGATGGTTGATACATTTTGGTGCCGTGACCAGGATTTCTAATACCAAAATGGCTGATAATTACCTAAACAGCGCGCCTGCTCGGCCGTGGCGATGAGCAGGGTGAGAGCCTGTAGCTGCGCGCGTGAGTCGGAGATGTCGTCCTCGTACAGCAAGCACGCAGCCTGCCTGATGGTAAGCCGCTACCCTAGCCTACAGTTACCTAAACAGCGAGCTTGTTCGGCCGTAGCGATGAGCAGCGTGAGAGCCTGTAACTGCGCGCGCGAGTCGGGGATGTCGTCTTCGTAGAGTGAGAACGCTTGGGCTATGAACTCGTACGCAAGCGTCTCGTGGTTCGCGAAGCCGATCTCGCTGATCGCTAGAGCGCCTTGCAGGTACAATCTGATAGAAAATATATGTGGACGAGTTTAGTGTAAGGGACCACTTTGTCGATTTACAAGGACACGACACGATTCTTTCACTAATAGATAGTGTATATTGCGTAGTATAAGAAAGTACTAGTAACTATCAATATCGACCAAGTGGTCCCTTTGTCCGTACACTGACACATATCTAATTATAGTTAGGGAACCACTTTTTTAGCAAGCAGCAAATTCAAAATACGCAGTTTGCCAACACCGTATTTTGTGGCAAATATTACAATTCACATTTTTTTGTGTAGTATTTCAAATCGCTGATAACCTGGCGGGAAGACGTCTTACTTCTGAATCCAGAGGTTTTGGTATCTGTCATTGGATATTTACCAGTAACTTTCAGGAAAACATCGTGAGGAAACCGGACCTAGACTTTGGGTTGGAGCTTATCTAATGGAGCTGGAAGGTAGCCGGAGGAACACTTTAACTATTCAACATTATAATGTCGTGTTTGGGCTTATTGCATTCGTCTTGGTGAGCAGTTAGAGATTGTACAAAGAATAATGTATACAGTTATCAATAAAAATTGTTAAATTCTGGGGGCGCTAGTGCCCCGCCATTGTTTTATAGTAAAGTATATGATGGTGAAAACTTACCGTAGCGGCAGCTCGGCCAGCTCAGCCTTGACCAGCATGCTGATGCTCTGGTGACAAAACTGGAAGATCTTCTGACACTTCTTCTCCCACATCTCGTCCTAAACAACAATATTCTTGTGATAGCGATTAATTTTATTTCGAGAAGGTTAGTTGGATGAGATCCATTGAAAAGGATAAGTTCGCAATTGTAGACACTGTAGTTTTTTATTGCACAGTGCAATTAACTGTTTCGCTACAAATATTTTTTTAGGTAATAGCGTCGAATACGTTTTAAATCAAAGTAGTTACCGAAGTTACGTCACAAAGCACAAGTGACAAATAAAGGACCAACACAGTGTACCTTAGTTAGTTACTTTGACCTTACATGAAGGTGTGATTTTAGGTCACTAGTTACAGTTTGGTGCCGTGACCAGGATTTTATTACATAAAGAGGTTTTCATAAAAAGTGAACAATTTTTCTTTTATTCGAAAATTTTATAGCTTCTGGATTATTTCTTATAAAATTTCGAATCACGCATGTAGCGATATTTCCTCACTTTTTTTGTACTACGACGGTGGCAAACAAGCATACGACCCACTTGATGGTAAGCAGCAACTCTAGTGTCACATGCGCGTTGCTGACCTTATTCTAAAGCTACCAACCTGGTCCTTCTCGTCCTTATACTGCTCAGCCAGTCTGTACGCGTGAAACAGCAGCGGTGGGAAGGTGTGCTGGATCCTGGCAGCGCCACCGCCCTGTAGGGCCTTACGACACGCGCTTAGTATCAGGTACTGTTGGTCCGCTGATGGCGATTTGAACTGGTGGATCAATCTGAAAATATTAGTAATCGTAGTTTTTCTTACGCTTAACCGTATTCTGAAAGGTAAATGTGTATAGACAAATAATTTTAAACAAAAAAAGAACTGACTTCACTTACCAGAGCAAATGCCCGAGCTACTGTGAAAAATACTGAAATCACTATAGGTGTGCCTATAATAGTTGAAGAGTTCCCTCGATTTCTCCAGGATCCCATCATCAGATCCGGACCTGGTGGCAATGGGACCAAAGTATAAGACGGCTGGAGCGCTTTGGAAAATTCTTTTTTGTTTGAAAGGGTATACTTTGACAAGTTGACGGTTGGTCCCATTGTCACCAGGTCCAGATCTGATGATGGGATCCTGGAGAAATCGAGGGAACTCTTCAACTATTATAGGCACACCTATAGTGATTTCACTATTTTTTACAGCAACTCCGCCACTTCCTCTTGGAATAGCGGATCCTAAGTGAAGTCGGTTTTTTTTTTGTTTTAAATTATTTTCAACCGGTGCTGCTGTGACCCAGGTAGCCTAGTGGTTAAAGCGTCTGCCGTGAATACAGAAGACGCTGGTTCGATCCCAGCCCTGGGCACTAGAAGCTTAGGTCACTTATTGTATATGACATCTATATAAGTTTACAGTTTCTTTAAAATTATATAAGTTGGTGTGTAACCTCGCCAGGAGCCACTGTTCTTCGGCAAAGTCGTCGGGGTCAGGATTGGCTGGCTGGTCGGGTTGGTCGCGAACTAATACGTCCAACATAGACAGCACTGATTCCACCTGGAATATAATAATTATGGGTTAGTTAAGTTTATATTCTAGTTTGGCTGTGGTTTTCTGTAAGGTGGAGGTGCTTCCCCAGTCGGGCTCTGCTCCAGATTTGAGCGAGATGACATTCGCTGTGCTGTGCCCTACCACACATAGCGAGATGAGATGACATTCGCAGTACCCATACCCCGGGTCCGGGTACTTTTTTGTAAAATATACATTGGAACTTACATCCTCAGGAGTAGACACCAGGGTACCAGCATCAATGAGCAGCGAGGCCAGGTGCGCGGCCAGCGTGCTCCTGCCGGCGTGGGGGAGGTGTGTGATGAGCGGGCGGTAGTGCTGCAGCTTCGTTAGGGTGAGCACGTCGGAGTACTGTTCCCCGGGAAGCTTCAGGATCTTCATCAGCTCTTTGAAGACTGGAGTGTTCTGCTCCAAGTGCGTTTTGCCGCTAGAAATAATATTTATATTATTGACCATTATATGTGGGGAAAAGGTCCCATGTTGTCGATATTGAGCTATTAGTACTTCCTAAAAACATCCAAATATAAGGTTAACATCCCAGTATTCGCTAATGCCCAGTAATTGACACCTCGCTTACTTTATTTGTGATAGATTAAGATAAAGGTGGCATGCAAAGTGATTGAGTCAGACGTTGACTTTATTTCCTTTAGGATTGATACGAAGTATTTTCTTTACTTCTCTATAAAAAAAATTGCAAATTCATAATAGTTGGTACTTTTTACTGGGAGCTGCCTACCATTTGGGCTTACGAGCGAGGTATAACTATAAACGTGGACAGCGCTGTCTCGTTCACATACCGGAGCGGCCGCGTAATAGATTTTTCAAACAGAAGAAACACATTTATTTACATTCCTGAATGAAAGGATGATGCCTTTATGACATTTATGACGAAAAGCTTCTAGAAACCAAATTTCACTCCCTGGAGTGAGGAAAGTCGCAACTTTCGTCACTCCAGGAAGTGAGGAAAGTAGGCTTGTTCGAACTGCTGAGGTGAAAAGTACATTTTTTAATTGAGTGAATTAATCTGACAGATGTTGGCTTACAAAGTGGTTTGCTAATGTGTAGCACTACTAAATTATTTATACAAGGCAAACCGGTTATATTTTGGACGTGATATCACGTCCTGGCGCTGAGAGCCCAACTTTCCGGGCGCGTGATTTGACGGCTTTAGGCTGCGTTTCAAATAGAGATGAGTGATGATGTGTTGTGAATAATGAGTTTTTTAAGGGCCAATAGAATCACTTCATTATCCTCGCACAGTGTAGCTCTATAGTTAGTTTTTTTTTAGATTAGAAAAAAGTTGAAAGGCGCATGTACAGGGTTCTTTATCAGGCACGATACGGCATGATACATGTGACAAGTGTCAAAGTGCCAATGCTGCCAATAAAAAATATTTAAATATATTTGTATTTATAATAAAGCCATGCGTAGGTATTTGTAAATGTTAAATTGAATAATATTAATTTATTCTTATCATTGTTAATGTTTTAGTGAATGTTGCACAATAAAAAACCTGGAGAAAAAGAGGTTCGAAACATATGGTTTTCGATTTATAACGTATGCGTGTGTCACTGTCAGTTTTTCAATTGTCATGTGTCTCTAACGTGATAATCAAAACGAAATTGTGTTTTTATTGCTGTTATGGATTATAATCTGCAAATTGACATTATTTATTTACAAATGTGAACTCTTCATCATGTTAACTAATCGTTGGTTGGTGTGCTTGCAGTGTGTTTAAATTGAACATTCAAACAGAACAGGTTAGAACAGATTGGCAACTTCTGTATCTATGTTTACTGAATTTCTAATCTCAAAAAAAAACGAAATATAGGATTGTTTCTTAATACACACATTTTTCACATCCTCGGTGGTGGAAACACAGCCTAAGATAATTTAATGAAAGAATAATAGAGATTACTTACCTATTCTGCAGTATATCCTTACAAATAGTGTCCGTATGTGCCAGCACCTTATCGACATAGTTAAGATTGTCTGGGTGGCAGCGGTGAGCGAGCTTCAGCAGTGCGAGTTGGAGGCTTAGCGTGTCCTCAGGGGGCATGTCGGTGCGGGTCTGTGGAACGTTTATTATAATGCAGTTACAATGCTAACTAAAAATCCTATCAATATACAAAAACCGTATCTATAATAATTTTAAACAAATAAATTTTAAACAAAAAAAGAACCGACTTCACTTAGGATCAGCTATTCAACAGGAAGTGGCCGAGTTGCTGTAAAAAATTGTGAAATCACTATAGGTGTTCCTACAATAGTTGAAGAGTTCCCTCGATTTCTCCAGGATGATGGGCATCATCAGATCAGGGGGGTTTCACTGTGTCTCTCTCCATTGTACCTGTTTTTTAAATTTCGCGCCCCGCGCCGGCGGCTTCATGAGGGCAGGGTTGGCACATCGCTTATTATCTTATGGGTGCGTACGAGAATAATAGTTTATAGTAGTAGTTTTGTACTAAAATAATAATAAGATTGGGCAAATAAGGTAATAAATCTGATATTTATCTAGTTTTGTATTAAATTTACTGATAGATTAGGTAGATTAAGGCAGATTGACTAGTCACTTTTTATCCGTAGATACCACGTGCACGGAATGAAGTACGTTGACAACCCTATTTTATTTTTTGCACAGATAACATTTTCGTCTCTGTAGCTAAATGTCAAAATCAGGAAGGAGAACCTTCTGTACTCTAGTACTATTCATTATTCTGTGATCAGATCTGGATCTGGTGACAATGGGACCAACTGTGAAGTATACTCTTTCAAACAAAGAAAGAATTTTCCAAATCGGTGCAGCCGTCTCCGAATAATCGGTGAACAAACATTAAAAAAAATTGCAAAAAAAAAACAAGCAAAGATCCCGACGAATTGAGAACCTCCTCCTTCGAAAGCTTGAAGTCTGTTGAAAACTGGCGATAAGACGTCCGACTTTCGATCGGTCTCAGGTTCTATCCCCGGCTCGTACCGCTGAGTTTTTGCGGAACTTATGTATCATTTGATATTTACTACTCGCTTTTCGGTGAAGAAAACATCGCAAGGAAACTAGACCTAATCCCGATAAGGCCTAGTTGAAAGTTGAAAGGTGTGATGGCAATCGCTTTCGTAAAAACTAGTGCCTACGCCAATGAAATTAGGTTGTAGAGCGGGCCCCAAGGGACAAACGCTAGGAGAAAGAAGTAAAAGAAACAGAGCTACTAAGAGTAAAATTTCAAATTAAGTGTTTCTAAATAATTTTAAACAAAAAAAGAACCGACTTCACTTAGGATCCGCTATTCCAAGAGGAAGTGGCCGAGTTGCTGTAAAAAATAGTGAAATCACTATAGGTGTGCCTATAATAGTCGAAGAGTTCCTTCGATTTCTCCAGGATACCATCATCAGACCGCGACTTGATGACAATGGGACCATTTAGGGGTTATACCTGTTCGATTAAAAAATATATTTGAAAATCGGTTCTCGATTCACAGAGATATTGAGTAACATACATACAAAAAAAAATTATAAAAAAATTAAAAAAATTCATTTCATTTTCATTCAATCCCAACACAAAAATAAGTGCCCCAAAAATTGCTGAAACATTTATTTGTGTTACTGCATGTTAAACAAAAGTACTTATGTGGGGAATAGTAACACAAAAAGCGGCCAAGTTCGAGTCGGACTCGCGCACGAAGGATTCCGTACCATTATATATAAAAAAAACATTGTGTGGTTTTATGAAACCACGATGCAAGTGAAACTTTACTATGTTAGCATATTATAAAGTATTAATAGAGCCATCTATACTGAATTTGTATTCATTAACTCAAGCCTGGCTGTTTGTTGGCTCTATAGCCAACAAACGTCTTCAACCCTATGGTTGAAGACGTTTCCAGGTAATTCTTAATGATATCACTAGAGGGCGTTATAGTTAATATGATGCAACCAGAAAAAAATAATTCGTCCCACGGGGTTTGAACCCTCGCCCATTCGATCGTAAGTCTCATGCCATACCACAGTGCCATCGCTGCAGTTAGGCTAAGATGCGAAATATAGATTTGTATACCGCGGTTGACTGCCAACATGACATGAACCTTATTGCTTATGAAATAAGAGCCTCACCTTACTATAAACGAGAATCAGCGTTACAATGTAACGCATGTCGCGCCAGAAGACAGACATTAAAATTCGAGGCGATGGAATAAAAGTTTCACTTTAAAAACAGCCAAAAATCGTGTCTGTTGTATGGGAGCCCCCTTAAATATTCGGTTTTTTAGTATTTGTTGTTATAGCGACAACAGAAATACATCTGTGAAAATTTCAACTGTCTAACTTTCACAGTTCATGAGCTACAGCCTGTTGACAGACGGACGGGGACAGCGTCCGAAGTCTTGGAGTAAAGGTTGATTTAGACGAGGACAATTTTCAGACGCCAAAACTATGCCGTGTAATAATTGGCACCGTATAAACACTTTCGGCGCCAGCGGCAGTTGGCATGCCAGCGTAGGCACGGAATAGAACACACGGCTATTTTTCGGCGCCAGTGACCCGCGCCCGCGCCTCTCGCTTGCCCCGCACCAATGTTCGGCCTCGTGTAAACACGTCGCTGCCAGTCGCTAGCACGCCTCCGTGCCGTAAAGTAAATAGGGTGTAAAATGGTTAAATGGCTAATTATTTTCCGCTCCTCTCGTAATAACGCGGATAGTTTGGTTGTTATACATTGGTTTTTCAACTTCAGAGCTCCTGAATTCATTTTAAATGATGGTGATCCTAGCGTAGAAAGACTGGCGCAAAAACTAGCACCGTCGGCTGAGGCGGCGTGCTAATAACTGGCACGGAAAAGGCACCGTGTAAACGGTTTGCTGGTCACTGGCGGCAGGATTTAGGCGCCTAAAAAAAGGCATCGTCTAAACGGTCTGAGATGTGCTGACGGCAAAAAACTGGCGCCGTAATTTAGGCGTCTGAAAATTGTCCTCGTCTAAATCAACCTTAATAAGGCCCCATTTTTACCCTTTCGGTACGGAACCCTAAAAAGAACAGACTTCACTTAGGCTCCTCCACAACAAGTAGACAGGCCTCCAAAAATAAAACGTAATTAAATTACAAATCATGTTAACACCGAGTACAAGTTCAGTAAACCACTGTAGAAGTTTTGTCGACGTATCGTTAGTTAGTTTTCGGTAAGTACAGCGCCATCTGTTGGCGGTATTGTTACATTTTTAGGGTTCCGTAGCCCAAATGGCAAAAACGGAACCCTTATGGTTTCGCCATGTCCGTCCGTCCGTCCGTCCGCGGTCTAGCTCAGTGACCGTTAGCACTAGAAAGCTGAAATTTGGTTCGAATATGTGCATTAAAATAAAATGGTAGAATAAAAACTGGAAAAATATATTTTCTTAGGGTACCTCCCGTACACATGAAGTGGGGGGCGAAATATTTTTTCGTTCCAACCCAGTTGTGTGGGGTATCGTTGGATAGGTCTTTTAAAAAGAATGAGGGTCTTATAAAACAGTTTCAGGATCGTAAATCGTAAATAATAGCTCCAAAAGTTTAAAACAGCCGTGGGTCCAAAAGTTTTGAAAAAAAATATGAAAGTGAGGCCTAATAAGTACCTTCAATGAAAACTATATTGAATTAAATCGGTTGAGCCGTTTTTGAGTTATCACTCAAAAACCCATAGTGAAAGGGCGTAAGCGCCGCCATATTTCCCGTAAGAAACGACCTTTTGAATTAGTGAATTGTAACAGGCCGGCAACTACGGAACCCTACACTGAGCATGGCCCGACATGCTCTTGGCCGGTTTTCATACATTCTCCTTCAGTGCTAGCAGAGACTATAGATATACATATAGACCGCCACAGCCCAAGAACTTTTTGAAGCTCAAGTCAATTGCGCCATCTATGTCAAAGCCCCCTAAAGATACCGAAAATGTAAGAGAAATGTCACCTGCACTGCTACTCCACCTAGTAGGTACTAGGTAGTGTACTACTAGTACGCTATTTGGTGACATTTCTCTTACATTTTCGGTATCTTTAGGTGGCTTTGACATAGATGGCGCAATTGACTTGAGCTTCAAAAAGTTCTTGGGCTGTGGCGGTCTATATCTCTATAGTCTCTGGTATAACTAGTAGTTCACCTCGAAATAAGAACTCGCGATTTCCTTGCATACGAGATGACCAATATAACAAGACCCTTAGTAAGCCTTTTTTTACCTTCCTACCTCCATAACCACTTGATCGATCCTATCCTCATATACGAATTCTCAAATTTTACGTACCTCCGTTAAAACTCAAATACATTTCACAAAGATCAGAAAAATGTTACTAAAGTTATCGCGGAACAACTATCTCAATCAAAAAGGCTAGTCCCACTCAATCCCAGTCCAGCTCAATAAGGCTTGTGTTGTGGGTACTAGGCGATGATATATATAATAGATAGATATAGATAAATACTTAGATACATAGAAAACATCCATAACTCAGGAACAAATATCCGTGATAAACACAATAAATGCCCAGACCAGGATTGGAACCCGGGACCTCCTGCTTCATAGGCAGGGTACCGACTAGGCTAGTCGGCCGTTAAATATACCTGTGTGATGGCAGCCACCTGGTCGGAGAACACCTCGAACAGCTGCACCTGCTGCTCCTGCCCGTCCTCCGTCACTACGAAGTTCACTCCGTTCTCGGTTCGCTGCGAAACCATTTGAGCATATTAGCTATCAACCTATACATATTATGCAGCTGTTAATATTACATGAGCCGTGGGGTGCCCGGCCTTAGAATTGTCCCCCACCATATCGTCCCGTGGTTGCAGTAGGAGTCTGCTGAGGGAATATACCGGGAGATGGGCAGCAGCATCTTCCGCACGCCAACCCGCCTGCCAAGCGTGGCGCGTATGGCGACACCCCCCCCCCCCCCCACACACCTTAAAGGGGAGGCCTATTTTCAGCAGTGGACGTCTTATGGCTGAGGTGATGTTGATAATGATGATGAATATTACATGAATCTGTAATACATTTACTCCCCTATTCATAAACGTCTCTCAGGGCTAAATTAGTTAATTTATTATTTGTCCTTATCTGTCACTTTGCCATATGTGTTTGTTAGCAGCAGACAAAACATAAATGAACTAATCCCATTATTCATAAACGGCCACTAAAGTTATTATCGTTTGTCCCTTTCCCTCATATAGGTTGGCCGGAAAGGGACAAACGATTATCAGAGGCCTCTTAACTTTAGCAGACGTTTATGAATAAGGGGGTAAGATTGCATATTCACGGGAAATTTTTACGAGTGCCGCTGTGACCCGGGTAGCCTAGGTGTCTAGATCTAGGTCGATTCTAGCCCTGGGCACTGGAGGCCTTAGTCACTTTTTCCTTTGTATACGATGTGACATCTATTTAAGAGTCGCAAGGACGCTCGCGTGAACTCGCGTCCCCATACAAACGTGGTTTAGCTCTCATTTTAAAACGACATGCTTTAGAACCATGAAATTGGCATGGGCATTCTAGTAGTGCAGATCTAGGTTGGACATTCGTTTTCATTGCTAAAAATTGTAATACAAAGAAACTATAGCAAAAATAAGTTTTGTATGTAAATCTGTAACTGGCTGTATTTTCTTTGTATTACAATTTTTAGCAACGAAAATGAATGTATTACCTAGATTTGTACTACTAGAATGCCCATGCCAAATTTCATGGTTCTAAAGCATGTCGTTTTAAAATGAGAGCTGAACTACGTTTGTATGGGGACGCGACCGTCCTGGCGACTCTTAAATGTATAAACACATTCCAAGTAAAAATATCGTCCGTACCTGACTATAATGTTGTAGGCGCTCGATAAGCGCAGTAATGATGTTCTTGATGTTAACTCCCGGCTGCAATTCGGCGCAGGACTTCAGGAACGGCTGCAGAGTTGCCAGGTGGAACTCGTCTGGGAACACCTGTAAAAAGAAAGTATACGTAATTAAACATTTTCATTGTACAAAGGATCCCAATAGATGGTATTCTGAGTGGCGTTGTTGTAATGTTCATTGACAAATCGGGTTGGGTCGTTACAATTGGGTGCCGTGACCAGGAGTCCTATGTTTTTGTACCTTTATGATTTTCATTCTCTATATAGATACGTTCCAAGATGGCGGGCAGCACGCATCGCTTGTACTCGACTACTGTGACGCACTCTGACTGAGCCGAACTTAATTAGTTCCATTAGACTAAGGCTACAAGTTTCAAGGCCCAACTATTCTATTGGACTGGGTCGTTGCAATTAGGTGCCGTGCCCAGGATTTTTACTATATACCTTTCCGTCTTTAGTAAGATGTGGTCTATTATACACTCACTTGTATACAGCATTCCTGCAGGTACTCCTGCGCGATAGCGTCTCTACAAGACACGACTTGTTCCAAGATGGCGGGCAGCACGCATCGCTTGTACTCGGCCACTGTGACGCACTCTAGCTGGCTGAGGCGGACGAGGTTAGTACCGACTAGAATTCGAAGCTCGGAGCGCTCGCGTTCACGACGTTCTTTGTCTCTGTAAAGTGAGTTATAATTTAGCCAGTCTAGGTCTTCACTTCAAGCATAGACAGAGAGAATCGTACTCTTTTTCTGACGATAGTAGGCTCGTACCGTCACCATTAAAAATGGGGACGAGAATAGCTCATTACTTCTACTGCTACTGCACTTTTTGGTTAGCCAGACTATAGCAAGGGCGGTTTTTTCTTTACACGACGGTGGCAAACAACCCTACGGTCCGCCAATACAGCTTACGTAACGCACGCTTGAAACTCCAGAAATATCACATACGCCTTGCCGACCCTTAAATATAAAGGAAGATTCACCATGTTACCTTGAATGTCCCTGATGCTGCATGCGGACCCACAGCTTGTTCATCTCCGCAAAATTCATCAGGATAAAGTCGATGGCGTCGCGGACCTGACGACAAACCTCGAGTTTATAGAGTGAAAATCTGACAGGTTACTTAAATATTTGTAGTGAAGCCGGAGCTAACTTGGCTTTCCTTTACTTTAGGCACTGTAGTAACACCACTCAACTAGCAGAAAATTAGGCAAGCCCAAGGGAATCGAGTTAAATGGATGTTTCGCGACTGTTATACACTGTATTTTATGGAAACTTACCGTTCCCTCATTTTCATTCTCCGGCTCGTGGGAGTCCGGGAGCACGTTCCTGGTGCACTGCAGCAGGTAGTTGCGCAGGAACAGCCCCCGCAGCGGATGTTGCACGCCGCGGCACATCTCCACCAGGTCCTGGAGCAAGGGTCGTTCATGTACAGGATGAATAGTAGCGGCCCCAGAATGTTACCTTGAGATATGCCAACTGCTATTGACGTATTAGTAGCTGATATTAATTACTTTTGGTAGCATTTGCGAGCTAGTTCTTGAACTTGAACCATACTAAGTAGGCTGTTTTCCTCTGACTTTAGAACTTTTAAGATTTTAAATAAGAATGCGACAGTAAGTGTCAAACGCATTGGCTAGGTCAAGAAAGCCCACAAAGGATTTATAGTATTCTAAGTAGTCGTAAACTAGTGGTTCTGTGAACCGTAGACTTCGGAGAACATAAATAACGCGACAGCAAACTTCCCCCCTTTTCCCCCCAATCAAAAAAATGGCTCGACAATTTTTGGCAAATAAATCAAGGAACGTACATGCCAAGTTTCATCGAAATCGGATGAAAAATGCGACCTCTAGACCGACACTGACCAACCAACCAACCAATACACACACATCAATCTGCCAAATGGTCGTACCAGTGAAAACGGAGACGTTCGTCGCCTCGCTACGCTCGGCTCCTCAGTCAATGAGTTAAAAATATGAGCTTTCAAAAAAACATTTGGTGCCAATTCCAACTCCGTCTTGTTTTGGATGCTCATACAAGAATATTTATACCACGACGTTGGCAAACAAGCATACAGTCTGTCTGATTGTAAGCAGACACTGTAGTGTATGGACGCCTGCACCAGCTCGCACGATGTTAGGTTTAAGATATCGGGTAGATGTAATTCCCATGACAGCCGGTTGCGCCCGGCAACAGTTGCGTCAGTCGAAATATAGCCGTGTCTCATTTCTTGGTGCCCTTTTCCCTCCAAAATAACATACGTTAAACTCACTAGGGATGTCACGAACATTCGCATTCGCATTCGTATAATGCGAATATTCGCATCATTTTTGACATTCGTATCAACATTCGCATTCGCATCAAATGATGCGAATATTTTCCGAATGCGAATGTTAGCAGAACACATCCTGTTTTGACCGCGTTGACCCGGCTGATGGTCATATGCTTGCTCATACACTGGAAGTGAAAACGACGGTATCACTTGACTCTTTTTGATTAATAACATAGGACTCCATCACATTTCATGTTCTGTATTTTTGAACTATGGAAGCATAAAAATGATAAGCAAGATTAACTTTTTTGAATCTACTCCGTAACATTCGTATTCGCATTCGCAATCGGACATTCGCATCCTGAATATTCGTATTCGCGTTCGCATTCGGGAATGTGAGAAAAACGACATTCGTGACATCCCTGAAACTCACTTTGAGCAGGTCCCGGCGCAGGCTGGTGTTGGTGTTGATGTAGACGAGCCCGACGGTGATGAGCAGGTAAAGGCGGGGTACGATGTTGCCCGCGTACTGCACGAGCTCGTAGAGGTCGGCGACCTTGCGCCCGCGCCGGAACTCCTCGAGGAGGTACAGCTCCAGGTGGCGGAGCTCGTCGGTGATGGCCATGTCTGGGTCATGCTAAGGATCTTCAATGTTTAGGCGTAGATCACATGGAACCCTTTTAAAAAGCGAAATATTAGATGGAGCCCCAAAATTAAAATGGTTTTGATTCTAGCTAGACAGATTGAGAAATACCTGTTTTTTTTTTCAACCGACTTTAAGATTTCGAAGGAGGAGGTTAACAATTCGCAAAGGTCTTTGTTTTTTTCTTTTTTTATGTATGTTTATGTTTACCGATTCTTCAAAGACGGCTGAACCGATTTGGAAAAAACTTTTTTGTTTGAAAGAGTAAACTTCACAGTTGGTCCCATTGTCATCAGATCCAGATCTGATGATGGGATCCTAGAGAAATTGAGAGAACTCTTCAACTATTATAGAAGTAGTTAATAGTTTTATTTACTTAGTGGTCTACGTTTCAGCTTGGGCAAAAATGCTTTCGTATGTTCGGCTGCATATCGTATTTTTTTACCGTTACGCGTGAAGTTTTGTGAGCAGTTTCTAAAGTTATGTAGTTTTTTGTTGCTGTCGTATTTTTGGTTCAGGCCTATAACCGCGAAGCACTTCGTTCATCAAATCGTCTATTTGCATCCCTCTCTTTCGTATATGCAAGAGCGATAGAGACGGGACCATCGTTTTGTCGATTTTCGAACTTCGCGGTAGGCCCTCAGTAGTCTTGCTTAAGCTGGTTTAATTTTAACAACTCGCTTGGTCAGGCCTTCTGATTATGAGTTATCATAATTAACAAAGCTTTATTTTCATTTCATTTCATTTCATTTAAAGAATAAGAATACACTTAAAAATATTGGTAAATAGCTAGTAACTGGCCACCTCATACTAATTATGAACTCTGTGCACCTATAAACATAATTCAATTTAGTATAAGGTTTTAATAGGGGATATTACTGCAATGTTCTGCCACCAGAGTGCAGCACTAGCACTTCGGTAAACCATAGAGTTCTTAATACATACTAGGCCTTAAACAGTTGTTTACAAGTTTTCATAGATAATTTATAACGAATAAATATGTCATTTGTGCACCAAGGCGGTTTGTTTACAGAGGGCCTATCGAGAAACGAGAGAATCGAAATGTTGACATCTGCCTCTCTATCGCTCGAATATGTAAGAGTGACAGAGAACCAGGTAACGAAATTTTTATTTTCGTGTTTCGCGGTAGGCCCTCCTTTTGTGGTAGTGCCGCCCCCTTCGCAGAGTTTTGCGTATTATTCCCTATTGCTTGTCACCTTCCAACAACAGGCCAAGTTATACTTAAATGAATTCTGTCTGTAGGTAAATAGAGTTATTTTTTAGTATGAGTGGCCAGTCACTGAACGGTGGCCAGTTACTGGCGATTTGCCTACTTACAATAAATGCGTAAGAGCTGCAAAAATATGCAAAAACTACCACACAGAATGTCACATATTTTGTATAGTAACAGTTTATAATCCAGAGCAACATTAAGGGTAGTTTTTTTCTCCGAAACGTGCGCAGGCGAAGCCGCGGGAACAGCTAGTAGTACATAAAAGGCTTTCCGAAACATGTCACGCGTCTAAACTCTGATTCGTAATTAAATTCCAAAAATATAACCTCACTTCTTCACCGGTTTCGTGTATTTATACGTTATTTCTAGAAATTCAGATGTAAAATAGTTATTTGTGCAACAAGAGAGGAAAGTTGGTTTTTCTCGCGAGTGTTGATTTTGAGTCCCTAGCGAAAGATTCTATAATTGAATCACGAGCGAAGCGAGTGATTCTAAGTTTGAATCTTGAGCGTAGCGAGGAATCTCAAGAACATGAGATGTAAAAAAGCTTTCCTCTCGTGTGACACATACAACTTTTCACCTCATTAGTGAGAACATATTAAAGTTAAAAAAAACACATTTATTTACATTCCTGAATGAAAGGCATCATCATTATGACGAAAAGCTTCTAGAGACAAAATTTCACTCCCTGGAGTGAGGAAAGTACCAACATTCGTCACTCTCTGGAGTGATGAAAGTCGCGCTTTCGTCACTCCAGGGAGTGAGGAAAGTAGGCTTGTTCGAACTGCTGAGGTGAAAAAGTAATTTCAGTTGCCTTTATTCAGAGAAATAAAAGCGAAATATAAGCTAGTGGGGTTATATTTTTGGAATTTAATTACAAATAAAAGTGTAATACACGTGAGTGAGATTGTTATATTTTATAGTAAAAGGATACAGAGCTCGTAGTAGCTCTTGGGAGACAGGAGCGAGGTCCGGAGCTCTCCGAGCATGGTGGAGGCGTGCTTCAGGGCGTCCATCAGCTTGGACTTGTCCAGGCATCGCTTCATCTGAAATGCCTGTGAACAGAGTTTAGCTGAGACGGGTTATAAATAAGGACGTCAAAAATGGTGTTTCTTTCACATTTGATAATGGGAATATGAATGTTGCCAAGTAGCTTAAAAAAATCCAAATTTTGCCATAATTTTTATGTATCCACAGTAAAAAAAATACAGAAAATTATGTGTTGATGAAAATGAATCATTTTAATTTTTCTCGCACCAAAATTTTACAAAAATTAATTTTGTTTCCTAATGGCTTATTAAGAAACAAAATTAATTTTAAAGATAATAATTCTATAGTCTATAGTATATAGGCCTATGTCCAGCAGTGGACGTCTTTCGGCTGAAATGATGATGATGATGATGATGAATTCTATAGTTAACTTATTTGAAGTACGACTTGAATGATATTTCACATATTTAAAAGTTAAGTGATATCTAACTTTTACAAGTATTGCTACCATGTAGATTGTAGAAGATATACATATGTGGGTGTTTCCTGTAATATGAGCAATAAATTAAAGTGTATATTCTACTCCTCAAACCAGACAACGTTTGTTCAGCAACTTTTAAAAATAAACTTATGGTTTGATTTTTATTTCACTTTAAAGAATATTCAAACACGCAATGTATTCCGAAATTGATTATGTCTGTAGGGTGACAAGGCTGACAAGCAATGTCAATTGGACGGATTTTAACGTACATTGAAAATACTATTTAGTTTGTATGAAAAAGAGACAATCTAAAAAATGCATATTTTTTAAAAGTTGTTGAACAAGAGTTTTATTGTTTGAGTTGAGACTAGAATCTATGTTTTAATTAATTGCTCATGTTACAGGAAACACTCTGTATATGAGGCCTGAAAATACCAACTTCTGACATGGTGCCAGTAACATACTAAGCATCGTTTTGCATCCCTTTTCCTCATATCTCAAACAAAAGTGACATCCTCAATCCGCGAATACCATTGCAAACAATGATATTTACTATGGATGCGTTATACTCTAACCCGCTTATTCATAAACGTGTTTCAAACCTCATTTAGTTAAAATGTATTTTGTCTGTTTCTTAAAAACACAACTGTCAATATGACAGATAAGGACAAAAGATGATTTAGTTAAATGAGGTTTGCAATACGTTTATGAATAAGCGGGTAAGAAAATGCGCATACAAAATACTTCCAAAGTCATTTCATAACGATCATAACCTAGTGATGATTTCATTGTGTTTATTTATTCTGACAATCATTACATCTTTGTCACTCTCATTGTTAGAAAATTATGGTTTGTCTCTTTCTCATGCTGCTGACGGTAGCTAATTGGCATGTCCGCATCTCTCACTTGCCGGTGTGCGACTAGTGACAATTGTTTGAATTCACTCATTTTAAGCGCTTCACGTTTGGAGCGTGCATAACTTGTCATTATTATATATCATAGATTGCAAAGAGCAACACACTTGACAAATGTATAATTAAATGAATGTTATGCTTAACACAATAAGATTGTTATGATTACAATTGCACATACATTCTATGGCTATAGAAGCATTATTTAACGAGAACGCCCCTCAATTGGTTCTATTAACCGTTTCCACAAACAATTGTCAATGAAAAATCACCTGAACTTTGACGACATTCAGCGCCTCATCCAGAAGCTTCTCCTGCTCCTCGACCGGAGACGCCTGGTTCGTCATTTGGGCCTAAACACAAACATAAAACAAAACCGCTAGTTAATCGCCAAACACAAAAAATAACCATGTAACAAGCACGCAACTAACATTCGACCAAATATACAAGAACGGGTTGTTAACAGTCATCATGTTGACTGGTCTCGCGCGGAATGCGGGTTATAGTCATTGGGAACGCACCTGCAACGTGTTGTAACAATATAGTGGTGAATTATCAATTAAATTTGCTGATAAGAAATTTTTGATGAGAATTCTTGTGGGTGTTGTTGACTTTTTAATTGAACTGACAGCTCACTCAGCTGCATTTAGTAGGGTGACCTGTGTAATTGTAAACACAGATTACTAATATGTAGATTGTAAAAAAAGTAAAAAAACAAAAATGAATACCCAAATTCAATGTAGTAAGGCTATAGTAGAATTTGTGTATATTTATATTTTATTTTACTATTTTTTTTAATTGAAAATGACAACATAATAAAAAGGAAGTCGGGAAGAAAATATCAACTGAAATCATATTTTTTGTGCTAGTAACATAATAAGTAGAGATGTTTTTTTTAACTGGGAATGTGTGTGAGTTGTGCACAGTGCTTGAGGTTTGACTACAGAAAAACACCTCAATTCTGTCAGATTATGATAAATTTCTGAAGATAAAGGCAGATAAGTAAATAATCCGAAAAATGGATAATAAACCGTCACTAAGCCAGTATTTTGGCGAGACGGAAGTGCCGCCCGCCTCCCAGTTCTTCGATGAAATCGGCACGTCGCCCTCTGATATGATACAGAGCGTATACTTAGGCGAAAGTGAAGGTAATATTTCGGCTGTTTTTACTGTTATTTCTAGCTAAATTACCATATGTTGGGCATGGTACAGTGAGTTCAACACTTACTTTGTTGATTTCAGTGAGTCAACCAGCAGCATCTACTATTTTTCCTACAAATATGACTGCGTCATTCTCTCAACTAAAAGTGAGTGATGACATGAAATTTGGAAGCGTAGTGCCCACTGTGAGCGGTACGACGGCGTTGCCAGCGACTAGCCTGCCGGACCCTTCGACGTTTTTCGACACGATTGGCCCAGAGCCTCAGATGGCGATGAGTGGGATTGCTACGCCTAATATATTGACGGAGGCTATTGATGGGCTAGCGGTTAAGGTAAGTTTATATTTTAATATCTGATTGGTATGTCTATTTAAAGGTATTGAGATATAAATTTTTACCAATAAATCTGTTTTATTGTCCAAACATTATGTTGAGTTAGCCTTTTCTTTATCGTGCTCATTTCCAAACCCTTTTTAGAGTAAAAATATCCATGAATTAGTTATACAGGGTGTCCCAGAAATCGACGTCAAGCCGTGAATGGATGATAGACCAAGTTATAACAGTTATCGGAAAAATACAAAAAAAAAACTATCTCATGTTCCTCAAAAATATGATAACTGTTATAACTTGGTCTATCATCCATTCACGGCTTGACGCCGATTTCTGGGACATCCTATATTTCAGCAAAAAAGAATTTCATTAATAATATTCTGTCATGTGTTGAATGTTTTTTTGTCTACAAATTTTGTCTGCCATGAATAATTGTTTGAGCTCAAGATGGCGACAACATCTTCAAAATAGTTGTTCATTTACATAGTACAGTGTGTAATATTGATAGCTTATTGTACGGTGATCTAACAAAACAAGTGTGCAGCTAAACACAGCCATTGGCTGTACTCACTTGTGTTTAGTCACTACGCGCGACATGTGATAATAGTGTTAATATGTCTCACTAAAATTTTAATTCAATAAACGCAGCCATATTTGTTTGCTTTATTTTATTTTCTATTGACGCTGAATATAGGTATGCATATCTCAACTTCTGCTGAACTTAGTCTAAGAGCGAGTTTTTTTATATGAGGACTCCATTGTAAATTTTACAGGATTACTTTACCAGCTTTTGTATATTTACGTGTATATTACAGCTCTTACCTTACAAAAGTGGTTTGATAAGTCATATATTACGGTGTTGTCAAATTATTTAATTTAATTAAAAATACTATTTTAGGGAATAGGTTGAAAAACGTTTTTAGTATTAATTGTGGTAAGTATCAGAAGATTTGGGTTATAAAATTTCTGTCGAAAGTTACTAGTTTTAAAAGTTTAGGTAGCATATTTGCAGAAGTCTCATTTAACTTTAAAACTACAAGTTAATATATACTTCTGCTTGCATTATGTTCTGTAATGTGTGCTTTATTGAAATAACATATATTTATCTATCTATATTACAAGCAGTTGTTTTTCTTGTAGGACCAACCGGTGGACAAGGAAGCAGACAGACGCAGAGACGCCTGGATACCCAGCGAGGAAACTAAAAAAGTCTTGCTCAAAGTGGGTGTCATAATACTTCATTAAAATAAAAACTAAAATATTATGATGTAATAGTAGTTTATGTAACTGTTACGTAATAGGGGTCCTTAAAACACGAGTGAGATTTACTCACTTCGTTCGTTTCATAATAAGATCACATGAGTGTTTTAAGTCCTAATTACGTACAGTTGCATACACTGCTTTATCTACACACATATTATAAACCCGAAATGATGATTGAATGACTGCCATTGCACGGATTGCACGCCATCGCCATGACCAACTCGATTGTGTCGGCGGTCGGGCGGCGCATGCCGGCGGGCGGATTTTCATAATGATATCGAATTTTTGCTTATTATTTGATAATAATAACATCGTTACAGATAACACATTTGTTCTAACTTCTAACGAAACAATCTATTTTTCTTTTAAGTCTTTACGTCACTCTGGGCGCTAAGTGAGATTTACTGCCCTAGGGCGTAGCGGCAAATCTCACTTCACACCCAGGAGAAGACGTAAAATTATGTACGCACCACGGGCGGTAATAAAGAAGGCCTAAGATCGCTTGTTTATGGCCCTTACCTTCGGTTCGGGCCACAAATGCCAGCGATCTGAGCCCTTCTTTATTTTACCGCCGTAGGTACGTAATGTACTATTAATTATCAACTAGAATCTAAATTAATGAAAAGTGAATTTAACACTTGCATTTTGTTAACTAAACATAAGTTACTAAATTTGTGTTAATTGAAATTCAGTAAGTAAGTAAGTAAGTAAGTAAGTAAGGTTTTATTTGTAAATATAGGTAATTACAATGGTGGTAAATTTATACATCGTTTCACTATATTTAGATAAAAATAATTTATTTAGGAACATACAAAGACTATCAACAACAAACTTAGATATAAAAATAAAACATCCAGATTGTACAGTCGCCATCAAATATATCGGAGCGGCCTAGGTACTGAAAAATATCTGAACATGCACTTTATCGCCTTGACAATAGAGGTGACGTTTAGATATTTGTGACCACCTTGGCCGCTCCGATATATCTGATGGTGACTGTACTAATTTTTTATCATTAGCCTAATTTAGTGTCCGACCGCTGGGCAAAGGCCTCCCCTCATTACTTTGACAAACATGGAACTTTTTTTTTTTAATTAATGGCTTTCTCCCTTTGTCATAGCAATGGGAATTCTGCCAATGACGACGTTTCACACTTTTTTATTAGGTATAATAAAATATAGGCAACGTTGTTCGGTAAAGGCCTTGCTGATTGTAAGGTGATAGCCTCCCTACAAACACGTGGGCGGCCGAGACCCCGGATAACCGGTCGTTCGACTAAAGCGTGGTTACGCGCGTTTTGAGACTAAATTCTTCATTAGCTGCCACTTGTTCGTTAGATCACCGCACAATAAGCTATCAATATTACACACTGAACTACGTAAATGAGCAAAAAACAAAGAACTACTCTAAAGACGCCGCCGCCATCTTGAGCTCAAACGATTATCAAACATGGGACTTAATCGCGTACACTTTTAATTAAGTCCCATACGTGTTTGTCAAAATAATGAGTGAAAATCGTGTGAGTTTAAATCAGTACAAAGGCTCCTCTTCTCCAGTAAATTTTTTATTATAAAAAAAATGATGAAATAGGCCTCACTTTCATAATTTTTTTCAAAACTTTTGGACCCACGGTACACAAAAATATTAGTTTTATCCTGAAACTGTTTTATAAGACCCTCATTCTTTTTAAAAGATCTATCCAACGATACCCCACACAACTGGGTTGGAACGAAAAAAAATTTCTCCCCCCCCTTCATGTGTACGGGAGGTACCCTAAGAAAATATATTTTTCCAGTTTTTATTCTACCATTTTGTCGGCTTGGTTAATGCACATATTCGAACCAAATTTCAGCTTTCTAGTGATATTAACGGTCACTGAGCTAGACCGCGGACGGATGGACGGACGGACATGGCGAAACTATAAGGGTTCCGTTTTTGCCATTTGGGCTACGGAACCCTAAAAATGTAACTACCGCCAACAGATGGCGCTGTACTTACCGAAAACTAACTAACGATACGTCGACAAAAATTCTACAGTGGTTTACTGAACTTTACTTAAATTTAAAGGTTTACTTAAATTTAATTTAATTTTTGGAGGCCTGTCTACTTGTTGTGGAGGAGCCTAAGTGAAGTCTGTTCTTTTTAGTTCCGTACCGAAAGGGTCAAAATGGGGCCCTATTACTCCAAGACTTCGGACGCTGTCCCCGTCCGTCTGTCACCAGGCTGTATTATCTCATGAACTGTGACATTTAGACAGTTGAAATTTTCACAGATGTATTTCTGTTGTCGCTATAACAACAAATACTAAAAAAATCCGTCCCCGCAAGGAGAACGCACAGGTAGATTTCGCATCTTGTCCTTGTGGATGAATGGATAAGGGCGCTGCATGGTACCGCATGGGATACCAGTTCAAAGATTTTTTTACAATTTTTTTTAGTACGACCTATGTGATATTAACATGATTTTAACAGTAAAAGTCGGGCACAAGAATTTTGACCTGCTATACAAGGCCAAAATCCGCACTTTCAGATTTTTTTTCCTTTTATTTTTTTTTTTTTGAAAACCATGCTTTTTTCCGACAGACATAGTTTTTGAATATTTTAGAGAAAAAAAAATAACCTTTCGATAAAAAATATTGCTGACATAAAATTATTCACCGTTTAGGAGTTATGAATTTTAGGTTTTTTTTAAATTTCGACTAAAATTAACGATATTTTCTTAAAGATATGTTTTAGGGAGTTATAGATATTCAGGTCTCACGCCATATAAAAGAAAAACTGATGGTATATTTTCCATAGGAAAAAAGTTATTTCCGAAAAACTGATTTCATAAAAAGTGAGGCCTCTCCCGTCCCTTTGGCCCTATTCCGCCCGTTCACGAACTTGTCCTAGGTATCAACCAGGGCGATTTTTGTACCAAGTTTGAAAGCAATCGGAGCAAAGATGCGACCGCTATCGTGATGACAAAATCGGGTTGCGGATATATACATACATACATAATTTATATATATATAAACTTTTGAACCAGTGGTCATTTTGGAATCATAACTAGACCTTCTGTAAAGAAATTTTTTTTTAAATTCGATTGTGTCGAAGAAATGAATAGGTAGACTCGATTTTCGAAATCTACCTAAAAAGCCTTTTATTTCTGAATATGAAATATAACATTTTTACCTTGATCTTAGCTTACCTATACATATAAATCAATAAATATATATTATATTATATTATTATGTGACAATCTTACACAAATCAACCTAGTCCCACAGTAAGCTCAATAAGGCTTGTGTTGTGGGTACTAGGCGACGATATATATAATAGATAGATATAGATTAATACTTAAATACATAGAAAACATCCATAACTCAGGAACAAATATCTGTGATAAACACACAAATAAATCTACTAATCAAATAATCTACTTTTCTGTTTGTAACTTGTGTATACTCTGTTTCTTTAATTTGAGGTGTGCAATAAAGAATATTTATGTTATGTTATGTTATAAATGCCCTGACCAGGATTCGAACCCGGGACCTCCTGCTTCATAGGCAGAGTCACTACCGACTAGGCTAGGAGGCCGTTGTGGCCTATGCATAGTTACTTACCCTACTTACCTTTTTAGGGTTCCGTAGCCAAAATGGCAAAAACGGAACCCTTATAGTTTCGCCATGTCCGTCCGTCCGTCCGTCCGCGGTCTAGCTCAGTGACCACTAGCACTAGAAAGCTGAAACTTGGTTTGAATATGTGCATTAACCAAGCCGACAAAACGGTAGAATAAAAACGCGAAATAGTACATTTCGATATTAGTGCGGAAAGTATGTCATTACTTCACGAGTACCGAGATATCTTGCAAGACTCGGGACGAGTGAAGAATGACGGCTGTACGTTGTTTTATAGACTACATTTTCGCAGAATATTGGTTCATAGAAAATGTTTCCCATATTTTCATTTCATAGAATGATTATTTTTCAGAGCTCTTAAATTATAGAATCTGGTTTTGTATATTTTTTATTGTTCAGACAAGTAGTTCTTAGAATTTCAGTTCGTAACGTTTTAAATCAAATATTATTAATCCGTATAATATTTAGTTTGTATAACACTTGTTTCAAAGTCTGCATATTCATAAAATGTTGTTTTTCATTTTATAAAACTTAATATTTTTGCTTAACAGTTTGTTTCAGTGGAGGGTCATAGTTCTAACCTAACCTACTTTCTGGCAGCCGTTTTATTTTGTAGAGGGTCACAGTTCTAACCTAACCTAACCTACTTTCTGGCAGCCGTTGTATTTTATACAGAGTCATAGTTCTAACCTAACCTAACCAACTTTTCTGGTAACCGTTTGTTTCTGTGGGAGTCGCAGTTCTAACCTAACCTAACCTACCTTTCTGGCAACAATTTATTTCTGGGGGGTCGCAGTTCTAACCCAACCAACTATGCATGAATACTAAAATAATAGTATTGGAAAAGAAAATAGTAGAACTAAATATTATATAAAACCGTAACTATGAAACTACAATCTATGAAATCTGTGTCTACGAAACAAAAATACATGAAATATGATTCTAGTGTTTGATAACTTTGTAAATTAAAAAAGTTTGATAGCAATATACATGGAAATGAATGTCTGCGAAATATGTTTTAACCAATTGAATATTCTATGAAACAATAATATTGGAACAGAAAGTATATGAACCAAATAATCTATGAAATAATTTCTGGGAAACGAAATTCTATGAAATTTCTGTCTATGAAAGAGGGTGACACCGAAGAATGACATTTACGCGCGAGTATCGAACGACGTTTTTTAATACAGTTGCGAAAAAGTTATAAAATTGTCAATTATTCACTTTGAGGTTACTTTAGTACATGTATCCGAACGCTCCGCGCGGTGCGGTGCGGCGCTGTGATTGGCTGTCTGTCACTGTCATTAGCTGTGATTGGTTGGAAAAGTAAAAAGCACTAGTGCGCGATATCAAACTTTCCGCACGCTAAACCACTACAAGAAAAGCACTTTTTTGAGCAACTGTATTAAAAAATATATTTTGTTAGGGTACCTCCCGTACACGTGAAGTGGGGGCGAAATTTTTTTTCGTTCCAACCAAGTTGTGTGGGGTATCGTTGGATAGGTCTTTTAAAAAGAATTAGGGTTTTCAAAAACAGTTTTTGGATAAAACTAATACTCTCGGATATAATAGCTCCGAAAGTTTAAAACAGGGCGTCCCCCCCCCCATCTAACTTTTGAATCGTGGATCCTAACATTTTGAAAAAAATCATGTAACTGAGGCCTAATGAGTACCTTCAATGAAAACTGCATTGAAATAAATCGGTTGAGCCGTTTTTGAGGTATCATTCAAAAACCCATAGAGAAAGGACGTAAGTAAAAATGACGTAAGCGCCGCCAAATTTCCCGTAAGAAACGACCTTTTGAATTAATGGTCTCCGTTTACGGAACCCTACACTGAGCATGGCCCGACATGCTCTTGGCCGGTTTTTTAATATTAAGAATGAATAAGTAAATAATAAATGTATTTTTTTCAGGCTCAATCATCTCCAAAAGGAGCATTCTTCCCGGAGAGAGAAGCCCTCACATTACCTGGAGTCATCTTTGAGGAGGAATTGGTTTGTTTGTAGTAAACATTTTTAATTGTATTAATTTTTGTTTATCGAACTCGCGGAGCGTAAGCGAAGTGAGTTCTTACAAACAACTCCAGACCGAACTGTCACCTGGCTACTGGGACGTCTCGGCATTTGGATGGCTTTTTGATTTCGATAGTTTGTCGGACGATAACTTTAGTAACGTTTTTCTGATCTTTATGAAATTTCTTGGGGCTGTAGCGGAGATACATAAAATTTGTAAGTTCGTATATGAGCAGGATCGATCAAGTGGTTATGGAGCTAGAAGGAGAAAAAGAATCCTCCGAAGGGTCTTGTTATATTGATCAACTCGTTTGCAAGTAAATCGCGAGTTCTCAGTTCGAGGCGGACTACTAGTTTAATTTACTTTAATTCAAGATTCAAAGATTCAAAGAATTTATTTGCATGGAACACAGTTAATATACAGTTCTTATAATTAAAATACAGTAAAATTAAAATTAGGATTGTTCATTTTTGTTAGACCCCCATTTTTATTGTATTTTCTGGAAATATACGTTAATTTAAGATACTAATGATTTTGTATTTTATCGCTTAGTTTAATATTTATGATTTATTTAAAATATAAGATATGACTTCTCGTAAATTAAATGGTTTGGCTGAATCTATAAAGCACAAGCATTCAAATTCATAAAAAAAATAGTTGTCAATATCAATTGATTGTCAGTGGATTGTCACTTTCATGCTAAAATGGTACGCCCCTTTTGGGGCTGAAGTGGGGACTGGGTTGGGCTAAGCTATAGTATTTGTGCAGCCGGACTCCCTGCACTTGGTGGCGGTGAAGTACCTCGGGGTGAGCGCGGCGGGGCGCGCGGGGGTGGCGCGCGGGGAGGTGGCGCGCGGGGAGGCGGGGCTGCGGGAGCTGCTGCGGACCGGCTGCCTGCGGGCCGCCATCAACCTCTCCGCAGGGTTGCTGGCTCAACATAAACAAGGTAACTAACACTACATAATAATTCCTTTTCAGCCATTGGCATTTGTACTATTACGTCAAAAAAAACTTTTACGTCACTTAATTATGTACACACCACGGGCGGTAATAAGGAAGGCCTCAAATCGCTTGTTTATGGCCCTTACCTTCGGTTCGGGCCACAAATACCCGCGATCTGAGCCCTTCTTTATTTTACCGCCCTAGTACGTAATGTACTAATAAAGTTTAGAATGCATGCACTATATAGTGCCCCTTGTATACAAAAAGAAACCGCAAATCGATGTACAGTTTAGCCGTTTGGCACACGCATACTAGAGGTCAAAACAAAATTTTTCATCCGCAGTTCTTAAAAAAATTTCCCTTAGGAGGGGGGTGCTGATTCATAATTTTTTTTGTATGGGAAAAAAATTTTTTTTTTCAAAAACCTATCGTGTGTGGTATCATATGAAAGGGCTAGTAGAGGCGGTTCTAATAATATACCACATCATTATATTTCAGCCATTTTTTTTAAATTAAAACAAAAACAATTTTCAAATCATACCAAGTTTGGGCTCCCCCAGATACGATATGGCTGGTTTTTTTTTGGTACTTTATATCAAAAATGATAATAGATATCCTCATATCTAACCCCAAGAAAGCAATTTTGAAAATAATTTCATTAAGTATTTATTTTTTATTTTTTAATATTACAAAATAACGTAGTACAAAATGTACTGAAGTAGAGTTCTACTTTAGTCCTACTCCAGTACATTTTGTACTGCGTTACTTGATAATATTGAAAAATTAAAAAAAAATACTAAATGAAATTATTTTCAAAATTGCTTTCTTGGGGTTAGATATGAGGATATCTATTATCATTTTTGATATAAAGTACCAAAAAAAAACCAGCCATATCGTATCTGGGGGAGCCCAAACTTGGTATGTTTTGAAAATTATTTTTGTTTTAATTAAAAAAAAATGGCTGAAATATAATGATGTGGTATATTATTAGAACCGCCTCTATTAGCCCTTTCATATGATACCACACATGATAGGTTTTTGAAAAAAAAATATTTTTTTTCCCATACAAAAAAAATGATGAATCAGCACCCCCCTCCTAAGGGAATTTTTTTTAAGAACTGCGGATGAAAATTTATGTTTTGACCTCTAGTATGCGTGTGCCAAATGGCTAAACTGTACATCGATTTGCGGTATTACTGTAAAATTAGACTCGTACACCGTGCACTAATAATCTCTCAATAACATTATAATCAATGGAGAATTGAACCATACTATTTCATCATCATCATCCTAGCGTTTATCCCGGTTTGGGGTCCGCTTGACAACCTAAACCCATGAATTGGCGTAGACACTAGTTTTCACGAAAGCGACTGCCATCTGACCTTCCAACCCAGAGGGGTAACTAGGCCTTTTTGGGATTAGATCCGGTTTCCTTACGATGTTTTCCTTCACCGAAAAGCGACTGGTAAATATCAAATGATATGATGAATGAGATATGACCACTAATTTAGAGGGGCAGAGGGGTACGCCTGTCAATGGCTACTCCCCTTGGTTTAAAGCTCTAAACATAAGACATTAAGTACTCAATAAATAAATTTTGTTATATACCAACTTAATCATATTTATAATTTTTTCAACCAGTGCCATTATAGTATTTTATGCAATAGTTGTATAAGAGGGTTCAAAAAAGGTGAGTGGCGTGTGTAACAATTTGAGGCGAAGCCGAAAATTGTTAATAAAGACGCCATGAGCCTTTTTTGACCTACTTATACAACGTTGCATACATTACTTTTTCTACGACTAGTGATTAAATAAAGCACAAGATTAAACGCAGTTTGCTTTAAGAAATAGCGAGAAGTTGAAAAGTGGTGGCAAATGACAGTTGAGAGAACGTAATCATAGACACGGTAATTTTTTTTTCAAATGTCTTCAACTTACTTGCTTTTTTCCTTATGTTGGCAGCAATTATTTTAGTTTTGTTATTGTTCCAAACCATATGAATTCAGTTGTTTGTTAAGTTGGCAGTTTTGATTTTCGTTGTAAATTTAGTGTTGTTTTTCTTTTTTATCTGTTGGGTTCACAGGGCACCACTGTTAGCAGTTGCTTTTTATCACATAATAACCCTAGGGTCTTTATGAAGAATTGACTAGATAGACTTTTTTGAAATGTCATAAGACATGCTTTATATTCGTTGGCGGGACCTTATAATTGACAGATAAAAGTACCGGAGTAGAAAAATTGACGAAAACAACTGTTAATATGCATCCTCTGAGCTCTCTGGCTACTTCTTCTTCTTCTCTTCTTCCTAGCGTTTATCCCGACTTGGGGTCCGCTTGACAACCTAATCCCATGAATTGGCATAGACACTAATTTTTACGAAAGCGACTGCCATCAGACCTTCCAACCCAGAGGGGAAACTAGGCCTTTTTGGGATTAGGTCCGGTTTCCTCACGATGTTTTCCTTCACCGAAAAGCGACTGGTAAATATCAAATGATATTCCGTACATAAGTTCCGAAAAACTCAGTGGTACGAGCCGGGGTTTGAACCCGAGACCTCCGGATTGATAGTCGGACATCTTACCGCAAGGCTACCAGCGCTTGTCCTCTGAGCTCTCTGGCTACAAATGACAAAAAAAATATGACATTACCACAGGACATTTATAAATACATAATTGTAATGGTTGTTTAAAGGCGCGGGTCGCTGCGGCCGCCTACCCGGGGCCCGTCACTCGTCTCGCTCTCTCCAGCTATGGCTGTCTCGCTTCTGCGCCATGCTCCGCGTCCGCCTGGCGACCCAAGCCGCCCAGGAGGCCGAGGCTTTCGGGGACTGCGGCCAACCAGACATGTACTATGAAGTGAGCTTTCTATGTTCCTATTCTAAGTGTAAGTTGCAACGGCCTAGCCTAGTCGGTAGTGACCCTGCCTATGAAGCAGGAGGTCCCGTGTTCGAATCCTGGTCAAGGCATTTATTTGTGTTTATCACAGATATTTGTTCCTGAGTTATGGATGTTTTCTATGTATTTATCTATATCTATCTATTATATACAGGGTGGAAGGATAAGTCGGGCCCTGGAGGAAAACTACCTTAATACGTTGAGATCGCTCAATTAACTAAAAGGAAACATTATTTTGTTTTAAAAAAGAGACATATCTGCATTTACTAATTTTGGAGAAAATGTACAGTCAGCGTCAGAGATATGTGACCCCCCTAGGTGTAAAACTGGAACTCTCGTTCGACACGAGAATCGGCATTTACCACACTGTCATTTAATTCTTTCAAAAATGAAATATCTCAAATGTGCTTGTCAGCTAAGCTGGGATCGATCCTGGGGCCTCGGCTCACACTCATTCGCTTCACTCATACATTAGTCCGGCTTTTTTCCGCTGGGCTATCGTAACACTTGGACTACACAACAAAAATATGAACCAGTTCTTAGCAGGCCGACCGGCAATAGAGAACTATAACAAAATCTATAAAAATGGACTTTATTGTCAATGGCGCTTACGCCGCATCGGGTTGCGCAGCGTTGCATTTTCATTGGAGCATCGCTGATAATGGCGTAAGCGCCATCGACATCGAGGTCCCTTAACATAGATATTCTGTTCGAACTATTATATCTATACCCGTCCCTGTTTTGCAAGCTTGTCTTGGATCATATTAGTAATGTCTTTGGTTTATCAATATTTTCCTACCCTCATTTTATTTCCACAGACGACTAACAACGACTTTTACCATTACATTTTAAGGTTTAATTTACTGGCGTAAATGCGTCTAGTTATTTCGTGGAGAAAATTTGTTTGAGGGTAAGTCATAATTTGCGTGTGCGAATCATACCTGTGTCGCAACGCAATTACGATCTCTCGACTTCTTAAATCCTTTTGCATTTCAAGCAATTGAATAACTGCCCCCGTCCGTTTTTTTGTATTTCAATGACAATATGGTTCGATAAAATTGTGGTTCTTTGGGAAGAGAACAAAAGTATAAACAAATACCACGAGTACTGAATATAACGGTAAGTTTGTAACCTGTGACTCCATTGAGACATTTATTTTTTAGTAAAAACAGTAAAATGTTGTCAATAAGTTAAGCCACCAGATTTTGTTGTGAGGATTTACTGTCGTGTATTTACCTATATATGGGATAAGATAGAAAAATATATTTAACGGAAAAGTCTTTTAATCGGCAGCTTTTTTATGTGAAGTAATAGGTATAGTCTTAGAGCCATGTTTATTTTTAAAGCTATTTGAATTTTTTAAGTGTTATCATAAACGAGCAAATTTAATACGTATTTTTACTTGCAGAGAAATACGATTCGCAGATGGGTGAGAATCGTTATATCGTATTTACTGACGAGAAATATTTTAAGTCAGACAAAGAGGGAAGAAAAATATTGTGGCGCAGAAGTGGAGAGCGATTTGACCCCAAAAATATGCTAGACCTTAGAACAAGCGGAAGGATATCATTAGGTGAGTAAATTATATTAAGTATACAATTTTCATTACCTGCACTTTAAAAAAAGCAGTTTTACGTTTTTCAAGTTATGGTATGCTCATGAGATTTTTTTTTAGCGTATTGGGGCTGGATGTCATCTATGGGGCCCGAGCAGCTCGTTGAAGTTGGAGGCCGAATGATCAGCGAGGGATACCTCGAAGTGTTACGTGACGTCATGTTGCCTTCCGTTCGCGTCGCCTATCCCGAAGGACAAATTTATTTAGTGCAAGACATAGATCATTGGTGCAAGACAATAGTGCAGTGCATCGTTCCCGTATAGTGAAAGAGTGGTTAGCCTTACAAACAGACATCACTGTATTAGATTGGCCTTCTAAAAGCCCTGACCTCAATTCTATTGAGAATTTATGGTGCTTTGGGACCCTACACAAGTCAAATCAAGACAAAACTTAGACGAAGAAGTTTATAGAAAGTGGGAATTGATGAGGAACATCAATGTATGTTCAAACATGGTTTCAAGCATGAAAAGCCGGCTAAAACAGGTGGAAGATAAAAAAGGTTATCCTCTACGTTATTAGTAAAAATTGTGAAAAAAATGGTGTTGTTGGTATTTCTCCATTATTGGGCAAATATTTACTCCATGCAAGTTTTAAAATAATGAGTAGGTATAATGACGCTATTGTATAAGTAGTGTCTAACAAATTATATTGTTTTTTTGCAAATAACAAGATAGTGCTTAGACAAGTAGGCTTTTCCAAGTGGTAACTCGTTAATTTCTACCTTAAAAACCATACATATTGTTAGCCATTTAATGGGAGCTGTTTGAATTCGACCCAATTAGTGGAGAAATACCCTATGCTTACTAAGATTGTGGTAAGGTTGCATTGCATTGGTCGTTACCACGTTAGCACGTTTGCTAAGAGATGAATGATTGTTATCTTTGATAACATGTTGTTTCTCTTTGCAACGTTAAATAGCTGGTTTAGATTACGTATTGTATTGATAATGGCATACAGACTGGTAGGGCGAGGGGCGGTCTAACCTATACTCATTTTTTAAATTGTTTTTTGAATAGCCCATTTTATACTTAAAATACTTCCCGCAATTTCCACAACTCCCACCGCTGTGTCCCGCCATCTCTGTCTAAAGTAAAACTGAAAAATTGTGTTAAATGCAATAAGAATATTAATTTATAATCAAAGAAAAGGGAAACTATACACTTCACTTTTAACCGAGTAGTTTGGTATTGCTTATAAAAAAAGTTATGACCCAACTTGTTTTTACGGTTCTACTCAATGAAGTAAAATGTAGGTATAATCTAAAGTAAACAACCAAAGTGTAATGCCTTATAAAAGTTTAACAGCATGCAGACCACCAATACCACAATTTTAAACAGTAAGAGTTAATCTAAAGGTATTTTACTTGTTAACTTGAAGTTTCACTGATGTATAATTGACTACACATTATCATTATAATTTAACAAGTAAATATTTAGCTGTAAAATATATAGTAATCAGTTTACAGAATACGCATAATATATCTACTGTCATATATATATAATACCCCCATAATTCAGTTAGTAAACAATATTTAATATAATAGTATTTAAAAATACCTACTTAGTTAATAAAAAGTTACCAGTGACTATGGAATTTTCATTATTAATCCTTAAAAAAAGATTTTAACTCATATTTTAATTAAACTTACTATATTAAATAGGAAGTTAATAAATTATTAATAAAAAAGAAGAAGTATAAAAATACAAAAAGTATCCTCCACGTAGATTCGAACCGCGAACCTAGTGTTTACTAGTCTGTTACACTATCCATCACGCTGCACGGACGCTTGTGAAGTTAACGAAATTATTGTTCTAGTTAAAAATTGTAATTTTGATGTTACCGAGTTAATAACTGAGTAGGTAATAAGGAATAACAAAACGTATAAAATAAATATTTGTGATAATGTAAAAAAATATTAAAACTAGGATTATAAAAAAAAAGTTAAAAAAAAGCAAAAAGTGTGATTCTTATGCTGGGGTTCGAACTAGCGACCACATTTGTCTATTGCTGGAGGGGGGTCACATATCTCTGACGCTGACTGTACAGTTCACAAAAAAAACTACTAATTTTGTAATTTTTGTCAAAAACAATTTTTATTACAACTGATCCTATTTCCAACATGAATACAAACTTTTTAATACTAACCAAATTTTCGCCACATGAGAAGCCATAAATAATGAAAAAAAAATCATACAATTTTAGTATGGAAAAAAGGAAAAAATAGAAAAAACCTGTGAATGCAGTTTTACTTTTTAGGAAAAATAAAAGAATGTTTCCTTTCAGTGAATTGAGCTATCTCAACGTTTTAAGGTAGTTTCCCTCCAGGGCCCGACTTATCTTTCCACCCTGTATATCGTCGCCTAGTACCCACAACACAAGCATTATTGAGCTTACTGTGGGACTAGGTTGATTTGTGTAAGATTATCCTATAATAGTATTTATATATTTATATTGTCATTGACCTGAAAGTGCATTGTTATATATAGTTGCCATCAGATATATCGGAGCGGCCAAGGTGGTCACAAATATCTGAACAACGCCTCTATTGTCAAAGCGATAATGTGCACGTTCAGTAATCAGTACCTTAGCCGCTCCGATGTATTCGATGGCGACTGTTCAAAGCTATTTGGCCATGTGTTTTTTTTTTTGTATTTCCAGTTCTACCCGGATCAATACGAGGGCCGCACTGGGTCCATGGTCCCTTTCGCGCTGCGCCTCCTCATAGCGGAGTTGCCGGCGCACGCGGGGCAGCCAGAAAAGGCCCTCCCCAACCTTTATGCCGTGTTGGCTGTGGTACAACAGGTACCTATGGCCACTTTAATTGTTAGACATTTAGGGTTCACTTTACACTGGACGTAATTGAGTCATCTATCAAGTCATGCTACCTCCGAAGAGATTGGACGCTTTTGAATAAATTGAGGTTTTGTTTAACAATAATTTTAAACAAAAAAAGAACCGACTTCACTTAGGATCCGCTATTCCAAGAGGAAGTGGCCGAGTTGCTGTAAAAAATAGTGAAATCACTATAGGTGTGCCTGTAATAGTTGAAGAGTTCCCTCGATTACTCCAGGATCCCATCATCAGACCCCGACTTGGTGACAATGGGACCATCTAGGGGTTATACCCGTTCGATTAAAAAAAATTTTGAAAATCGATTCACGATTCACGCAGATATCGAGTAACATAAAAAAAAAAAGAAATGTCACCTGCACTGCTACACCACCTAGTAGCTACTAGTGTACTAGTAGTACGTTATCTGTTAATAGGTGGAGTAGCAGTGCAGGTGACATTTCTTCTTACAAATTCGGTATCTTTAGGCGGCTTTCGGACAGAGGCCGCAATCGACTTGAGCGTCAAGAAGTTCTTAGGCTGTGGTCGTCTATATCTCTATAGTCTCTGATACTACAGTGTGCAAATCATTATTATTTTAACGGCCTCTATAGCCCAGTTGGTAGTGACCCTGCCTTTGTTCTGCCTGGTTCGAATACTTCGAATCCTGGTAAGGTCATTTATTTGTGTGCTAATCTCAAATATTTGTTCCTGAGTTATGGATGTTTTCTATATATATATATATATATATATATATATATATATATATATATATAAGTATGTATTTATCGATCTAAGTATGTATATCATCGCCTAGCACCCATAGTACAAGCTTTGCTTAGTTTGGGGTTAGGTTGATTTGTGTAAGATTGTCCCCAAAATATTTATTTTATTTCAGATGTTATCAAACCTCAACGCAGGTAAGACTGAAGATGGCGGCGCCACACTTATCTCCGAACAAGATCGCTCCGAGTCCATACGATTATGGAGCGGCCGCGAGACGAGAGTGCAGCACTCCATAGTCAACTGCGCCATTGCTCTAAAGGTTTGTAATAGGTACCTAAAGATTGACAGTACCAGTCATTGACACCTCATGCGAAATTAAACCTTATCACTTTGAAATAAAGTTCAAATAGTGGTGGGAGACTGTCGATTGGGACATTTTAGTAAGATTTTACTACTATCTAAGCTAATCTCTTGTTAGGATTGTGTGACAAAATCCTGGACACGGCACCAAACTGTAGCAACCAAGCAGAAATTTTAAGGTTAATTGTAATGTTACAAAGGCGAACTTGTCCCTTTAAGGGATCTCTTCCAGTTACCTTTGAGTAGATGAGAAAAGTAAATTGTAAGTTACCATTTGTAGCGTTGGTATCGTCAAATAAGTATATAAACTAACCTGATAAGCTGATCTATTTCTGATGTTAATGGGAGCGTGACAATCGGTTTATTTGATTGTTCAGAAACAAATTTAACCCTCCAGCCGTCAAAGCTGTCATATCACGCCCACGGAAAGTCGAGCCAGGACGTGATATCTCGTCCAAAATATAACCGGTTTGCCTCGCGCTGGCGCTGAGGGCACGACTTTTCCGTCCGATGCTTGGCGTTCAAAAGATTAACTAGTTTTTTTAAAGTTTTTTTATGAATATACATAACTTTTTATGAATGACGCTTGTTAATTTTTCGTAAGACACATATATTAATGAGATTTCTTGTATACTTCAGGACTACCGTCTCGCCAGTAAAATAGTGTCTGGGCTTCAAGAGAGAGCGTCCACTCCGTCACAACAACGAGCTCTAGCCAGTGCTCTGTGTCGCCTGTGGTTGTTGGGGGGCCATTGTCGCGCGGCCACCACACATTTACAGGAGGCCAGGGCGCTGAGGCAACACTTGTAAGTATTATTACACTTGTCACCGACACTTGTAAGAGAGCGCCTCTAGTCGCAACGAGCCCTAGCCAGTGCTCTGTGTCTGTGGCTGTTGGGGGGCCATTGTCGCGCGGCCACCACACATTTACAGGAGGCCAGGGCGCTGAGGCAACACTTGTAAGTATTATTACACTTGCCACCGACACTTGTAAGAGAGCGCCTCTAGTCGCAACGAGCCCTAGCCAGTGCTCTGTGTCTGTGGCTGTTGGGGGGCCATTGTCGCGCGGCCACCACACATTTACAGGAGGCCAGGGCGCTGAGGCAACACTTGTAAGTATTATTACACTTGTCACCGACACTTGTAAGAGAGCGCCTCTAGTCGCAACGAGCCCTAGCCAGTGCTCTGTGTCTGTGGCTGTTGGGGGGCCATTGTCGCGCGGCCACCACACATTTACAGGAGGCCAGGGCGCTGAGGCAACACTTGTAAGTATTATTACACTTGCCACCGACACTTGTAAGAGAGCGCCTCTAGTCGCAACGAGCTCTAGCCAGTGCTCTGTGTCTGTGGCTGTTGGGGGGCCATTGTCGCGCGGCCACCACACATTTACAGGAGGCCAGGGCGCTGAGGCAACACTTGTAAGTATTATTACACTTGTCACCGACACTTGTAAGAGAGCGCCTCTAGTCGCAACGAGCCCTAGCCAGTGCTCTGTGTCTGTGGCTGTTGGGGGGCCATTGTCGCGCGGCCACCACACATTTACAGGAGGCCAGGGCGCTGAGGCAACACTTGTAAGTATTATTACACTTGCCACCGACACTTGTAAGAGAGCGCCTCTAGTCGCAACGAGCTCTAGCCAGTGCTCTGTGTCTGTGGCTGTTGGGGGGCCATTGTCGCGCGGCCACCACACATTTACAGGAGGCCAGGGCGCTGAGGCAACACTTGTAAGTATTATTACACTTGTCACCGACACTTGTAAGAGAGCGCCTCTAGTCGCAACGAGCCCTAGCCAGTGCTCTGTGTCTGTGGCTGTTGGGGGGCCATTGTCGCGCGGCCACCACACATTTACAGGAGGCCAGGGCGCTGAGGCAACACTTGTAAGTATTATTACACTTGCCACCGACACTTGTAAGAGAGCGCCTCTAGTCGCAACGAGCTCTAGCCAGTGCTCTGTGTCTGTGGCTGTTGGGGGGCCATTGTCGCGCGGCCACCACACATTTACAGGAGGCCAGGGCGCTGAGGCAACACTTGTAAGTATTATTACACTTGTCACCGACACTTGTAAGAGAGCGCCTCTAGTCGCAACGAGCCCTAGCCAGTGCTCTGTGTCTGTGGCTGTTGGGGGGCCATTGTCGCGCGGCCACCACACATTTACAGGAGGCCAGGGCGCTGAGGCAACACTTGTAAGTATTATTACACTTGCCACCGACACTTGTAAGAGAGCGCCTCTAGTCGCAACGAGCTCTAGCCAGTGCTCTGTGTCTGTGGCTGTTGGGGGGCCATTGTCGCGCGGCCACCACACATTTACAGGAGGCCAGGGCGCTGAGGCAACACTTGTAAGTATATTACACTTGCCACCGACACTTGTAAGAGAGCGCCTCTAGTCGCAACGAGCTCTAGCCAGTGCTCTGTGTCTGTGGCTGTTGGGGGGCCATTGTCGCGCGGCCACCACACATTTACAGGAGGCCAGGGCGCTGAGGCAACACTTGTAAGTATATTACACTTGTCACCGACACTTGTAAGAGAGCGCCTCTAGTCGCAACGAGCCCTAGCCAGTGCTCTGTGTCTGTGGCTGTTGGGGGGCCATTGTCGCGCGGCCACCACACATTTACAGGAGGCCAGGGCGCTGAGGCAACACTTGTAAGTATATTACACTTGCCACCGACACTTGTAAGAGAGCGCCTCTAGTCGCAACGAGCTCTAGCCAGTGCTCTGTGTCTGTGGCTGTTGGGGGGCCATTGTCGCGCGGCCACCACACATTTACAGGAGGCCAGGGCGCTGAGGCAACACTTGTAAGTATATTACACTTGTCACCGACACTTGTAAGAGAGCGCCTCTAGTCGCAACGAGCCCTAGCCAGTGCTCTGTGTCTGTGGCTGTTGGGGGGCCATTGTCGCGCGGCCACCACACATTTACAGGAGGCCAGGGCGCTGAGGCAACACTTGTAAGTATTATTACACTTGTCACCGACACTTGTAAGAGAGCGCCTCTAGTCGCAACGAGCTCTAACCAGTGCTCTGTGTCTGTGGCTGTTGGGGGGACATTGTCGCGCGGCCACCACACATTTACAGGAGGCCAGGGCGCTGAGGCAACACTTGTAAGTATATTACACTTGCCACCGACACTTGTAAGAGAGCGCCTCTAGTCGCAACGAGCTCTAGCCAGTGCTCTGTGTCTGTGGCTGTTGGGGGGCCATTGTCGCGCGGCCACCACACATTTACAGGAGGCCAGGGCGCTGAGGCAACACTTGTAAGTATATTACACTTGTCACCGACACTTGTAAGAGAGCGCCTCTAGTCGCAACGAGCCCTAGCCAGTGCTCTGTGTCTGTGGCTGTTGGGGGGCCATTGTCGCGCGGCCACCACACATTTACAGGAGGCCAGGGCGCTGAGGCAACACTTGTAAGTATTATTACACTTGTCACCGACACTTGTAAGAGAGCGCCTCTAGTCGCAACGAGCTCTAACCAGTGCTCTGTGTCTGTGGCTGTTGGGGGGACATTGTCGCGCGGCCACCACACATTTACAGGAGGCCAGGGCGCTGAGGCAACACTTGTAAGTATATTACACTTGCCACCGACACTTGTAAGAGAGCGCCTCTAGTCGCAACGAGCTCTAGCCAGTGCTCTGTGTCTGTGGCTGTTGGGGGGCCATTGTCGCGCGGCCACCACACATTTACAGGAGGCCAGGGCGCTGAGGCAACACTTGTAAGTATATTACACTTGCCACCGACACTTGTAAGAGAGCGCCTCTAGTCGCAACGAGCTCTAGCCAGTGCTCTGTGTCTGTGGCTGTTGGGGGGCCATTGTCGCGCGGCCACCACACATTATAATTTAATGAATAAAGTTTATCGAACGAGCGAGGGTAGCGAAGCGAAGTTCTTACAAACAACTTTAGACACAACGGAACTGTCAGCTGGCTACTGTGACGTGTATTTCGATGGCTTTTTGATTTTACAAAGTTGTTTCTCGATAACTTTAGTAACTTTTTTTAAGTGTGAAATTTGTTGCGGTTGTAGCAGAGATAAATATAATTTGAGCATAGATCTAGGGGGTTGTACACAGATAAAAGGATATCTTAATCCAAGATATTTCATTCTTGTATATAAGGAAAATCGATAATTTCTTGAACCAAGTATGATTTTGTTGAACCAAGTATGATTTTGTTGATCCAAGATAGAACTTACTTGGTTCAAGATATTTTTTACTTGATTTAAGAAATTATCGATTTTCCTTATATACAAGAATGAAATATCTTGGATTAAGATATCCTTTTATCTGTGTAGAGCTAGAAGGCGCAAGAGCGATCCTTATAAAGGTTTTTTTATATTGGTCAACTCGTTTGCAAGTAAATCGCAAATTTTCAGTTCGTAACGAATTAGTATAAAATATTTGTAAGCTATTGAAAAATAAGTAATCTTACTCATTAAATTTTCCCGCCTTCTTGAAAAAAGATAGTAGGTTATATTAAGATAGGCATTAAACTTTTCCAGGTGTCCAACTCCAGATGTGCGAGAGTACGTGGACCTGGGGCTGCTGGAGGTGGCGCAGGGGCGGTACAAGGAGGCCTACGACAACTTCATAAAGGCCAGCGACCAGGAGCCCACCAACATCATGGTAAAGATCAATATCAAGTTCCAATTGAGAGAGAGAGGCCTCGATCCACGTTCTGGTTCGTTCTGGTGCAGAGGCTGTCTATTGCGATTCAACGCGGCAACGCGGCGAGCGTAATGGGCACATTTGCACCGGGAGCGATGCGGGGCGACTTTTTTGATTGATAAGAATAATGAGGTGGGGTAAGTTTAGAGTTAAGTTTAATTTTCATTTCCAATTTGATTCATTCCTATTATAAGCACACCTATTGTGATTTCATTATTTTTTACAGCAACTCTGGTATGTCCTCTTGGAAAAACGGAGTCTAAGTGAAGTCGGTTCTTTTAAACCGACTTCAAAAATGGAGGAGGTTCTCAATTCGACTGAATGTTTTTTTATCCATTTTTTTGTATGTATATTACTCGATATCTCCGTGAATCGTGAACCGATTTTCAAATATTTATTTTTAATCGAACAGGTATAACCCCTAGATGGTCCCATTGTCACCAAGTCGGGGTCTGATGATGAGATCCTGGTGAAGTCGAGGGAACTCTTCAACTATGTCTATTATAGGCACACCTATAGTGATTTCACTATTTTTTACAGCAACTCGGCCAGTTCCTCTTGGAATAACGGATCCTAAGTGAAGTCGGTTCTTTTTTTTGTTTAAAATTATTGTTAAACAAAACCTCAATTTATTCAAAAGCGTCCAATCTCTTCGGAGGTAGCATGACTTGATAGATGACTCTTACGTCCAGTGTAAAGTGAACCTTAAATGTCTAACAATTAAAGTGACCATAGGTACCTGTTGTACCACAGCCAACACGGCATAAAGGTTGGGGAGGGCCTTTTCTGGCTGCCCCGCGTGCGCCGGCAGCTCCGCTATGAGGAGGCGCAGCGCGAAAGGGACCATGGACCCGGTGCGGCCCTCGTATTGATCCGGGTAGAACTGGAAATATTAAAAAATACATTTACCCAATAACTTAAATAGACAAGGTACTCAAAAATATCTGAATCATTAGTTATACGCTTAAGCGAATAAGATGCACTATGGCGAATTTTAATATTATTTTCCTAAAAATCACACTCGACATTCGCACGATTTTTTTAATCTGAAAAAAAAAACAAGGATAAGTGTAGTCGGTTTTTCAAAATATTAATGTTGATTTTGATTTATTACAGGTGGCCAACAACCTCTCCGTCTGCCTCCTATACATGGGTCGTCTCAAAGAAGCTATCTCAGTCCTACAGAACGCGATCAATTCGGCCCCAGAACGAGGTCTTACTGAACATTTACTCCTCAACCTTTGCACCCTGTATGAGTTGGAGTCTTCTAAAAACATGGACAAAAAGTTGAATTTGCTGAGAATGTTGTGCAAATATAAGAGCGATACTATACCTAATGTTATGGAGTGCTTGAAGCTTCCTTAGGCTACGGAGTCGGCTTGCCACAAGCGTGAGTTTGGGAAGATTGTAGATGAAATTAGCTAGTATAAAGCTAGTTGTAAATAAATGTATTAAAGTTGTGATTTAAGATATATTCCAAAATAAATTAAAATTGTTTTTTAAATGGATCTTTTACGAGTATGTTGATTTTACTTTTGGTGTGAAAACAAATTAATATATATTTGTTTCTTTGCAAAATCAATAATCATAAATAAAAAAAACATTGTGTGGTTTTATGAAACCACGATGCAAGTGAAACTTTACTGTGTTAGCATGGCGCTTAAAAATTGGTGCCCAATTGGTTTGTCATGCTAGGACGTACAGAGCTGGAATGACTTGCCAAATGTAATTCATTAAACATAATCGAAATATGTTTCTAAAATTTAGAAAAAAATCATTCGTCCCACGGGGTTTGAACCCTCGCCCATCCGTTCGTAAGTCTCATGCCATACCACAGTGCCATCGCTGCAGTTAGGCTAAGACGCGAAATATAGATTTGTATACCGCGGTTGACTGCCAACATGACATGAACCTTATTGCTTATGAAATAAGCCTCACCTTACTATAAACGAGAATCAGCGTTACATATGTAACGCGCGACATGCAGAAGAGAGACTTTAAAATTCGAGGCGATTGAATAAAAGTTTCACTTTAATAAATTCATTTATTAAAGGACCAACTTGGATCTTGAATAATCATAGTGATTACTGTGATTAGGTAAACAAAAGAAAAAAAAAGTAAGTTTGGTATCAGTAAGTGACGGTAGGTCAAAAAATTTCGTAGGCTAGCCGGTGCTGAATTTGGCTTAAAATTTCTTCATGAGCTGTAGGAAAATTACTCAGGGGCCTGAAACTTAGGCAACCCGACGGGAATCGTGTTCTATGGACGCGCCGCCATGTTAGTTCATCATCATCATCATCATTTCAGCCGAAAGACGTCCACTGCTGGACATAGGCCTCCCCCACTGAACGCCACAATGACCGGTCCTGTGCCACCCGCATCCAGCGGACTCCAGCGACCTTCACCAGGTCATCAGTCCACCTTGTAGGGGGCCTACCAACTCCTCGCCTTCCATGTTAGTTGATACAACTGAATTGAATGTTACCACAATGCTTAAAATGAAGGAAGAATCACTGCCTCGGGTAGGAATCGAACTCGACATTATGGCATACCAGCCCGTCGCTCTACCAACTGAGCTACCAAGACACGTTGGCCGCGCAGTTTTTCACCACTTTCTGTTGAAAGTCATCAATAAAGGATAAATAAAATAAAACCTGCTTTTCCTTACTTAAGTTAGAATTGATTTAATATCCAAAATCACCGTCTTACATAATTGTCATTTTAACTAAATTAGGGAGCGTTCAAGTATTACGTAACGCAATTTTTGAAGATTTTTGACCCCCCCCCCCTCGCCCCCTGCGTTACGTAATACTTGAACGCTCCCTTATACACTTAATCAAATACTGTACAAAAGTGCGGTACAGCCATCAGATATATCGGAGCGGCCAAGGTGGTCACAAATATCTGAACGCCTATTGTCTAGGCGATAAAGTGCATGCTTAATGAAGGTTTTCTGAATCGATTTTTTCACCAGGGTCGTGTTTTATAGTTACAATTTACAACTTCGCTGCTTGCCTCTCTTTCTTTCTCTCTCTTTCTTTTTCTTTCTCTTTTTTTCTCTTTCTTTTGTTGTAGGTTCTCAGCCTATCCTTCCAAATATCAAAATTTAAACAGAACATTCTCTTATGCAATGTCAAAAGTCTACACCCCGACATTGGCAGAATTCACCTCGCTAAAACCGGCGAGGAGTAAAAGCCATCAATAATTTAAAAAAAAAAACTTCGCTGCTTGCCTCTCTTTCTAGTAAATCAGACGTATGATTTGTTAGAAAGAGAGGCAAGCAGCGAAGTTGTAACTTTATTAAACACGACCCAGGTGGTAGCACCGTGATGACAAGTCTCCAGGGGCGGATCCAGGGGGGCAACAGGGGCAATTGCCCCCCCCTGACACGCAAGTTTTGCATACTATGGGGGACATACGGGTGAAGGAAGTGCCCCCCCCCCCCTAAACAAAATCCTGGATCCAGGCCTGAGTCTAACTGTCAAAATCCACCAATCATGTTTATGAATGGTATTGGCTATGTGCGAAGTGTATGGTGGGGGTAACTTGAACGATCGCAGCGCACAATGTAACAAGAAATTGGGCTCTTGTCAATATCACATTTCAAAATATTTGACATCACCCGTAGGGTCAACTGTCAAAATAGTGAATCAGCCAGTGACATTTCATGTAAGCAAGGAGTATATGCCATTAATAAAAAAGAAAAAAACCCTTTCACCCCCTGCTCAAGAGATGGCGCCACACTCATGCACACAGCCAATACGGAGGATAAGTATCTCTATTATAGGAGAACGGTCGAAAAAGTGTCCAGCTGTAAACAGCCAATAATAGTTCCAAATCGCTCCGAGTGGCGCTAGTATAGCTATAGCAGCTTAGCAGTTATTGACGGAGTGAAGTGCGCTGCATATGCGCTACCATATACTCTATAGCTAATGTGGCGCCACCAATTTAACGCCTTTTGACGGACACTTTTGTAACTTAGAGATTGTCATCCTAAGTACCCCGACCAAAAAGTGTAGAAATTTAAAAGTGGCAACATCGTAGTGTCGGCCCGTTTTCTTAGGGTCGCCACACACCTAGCGGTTTTCCTCGCGGAATTACCGGAAGTAGCGGAAATTCATAGACAAATTAAGCATTTTGTCTATGAATTTCCTCTACTTCCGGTAATTTGTCTATGGCTTCCATACAAAAAATCTGCTACCATAGACAAATTTCCGCTACCATAGACAAATTTCCGCTACTTCCGGTAATTCCGCGAGGAAAACCGCTAGGTGTGTGGCGACCCTTAGTTTGATTTGAAAGGGACGACACTACGATGTTGCCACTTTTTAATTTCTACACTTTTTGGTCAGAATATACCTTCTACCATCCATAAGTCATGTTAAGGGTCAAAACACACCTAACGGAATCACAGCGGAATTAAGCCAATTCATAGACAAACTGTCTATGGTAGCGGAAATTTGTCTATGGTAGCTGTTTTTTGTATGGAAGCCATAGACAAATTTCCGCTACCATAGACAAAATTAAGCATTTTGTCTATGAATTGGCTTAATTCCGCGAGGAATTCAGCTAGGTCTGTTTTGACCCTAAGGGTCACCACACACCTAGCGGAATTCCTCGCGGAATTAGCGGAAGTAGTGGAAATTTGTCTATGGTAGCAGATTTTTTGTATGGAAGCCATAGACAAATTTCCGCTACTATAGATAAATTTCCGCTACCATAGACAAATTTCCGCTACTTCCGCTAATTCCGCGAGGAATTCCGCTAGGTGTGTGGTGACCCTAAATCATATATTTTTCGATCGGTGAATTTTGACAGCGGCTGTCAAATACCTCTCGTCAGAGTGCCGCCATCTTTGATTCCGGTAACCCCCATTTCTCCGGTAACTGAATATTCTACATATACACAACCATATTGCTCGTGATACATTACTGATTAACTTATAAAATTGTATACAAATTCACCCTTACTTGTGTCATCATGTAAATAAACAATTCTCAGACATTATTACACTTCTCTCTGGGATTATCCTTTAAGAGTCGCCAGGACGCTCGCGTGAACTCGCGTTCCCATACAAGCGTAGTTTAGCTCTTATTTTAAAACGACATGCTTTAGAACCACGAAATTTAGCATGGGCATTCTAGTAGTACAGATCTAGGTCGGACATTCATTTTCGTTGCTAAAAATTGTAATACAAAGAAAATACAGCCAGTTACAGATTTACATACAAAACTTATTTTTGCTATATTTTCTTTGTATTACAATTTTTAGCAACGAAAACGAATGTCCGACCTAGATCTGTACTACTAGAATGCCCATGCTAAATTTCCTGGTTCTAAAGCATGTCGTTTTAAAATGAGAGCTAAACTACGTTTGTATGGGAACGCGAGTTCACGCGACCGTCCTGGCGACTCTTAACCTTTTCGACGCCATGTCTAAGGCGGCAATTAGACTATCATTTTTAAATGATCATACATATAGGACTCATTTATAAATGAAGAACCTATGATAGTGTAATAACAATAAATGATTCATAATGGATCATTTATTGTTATTACACTATAACAATAAATGATTCATAATGGATCATTTATTGTTATTACACTATCATAGGTTCTTCATTTATAAATGAGTCCTATATGAATGATCATTTAAAAATGATAGTCTAATTGCGGCCTAACGCAAAACCTACCACTCAGAGGCCACGACATCTAAATGTCAAAAATGAAGTTAAACTTTATGCGTGTGCGTGTAGGTCTATTTTGCTCTGTGGTCGGTGACCGATAAAAGCGGTATTACACATTGCAACCTGCAGGGCCCAATCTGTCAGGTTGGAAGGTGTAATTGAAGGTAGGGCCCGTAGGGAGCTGAAGGAGGGGCAGGAAGAGGCAGGGTACACAACAGATTGGGCCCTGCAGGTTGCAATGTGTAATACCGCTTTAAGTATATCGGTCTTTGGCGTTGGACCTGTGGTGCCGATATATAAGTACGTCTTTGGCGTGGAAAAGGTTAATGCATTGGAGATGTATTGAAGTTGGATCATGTCTCCTGTTTTTAAGTTAGAATACGGACCATTATCTGCCAAAATGAGGTAGAAATGTTATGGTAAAACTAGTTGCGCGTCATAGGTACAGCATCAAGTGAATATATGTGTCACTATTACGGCAAAGGTACCATTTAGCGTTAGGTAGTTTTATTTTGTACAGTCAGCGTCAAATATATTGTAACAGCCAAAGTGATCAAATAGTTCGTCACACCATATATTTCGTATGGTGTGACGAACTATTTGGCTACTCTAGCTGTTAGAATATATTTGATGCTCACTATACAGAGCCAATATTGTATTTGGGCAAAATAAGCGTAAAGCCCGTCACAGACGGAGCTATAATATATATTATAAAGTCTTCGCCATTGGAACTTGCTAACTATGTAAACAAAAGACGTAACTTTGTTTTGTCACAGTTTCTTCTTGAATTCTCACACCACCTCATCAAGCAACATTGAAACCATACACTATTGAAATCTCGGTATCTTACGATATATTTTACGTACTATTTGACAGAGTCCACACACGGAGCTATAATATATATTATAGCTCGATATATTACGATATATTTTGGGTCTATTGCCTTCCTTCTCTGGCGTGACGTACAACCGATATATCTGTCTCTCTTTTCATATTTTTGCCGTGTGGGGTGCCGAGCTATACGATAATATATATCTCGGTATCTTACGGTATATTAATATATATTATAGCTCCGTCTGTGACGGGCTTAAGCGCCGACCAAATGGTGCCTTTGCCAAAATAATGTCACAATTACAAGTTCATGCTACTTTAGAAATAATCGGCATAGAGACATCTATTGGAACATTCGGTTCTCAGAAAAAAGTGTAAGTACAATCAGCAGCAGAAGTAGCTAAGCGGGTAGAGTGTTCAAAATGAGCTGGACACGACTTTATTGTCAAAAGAATAAGAGCGTGTGTAGGTCATTTTGAACACTCTATCCGCTTAGCTACTTCTGATGCTGACTGTACCTACCGTTTTTTTTAAACAGTGAATTTTACGTTATTTTTACACAAAATCACGAATAAGTACACTTAATTATAAAAAAAGTCAGGTATTACAATAAACCGCGCTTGATATTCAATTGAATTTCCGAAAGTAGGTTAGGTATAACATTTTCGTTACTTAGAGAGGAACTTCTCAGGATCAATTTAAAATTTATTTAAAACCAGACAGCCAAGATGTGCCAAGATTATGTTAATTCTGAATGTTAATCAGTTTTAAAACTACGTGACCCGACTCGACCTGTCGAGTCAAGGTTGTCTATGACAAGCCAACTTTACTTACATTTTATGTTATACTACTATCCATTATGTTATGATAATTATGAAACCCATCAATAGTGGTTGTATCGTAGCACATTTCCTTGAGTGGCTGCAAACAAATTATAAGGTAAACGTCTCGGTGTTCGTCACTGTACAGTGTTCAAAATGACCTACACACGCTCTTATTCTCTTAACAATAAAGGCGTGTCCAGCTCATTTTGAACACCCTACCCGCTTAGCTACTTTTGCTGCTGACTTTACAGTACATCGGAGGGCCAGGGTACCCAAAAATATCTGAACATGCATTTCATCGCCTTGGCAATAGAGGCGTCGTTCAGATATTTGTGACCACCTTGGCTGCTCCGATATATCTCTCTGGCCAGGGTACTCAAAAATATCTGAGGATGCACTTCATCTGATATATCTGATGGCGACTGTTCAATCAACTCTTAAATCGCAAAACGCAAAAATCTAAAGCCAGTTAAGAGGCTGACAAGACCCGATGACCTTCAAATTGATTTACTTAAACAGTCATATAGCTATAACTACTTGTTTTGGAAAAGTAAAAAAAATATATGTTAATATTCATTATATTTAAAAGAACTTGGTTAATTTCAATACACGATTGGACGAAATCGGCTCGATAGAAAATAATTCCAAAGTTACATCTAAAATTAGCTTAAAACAATTGCACGTCTTTAGTTTCTTGGCTTATATGTCTGTAATTAAGGACAACATTCCACCACACTAATACTAAAAACTTCGTTGCCTTAAATTTCTCAATTAATGCATAGTTTTTTTTTATTCATCATTTTGCAAAATTTGCAATGAGCTCCCATACTAATCGTAACGCAGTGTTTCTCTTTCACTCGCGCTGAAAAAGATAGGGAGGGAATTTAGCTCTTATCATCCTCTTAAAGGTAGCTCGTAAGTAGGAAAAAAGCTAGCTTTACTCTACTAGCTGTACTCGTCCCTAGATGTCGCTGCGACGCAATGAATTTTTTTCTTCCTATTTTTATATTGCGTCTCAGCGACATCTAGCCTCTAGGGACGAATAGCGTACCGCAGTAAAGCTAGCTTTTCCTACTTACAAGCTACCTTTAGGTGGCTCTGGAGTAGATGGCGCTTTTAGACATGAGCTTCAAAATGTTCTTAAACGGCTATTAGACATTGCAACCTGCAGGGCCCAATCTGTTGTGTACCCTGCCTGTCCCTGCCCCTCTTTCAGCTCCCTACGGGCCCTACCTTTAATTACACCTTCCAACCTGAAGGATTGGGCCCTGCAGGTTGCAATTAGGGATGCATCATTTTTGACATTCGTATCAACATTCGCATTCGCATCAAATGATGCGAATATTTTCCGAATGCGAATGTTGGCAGAACGCATCCTGTTTTGACCGCGCTGACCCGGCCGATGGTCATATGCTTGCTCATACAGAGGAAGTGAAAACGACGGTATCACTTGACTCTTTTTGATCAATAATATAGGACTCCATCACATTTCATGTTCTGCATTTTTGAACTATGGAAGCATTAAAATGATAAGAAATTAACTTTTTTGAATCTACTCCGTAACATTCGTATTCGCATTCGCATTCGGACATTCGCATCCTGAATATTCGCATTCGCGAATGTGAGAAAAACGACATTCGTGACTCCCTGGTTGCAATGTCTAATGCCGCTTTTAGACACTGCTCTATTATATAAGTTACTCTATGATCAAACCAAGAGTAGGTTTTTAGAGTGAGAATGCGCCATTTGCAACATTTGCTCATGAAATGTGCCACAATTTCGGTGGGTGCCTACATACATACATACAAGTTATAGTATACTATATTTACACGAGGGACCGATTATAAACATGGACAGACCCCTAACTCTACATTATTGCTTGAACTGGCAGAAACTGTAACCTGTAGCCAACTGAAAATCGTTGATCGAAACTTTTAAATTTCGAATTTTAGGGATAAAACACACCATCTGAATTCAGCAAATTCATAGACAAAATGCTTAACCTTTTGACTGCCAAGCGTTGAACAAAAATGACGCGCAACCGACGCCACGTAATCGCGTTTTGTCAAGCGAAATTGAACTTTGCGGAAGCCCGCGTAGGTCCCTATTCCCTTATTGCACTACAAAGCCTGTCGGCTGTTGCCGACGGTGGCGTCCATGGCACGACTTTTTGATGTCAGCCACAGCCGACTATAGCAGTCAAAGGGTTAGTTTGTCTATGGTTGCTTAAATTTGTCTATGGCCTCATTACAAAAAATCAACTATCATAGACAAATTTAAGCATTTTGTCTATGAATTTGCTGAATTCAGCTCAGGTGGGGTTTGTTCCTTACATTCCCATGAAGTTCTATAACTGTATGGTCATTCCGATATATTTTATCTCTGGATTAGCGATGTCGACTAACGATTGTCATTTTGGCTAAGGCTTTTGGACACCTATAGTAAGCCTAGTGTGAATTTTCAATTGTATTAAGTTATATAGACACAATCTCCATTTTTGTAGTCGGATAGACTTCAAAAAGTTCGATAATCGCCATTTCTTTTCAGTTTCTATCGCTCTTGCATATTCGAAAGAGTGATGCAAAATAGTATTCGACGAAGTGGTTCGCGGTTATAGGCCAAATGACAATATTAACCCTTTGAAAGTCATGCCCTCAGCGCCAGCACGTGATATCAAGTCCAAAATATAACCCGTTTGCCTTATGCGCTCGCGCGCGCTGGCGCTAAGGGCACTATTTCTCCGTCCGATGCTTGGCATTCAAAAGGTTAAAGCTGTAGGTATTTCAAAACATATAAGACTTTATGATAGGTGTCCGATACTGCCATTATAAGAGCAGTCATCATGGTAAAGCTAACCGCGTTTAGGACGGCAGGCAGTGTACGTCGTGCGCCCAGCGGTACGCTCGGCGGGGCGGGCAGCGTCACTGAGGCCGCTCGCATACATTGCCTATGTTTGATATAGACGCTACTCGCCACGCTCAAGCGTCCAGTGTTTGCTTACTATACACATTCTAATTAATTTGATACTTGGGCAGGACTTTTTGGAGATTTTTTTTGTACGAACTCTTGTTATTTACAATTGGATTTGAAAGTAGATTCAATTATATTCTTTATTGAACAGTCAAGCTCCGAATGTGGTGAGCCATTTAGGGTTCTAACTAAATTGGACAACTATAGAGGAATTATTGAACAACCAATTTAGCTAGGACCCTAAATTGTTCAACAATTGCAGAGCGTGATGGTACTTCATGGTACAGTCACTATCAGATATATCGGAGCGGCCAAGGTGGTCACAAATATCTGAACAACGCCTCTATTGTCAAGTCGTTAAAGTGCATGTTCAGATATTTTTGAGTACCTTGGCCGCTCCGATATATTTGATGGCGACTATACCCGTTTTAATGTTTTCAGAATACAATATTAGTAATACTAGGCAGCTGTTTCACCGTAGACGAGAAACGAGTAGCGAGCGTGTCATAAAGTTCTCAATGTGAAAGGTAATCAATACGTCTGAAAATATAGATACATTTAATGTGACAAAAATATGTAGCCACGTCTCTATTACCATAGTCTTAAAGATATAATAGACGGCCATAGTCTAAGGACTTTTTGAGGCTCTAAGTATTTAGCGCCATCTAGTCGAAAGCGACCTAAAGACAGCCAAAATGTAAGAGGAAACCTTACCTGCTCTAGTACGCTAGTCGTTACTAGATGGCGCAGGTGACATTTCCTCTTACATTTTGGCTATCTTTAGGTCGCTTTCGACTAGATGGCGCTAAATACTTAGAGCCTCAAAACGTCCTTAGACTATGGCCGTCTATTATATCTTTAAGACTATGGTAATAGGAACTTGGCTACATATTTTTGTCACATTCAATGTATCTATATTTTCAAAAGTGCCCGTACGTTAAAACAGTCCATCGCTACTCGCTCTCGGCGCAGGTAGGACAGCTGCCTAAATAAATAAAATGAAATAGTGTTGTTTCATAATTTTTAATGAAGTCATACAAAAAATAACTGAAAATTTTCACATAATTGAATTCTGATTTGGGCTGAATCATCTGTTTTTTTTATAATACATAATGGCAGTGTTTTTTAACGATTACTATAATAATTATTGCAGTTTCATGCAGTCAAGACAATTTGGAACTATGAGGCAAATGCAACCACAGATACCTACTAATAGAAGCTCTTGCTCTCAATATATTGCTCTTAATTATTTAAGATAAATTGTTACTGACGATTCGAAAGTGCTTGTTGCTATGCCTACTTGAATAAAGAAAATATTGACTTTGACTTTGTACAGTCGTCATCAAATATATATCAGCGGCCAGGGTACTCAAAAATATCTCAACATGCACTTTATCGCCTTGACAATAGAGGCGTTCGGATATTTGTGACCACCTTGGCCGCTCCGATATATCTGATGGCGACTGTGCTGATTTAAACTAACGTGCCTCTAGGTACTCCAGTGTCGCATTTATCCCCTAGTCGCAATTTCCGACTTTAATCATATGTACCTATTCAAGGTATATTCATAGCAAGAGTTAATTATTATTACCAGAGACTATAGAGATATACGGCCACAGCCTAAGAACTTTTTGAAGCTCAAGTCGATTGCGCCCTCTGTCTGAAAGCCGCCTAAAGATACCGAAATTGTAAGAAGAAATGTCACCTGCACTGCTAGTCCACCTAGTAACAAATAGCGTACTAGTAGTACACTAGTAGCTACTAGGTGGAGTAGCAGTGCAGGTGACATTTCTTCTTACAATTTCGGTATGGGAACGTACCCAAACTACGTGACCAGTTTAGGGGGAGGAGGGGGGCCGTCAAAATACTACTCTAGGTCACAGGGGGGAGGGGGGGAGTCTTAGGTTCTGTCACGTAGTCAATAATTATGCTCAAATATCGCGCTTCTAATTATAGGTTTCCATGCACTTTTGGCGTCACGCGGCCAGTGTCGAGTAAATAAAAGGCAATAAGTAGGCAAAATTATGTTTTTTTGCTTTCTATGTCCAAAACATCACTCTAAACTATATGTGCGAGTTTTACTACGTGACAACTAGGGGGGAGGGGGGGGGGGGGGTCTTGGCAATTACTACGGATGGTCACCGAGGGGGGGTCAAAAACTGAAAAAATTGGGTCACGTAGTTTGGGTACGTTCCCTATCTTTAGGCGGCTTTCAGACAGAGGGCGCAATCGACTTGAGCTTCAAAAAGTTCCTAGGCTGTGGTCGTCTATATCTCTATAGTCTCTGCTATTACACAACCAGTAAACTTCATCCTTCCCCTTCATTCACACTAAACCCTAATTTTTAATTAAATGGAGTAATTTGACAGCTCCTGTCATACAGCTGTTTGCAAATGTAGAGTTCTGTCAAATTACCCCACTCAATCACGCTACCTTAGTTCAAACATTGTCAAATTGTTAAAAAAAAATTGTTCCTTTTAAATAATCATCACAAAATATCAGGTTGGATGGCCCAGCAACCCGTGTAACTGGAGTTGCGAGTGTCCATAGGCTATAGTAACTGCTTACTATCATTGTATGAGATAAACGTCAAGTATGGTACTTATATACAGTCGGCGAAAATAGCAGGCGAGATGTGCAATGATCTTAACACTCGTCTTGTTTCAACTATACTTCGTTTTAAGGGTTCCGTAGCCAAATGGCAAAAAACGGAACCCTTATAGATTCGTCATGTCTGTCTGTATGTCACAGCCATTTTACTCGGAAACTATAAGACGTATCATTATCAAATTTTTACATAACGTGTATTGTGTGTCCCGCTACTCAGGTATGTAGTGAAATTTCTGAAAAAAATATTTTTAGGGGGGCACTCCACACATGCAAGTAATTGTCAAAAAAAAATTTTTTACCTAATATCAACATGATGCACATCAGTCGATAGGTCTTTAAAAAAAATGGAGGTTTTAAAAGCATTTTGACTAAGTGGATATATTCAGAAATAATGACTCCGAAAGTCTAAAAAATTGTGTCTCCTCCGTAACTTTTGAACCATAGGTCCAAATATTATGAAAAAAATCAAGAAGATACACCTTGAAATATTCTTTCAACGAACATTATTTTGAACATTATCAGTTTAGGCGTTTTTGAGTTATTTAAAAAAAACTACGTACTTACGCAGATACGACCTTGCGATAATACTTTATTCGATAGTAGCTACGGCTGGTTTTTATAAACAATGGTACGGAACCCTTCATGCGCGAGTCCGACTCGCACTTGGCCGGTTTTTCCAAGATTACAAAAATCTTTTTTATTAAGGTACCTCCCGTACACATAAAGTGGGGGTGAATTTTTTTCGCTCCAACCCTATCGTGTGGGTTGTCGTTGCATAGGTAGGTATTTCAATAATTCAACATTCATTCAAGCTTAACTACGCCGTAAGTATCGCATAGTAAAATGACTTAAGTGCCACAAAGTAACCTTTATAAAACGAACCTTTTGTCTGGGTGTCTTGTGACAGGCCGGTAATTACGGAACCCAATATTGAGCATGGCCCGACATGATCTTGGCCTGTTTTTATCCTTACAAAAACGAAGTATAAGTTGTACAATCAGCAGCAGAAGTAGCTAAGCGGGTAGGGTGTTCAAAATTAACTGGACACGACTTTATTTTTAAGAGAATAAGAGCGTATGTAGGTCGTTTTGAACACCCTACCCGCTTAGCTACTTATGCTGCTGACTGTACTGAAATTCTGCCGACTGTATATCAACTTGGCATAGACGGACTATAAGAAAAATGAATGTTTCTCCAAAAACTCCCACCGAGCAATGAGTATTGAAGCATACACTATTGGCTTACTCTAAACTACTGTACTTTATACTAACTGGAGCTGCCCAAACATGCTGTTTAGCTGTATCCAGATAACGCGCAAGACGGCACGAATGTTCGCACGCGCGATGTGGACGTTCACCGCGTCCATACATTTGATCTAGACACCGCCTTAGTTTGAGTACTTAAAAAAACTTCAAGTAACAAGACTTGAGTTTTAAGGGCTTTGTCACACTTAAAGTTCAATGCCAGCGCGGCGTGAGCGCGACGCGACCCCGTTGTGCCTAATGGTAACGACATAAGGTATACATTAGGGAGATTGGGTCGCGCCGCGCTCACGCCCAGTCGGCATCGCACTCGAGTATGGCGTAGCCTTAACCTTTTATATTTCAGATACTAAAATCATTGCCACAAAATGTCTGTATGTGATATTTCAGTGCCTATAACTAAATGATTTGATTTTGTATGGAAGTAACAGGCAGGCCAAATGATGTTAAAAACCAGATAGTGACTGCTATATTCATTGGTCTCTATAGTTATTAAATAAAAAAATATTATGGGACAATCTTACACAAATCAACCTAGTCCCACAGTAAGCTCAATAAGGCATAGCTATTAAATAATAAAACGAAAACAGATAATTTCTGTACGTCTAGCATGACTTACGTTGCGGCGCGACTCTCCATGCTTCAGGCGCGACTCGAAGTATGGAGTCGCGCGCGACAACGCATGTCATGCTAAGACCCCTGGTCTCAATTGAGTGGATGCTTCTATTGCCTAGTTTCTGTCAACAGCCTCCTAGCCTAGTTGGTAGTGACCCTGCCTATGAAGCAGCAGGTCCCGGGTTCGAATCCTGGTTCACACCTAGCACATGACTGATGCGACAGTATCTCGCGCGCGAGATAGACTACCCGTCTCTTTCTAATTGACACAGTCAGAAAAGGACGGATAGACTATCTCGCGCGCGAGATACTGACGTGTCAATCATGTGCTAGGCGTACAGGGCATTTATTTGTGTGTTTGTCATAGATATTTGTTCCTGAGTTATGAATGTTTTCTATGTATTTATCTATATCTATATCGTCGCCCTTATTATCTAGATTGTCCAATATTTTTTTTTTTAATTACGTATAGCCAATGGGCAATTATGACAATGTGCAGGTGGCACTAGCTTTTAGAAACTCTGTCACAATCATACAAAAGCCTTGTAGGCTCCAAAACAAACAGCTGGAAACAGTGGGTTCATTTTATAGGTAACTTCATTGAAATGTTACTTTTAGTATCTGAGATATATAATAAAACCAAATTAACTGACATTGGGTATTTACACTGGTAAAGAATAGTCTTTTACAGTCGCCATCAACTATATCGGAGCGGCCAGGGTACTCAAAAATATCTGAACATGCACTTTATCGCCTAGACAATAGAGGCGTTGTTCAGATATTTGTGACCACCTTGGCCGCTCCGATATATCTGATGGCGACTGTACATAAAACTGTAGCACTCAGATTGTTAGATTTGAAAGACTACATTGCATTTTGCAAGTCTACATGCATAATTGATGATATTTATTACATGCTATCTAGAACTTACTATGAGTAGACTATTTATAATTTTATACCTATATTTAGTTAGTACACTTATGTAAATTTTAGACAGTGTCTTGATTAGCCGTGTCTACACCAGGCGCACCGCCTCGCTCGGCTAGTGTGGACGTGCCTCGGCCGAGGCAATGCACGCGCGGCCGCAATGCCTCGGGCGAGGCACGTCCACACTAGCCGAGCTGCCGCGCGCGGCAATTTCATCGCGAGACGGTGCGCCTGGTGTAGACATGGCTATTAACGATTAAAGTACATAATGTCAACTAATACCCAGTTTAATCATTCAATCAAGAATAAAACTTATTCTAATTAACACTCACAACAAATGAAAATGAGGGTTTTTATTAAAAAAGCCCTTTTTCATTTGTATTAAGTGTAGGGTGTAGTTTATACAATTTTCACGTAAAAACTCATTCAAGAACTCTTCATTCAAATCGTCAAAAAATAAAGGCAAAATCCAACACAGTCTTTCAAAACCAAAACTAGATTAACATAGACCAGCTCCAGATCGGTCGGTCGCACTGTGATGTCTCCGAAATAAATAAGTCCGCTTACACACTAGAGCGTCCGTCTCACAACCGACGCCGCCTCAGGGCCCTCAGGCGCGCTCGGCGCGTCCTCGCGGATTATATGTCCCCATTTTGACTGATCCCGATCCTCTTGATGAACTCTTCCTGCAGCATCACCGTCTTAATCATGTTCGGGTGCTGAGAATATGATAGGTCTGGTGCTGCTCCGAATGCCTGCGTTTCTAGTAGTACTTGCTGTCCGTTGCTGAGCGCTCCAGTGTCAACACTGTTCCAATATGCTTCGCTCGGTGATGTGGTGTTGACGCCTGGTGGAGGCGCTGCTGGTGCTCCGGTATACCTGAAGTACGGGTTCTTCAAGTCTAGTGTGTTGCTGGATGTGATATTCGTGCCTTCTAGATTAATCTCCATCGTCACATCGTAGCTCTGTCGCTTATTTGCTAGTAAAAGCACTCGTCCGGTTAAAGCTTGGCCTTGTTTTGCGAAAATTGGTGTTTCAAGTAGACAGCGGACTTGATACCAATGTGTGAGGGGCTCCGTCGGTGCTGTAGATAGCCAGATTGGCTGTGTGCTGCCGGCAAATAACACGTCAAACCAGAAGGCAAGTCCGTGGCAAGTTCCTGATTGTGTTAATTCAAAGCGGAATGGGACCTCGATGCGATGCAGATCTGTCTCATTCGCATTAAGGAAGTCAACTACATGTCTCACCGATCTTGCCATGCAGATCCGTACGTCAAAAGTGTCAACAATCGGCTGTCTAAAGTATTCCTTCATAGCCGCAGTCCGAAGAGCACTTAAATCTACCCCGTGGAAGCAAGTCTGGTACCAGAAGTTGGCTTTATTATATTGTTCCATAAAGAGAGCATCGTCTGTGAACGGAGCTATATGTAAGTCTCCTCTAGTCGGGTACATGTTGCCGTTAGGTTTCAGCCACTTCTTAGCATGCAAATAGGTTTCTAACATACGTTCATTGTACAGCATATAGCCCATTGGCTCGGAGATTATCACATCTACAGTCTCTGGTAGCTCGATTTCTTCAATCTTTCCGGCGACTACCGTGATACGATCGTGGAGCGCGTTCGCGCGGACCAAGGCCTGCGCGTGGTGCGCCATGTTACTCGCTTCTACTGCGTATACCTTGCGAGCTCCTGCTTGAGCAGCAAAGAACGACAATATACCTGATCCAGCTCCCACATCCAACACCACTTTGTTCTTGAAATCGTTTATATTTGATAAAATGGCGCGCTGATACGTACTCGTCCGAACGTAATCCTGCATCATGTTTTGCTGCTGACTCAAGTAACCATAGAATTGGAAGTACTGGAGCGCCGACGAGTCTTCCGTCCGTACAGTGAACACGGAAGACGACCGCCCAGCTTTGATTTTGCTAACCAGCAGGTGGAAGTTCTGACAATCGACGTCTGAAGCGAATTTGAAGAACAGCGTTTCATTGTCTATCGTGAAGATGTAACTCTGGCCGGCGACGCGCGAGCACTCGCTCTGGCTGTGCACCGGGAACTCCAGCACCTCCTGCGCCAGCACCGGGTCCGCACGGATCACTTTAACACTCAACCCTTGAGGGTCGTAATCCACGTTTACGTTTGTCGGAAAATTGAAACGCGGCGTCAGGGCGCCGTCATTGTTGACGGCGGAGACCGTCACGGCGCGAAACGTGTTCGCCATTTTATCACAACTACCGCGGCTACTGTTTAGCTTATTGTGCACAACACAAGCGTCCGGGCAAACAAAGAAAATGCCCGTGTCGTGAGTTTCGGGAGGCCGGTGCAAAATCGATCACTCACAAACTTCCTCCCTCCTTTGATTTTGTCTATGGACACAGCGGCGGCAGCGTGCACTTGCTTTTTTTCGACGGCAGTGGAGTAATGGAAACTTTGAAAACAGCCATAGGCAACTGATTATTGATAAATTTTCATTATTTATGTCAATAAAAGATAATAAAATTTAATTTTAAATTAATTTAATCCTAGCAATTTACAGTTATATACATTGTTTTTTTTTAAATTTTTCATAGACAATTTAAAGCTTTCCATGCATTGACCAACTGCCAATGATGTTTTACCGGTTTTAAAAAGTTTTGGTTGAACTCTAGAGGCTACGTCATAAAAATGTCAAATTCACATTGTTTGTGTTGAGGTTATAAAATCAGTTTCAGTACGCATATTTAATCTTTAAAACCATGAGTAAAAAGTTAAAAGATTTAAAATGGCAGTCTGTAGCTTTAGACGGCTTTCCTGCCTCTATGGGAGACAATTTGCAGGGATTTATAGGCTTAGAAGAGTGTACAAACTATAGTCTGGATAAAGATAGACCACGCAATAAAAAGGTACGTTTTTAGTTATTTATACTAGTAATTTGTGAAACAAAACTATTGAAAATTATTACGTTCTTCAAAAACTATATGTAACTACATAATTAAGTTGCAAAAGTGGCAGTTTTTAGTGTAAAAACGTCTACCGCATAACCTCTTCATTAGTACGACTAAAATCAATTCAACTTTGCCTTAACACATTTTTGCTGTCAACTTTCAGAAAAAGGAGCAGAAAAAAGAGCAAAAGAAACGCAAAAACATGAAATCAGTTGAAGAAACCATACAAAAACAGATTCCAAATAAAAAAACAAAACTTAGCAATGGTTTCATTGTGGAATCCTGTGATACAGTCACGCCGTCTCTTAACAACGACAGCACAGACATTACTGAAGAAAATACTCAAAATAAGTCACCAGAGAATAGGAAAAAGGGTAAAATTGTAAAGAAACTTGGTGAGAATGTATCAGAATTGAACTCTGAGCTGACTGCTGAGGATATGCTGTCGTGGGCAGAGTTCAAGCTGCCGGAGGAGATCGTCAGGGCTCTGATGGAGCTGGGCTTCAAGCAGCCCACTAAGATACAGCAGCTGTCTCTGCCTGCTGCTATTCATGGTATGATTTCATTTATAACTTATAGTTTTTATCAAACAAAATTTTACATTAATTCTTGATTTAAGAGATAGATTATATATGTGTCAGTCCAGGTAAAAAGGGACCACTTTGTCGACATGGAGTTACTAGTACTTTCTTAAACTCCAATATACACTAATGGGGTTGGCCGGTCGAAAGTATTTACAGATGGCGCCAGCATAGCTGGTACCTGTCAGTCCTACCAATAGTGTCAAAATCTTGTTTTTTTTTTTTTTTTTTTTTGACCTGGATGGGCTAGCCTTTAAGCCAAATCCCATACAACAATACTAGTGAAAGGAACCTAGCTATGCTGGCGTCATCTGACCAAACCGTTGACAGTTGCCAACTCCATTATCGGTGAAAGAATGAAGTGTCCTTGTAAATCAACAAAGTGGTCCCTTGCACTAAACTGGCCCACATATGTTATACTATAACTCATGTCCACAGTTAGTACATTCATTATAACATACTTTATGTCAATGTCAGTCTAGGCATTGAGTTATCATCATGTTTACTTTAAATAAATAAAATAAGAAGCCTTTTTATTCCATAACTACTTAATAACTATTAACAGTTTCATATTTAATTATATTTAATTTTAGTGTTAGGACCCCTGTCGGGTATAGGCCTTCCCCAACTCCTCTCGATCTTGGGCCTCAGAAAGCCAGTTGCAACATACTTTTTCTACGTCGTCTGACCAGCGTGCATGTGGGCGCCCTTTTCCGCGCTTTCCTCCTGGTCCGGCCAAATAGTAGCTCTCTTTGTCCATTTTTGATCTGGCATCCTTGCGATGTGACCGGCCCACTGCCATTTTAGTTTGAGTGAGTGTTCGAGAGTGTCAATCACTTTTGTTTTTCTCTTACACTTGTGTGGCGTACTTTATCGATTAGTTTGACTTGTAAATTTTCCTCTCTATTGCCCTTTGACAAACTCTAATTTTTAGTTTAATGTCGCTTGTGTACTTTACTTTTTTTTAATTTACAAATGAAATATCATACTTTTAAAACATTTCTACCCAAAGTTGACTGAAGTGAATAGCTTTACATCCAAGACACTTCAAGTGTATCACATTCAAGTGTATATGTTATTTCTTAAGTACACCATGCCACTAAAAAAGTTTATGACTTATTTTTTCAAGTGCCTTAACTCAAGTGTCCATTAAATTGTGTGAATAGATGAACTTAGCTATATTACTTTACCTTTTTATTTTTCTTTACTTTAAGAAAGATTACTAAGATTACTGACATACTCGCTCGCATTGATCATTTAAAATGGGGGTGGTCAGGCCACATGCTACGATGCCCATTAAACAAATGGAGCAAACAGGTTACTCTATGGTACCCCAGAGGCTGCACCAGAAATCAAGCCCATCCAGTTACAAGATGGAAAGATGACATTAGTCGGACCCTGGGACCGTACTGGATGAGGGTTGCAGCAGACAGAGTACAGTGGAGACAGTTGGAGGAGGCCTATGCCTTGCGGCACACTGAACTTAGAGATAGACCGGACTCTCAGTGGAGTCCCGTTTGCAAAAATTGCGGACCTCATTCTGACTTCTGATATATATTGTATGGATCCCAGACATCCAATTAATATATGTTGCCAACCAATTTTGTGGTCCCCTCTCCCCTCCCCGCCCTCACAAATATTATTAGTAAATTACAAAGATTTTTCGTTTGAATTATGGAATTTCATTAGCAGATTAGTACTTATGGGTGCCTATATGTGTCATTAATAAAATACAACCCTAACATCAATTGATAACTTTTTTTTTTTGATGAAATATGATGAAATTTATGAAAAAAAAAATTCTTCACAAAAAATATTGTGGGCCACACCTATACTATGGCCCCCGTAGTATGCAATACTAACGTGTCGGGGGGAGGGGGGATACCCCTTTTGCCCCCCCCCCCCTCTGTATAAGGGTATAAGTAATAAGGGTAGCGTTGAGGAAGGACGACTCTCAATCAGCTGGGATGCATATAGAGAAATTAGGAATAAGTACACAAAACTGAAAGAGAAATCTAGCTGGGAGGGCTGGAAAAAGTTTACAGTTATTCGGAGGGGCACGAGTTGTAAAACTGCTGGCAGGGAAACGATCGTGTCAACTGCTAGTCAGGGAACCAGAAAAGATACGATCTCTCAAATCAAATCAAATCTCACTTTCCAGACTGTGAGAAAGAAGGTATAATTTCCATTCTTGACAGCGCCTCTCTTTGTATGAGTGCATGTCTTTTATCCTGGCAGCTCTCTCTCCTCTCCATTCTTTGCTTTTATTCTGTACCACTGCTCCGTGGCTCTCTCCTCCACCTCAATACAATATGAAGTGATTTCATGCCCAGCATTACCTCCATTGCATGTGTTGGGGTCGTTCTCATTGCCCCCGTTATCATCGATCAGGCATGCCAGTCTCTGTACCTTCATTAGGTCTCTTTGGTATTCTCTAACATAGTACTCTGGGTAGTACACAGAAAAAAAAGATATCTTAATCCAAGATATTCATTCTTGTATATAAGGAAAATCGATAATTTCTTAAATCAAGTAAAAATATCTTGAACCAAGTAAGTTCTATCTCGGATCAACAAAATCATACTTGGTTCAACAAAATCATACTTGGTTCAACAAAATCATACTTGGTTCAAGAAATTATCGATTTTCCTTATATACAAGAATGAATATCTTGGATTAAGATATCTTTTTTTTCTGTGTATTAAAAAAGCAGCCCAATGCATATTGCTTCGTCTCCAAAGTACCTTCGTAACCTATCGACGAGCTGGCAACGCCACAAGCGCGCGCAGCGAGTCTATAGCAGCGGTAAAGGGACGGGGGTGGACTGAATGACAAAGAACCATGAGCGCGCGCGGCAACATGGCTTTTTATAATGTCTAGGGTATCAGATAGACGAATCACAAAACATTTCGCGGTCCGCTATTTTTGCAAACGAACATCTCATTGGAGCCTGCTCTAAGACATATTGTAGTATATAAGTAATTAGGTTAGATGAAATGTAACGTTTTATGTTCGGAATAAATGGCTTTATTATTATATATATTATTTTACCTGTCATCTATTATTATTATTTTTCCACTAAAATAAACACTTTTCTTTCAAAATTATTCAAAGCTGCAGTATTTCTGTTTACCATTACACCAATGTTCTTTATATTTTTTATTTCCTGCAGCTCATGAATGAATTAAATTAAGGGGCGGATATAGGCCGAAGTCGTTTTAGACCTCATTTTGAACAATGAATTTGTATAGTTAATGTTACGTAATCGCATTAATATGAATATCTACGTATTCATAAAGAAGCCGTGCAGAGGCTCCAATTGATAGTTTATTTTTTATTGGCTTTGATTATCTACAAACCGACTCCAAAAGTACCGAAAAATCAAAATATGGCGTTCCGTTTGAACACGTCGCATTGCGATTTTGTCTTCGACAGTAATTCGATCATTTTGTTATTTTGGAAGCCAGATAACTGGACTAGTGCATAGGAGTATATTCATATTTTTCCTCATAAAGATCACAAAGAAATTCAATCGTAAACATAAAATTTTGAAAAATTCCCATACATTCGCCATATTGTCAAATTGTCTTTGTGACTCAGATGCCCCCCGGGGCTCGTTGGAAGCAGACGTATGTTGAATTTTTAGCCGTGACATTTCATTTTGACAATTATTCTGACAGAAAATCGTATACGTACACGAAAGAGGATACCAGTAGCTAGATGGTATTCAAAATAAATAGGGAAAACTAATAAAGACCGCGAGTCCCTTTAAATTCGATCTTTTCATATTTATACGTCGTAATACTAGAAACATACAACTAATGATTGAATAAAAGACACTTTTCTACAGAATCCCCATAATAAATTGCTTAAAAACCTGTTCAAAATTAAAAGAGTTTTTGGATTAGTTTTTAATTAGTGGACTTTATTTTTATTACATTGGTCATAATATTACGACATTTTAACATGACTTTTAACGTCAAAATACTTGAATGACAATTTAATTTTAATTAGAATCTATATTTACTTAATATTAAAAAGACTTGATTCTTTTACTTGTACAAAAGATATAAGCTAATATAATCTGGCGAGTTTTGTGGTTCTGCGCACCTACAAATTATGGAGAACGTCGAACGACTCCGCATGCTGCTTATAGCTACAAGTTGTCGTACGTTATGGTATCCCAAAGTTAAAAACGGGCAGTATGAGCTTATGATACACCTCTCGATTCGAGCTCCGCAAGTCCGCAACTACAGCTCAGCACATCGTCTGAATAGCATCCGACTCCTACCCCAAATCCAAGGGAGGGAGGAATCAACATACGTTTACCTCTTAGCGAATTCCAGGTAGATTGTGTGCCGGAACCTATTATATTTTTGCTTTACATTTATCTATCGTTACATAAATGTACTCTGATCAAATAAATTATAATAATTATATTATAAACAATGTTGTTCACTGACTTAAAACAATTTTCAATCCTCATTCACTTAGCATTTCGTCCCGGATTTTGCCATTGTCATCTGACCTTCCAACTCGGAGGGAAAAGTAGGCCTTATTGGAATAAGACATGGTTTCCTCACGATGTTTTCCTTCACCGATAAATGACATATGTGATATATATTTTTTTATGCGACGTCGGTGGCAAACAAGCATACGGCCCACCTGATGTTATGATTTTCATAACTGGTACAGTCGAGTTCGTACATATCGACGCGTCCAACTGAACAAAAATATGTGAACAAGACCTTATACCTATACAAATAAGGTTGTGTTCACATATTTTAGTTCAGTTGGACGCGTCGATATTAACGAACTCGACTGTACGAGCCGGGGTCTGAAGGCGAGACCTCCAGATTGAAAATCGGATGTCTTTACTGATAGGCTATTAAGCGCTTTTAACTCATTGTTTATGTTTACATTTAAACGGAACTTTTGAGTCATACTTGCCTATAGACGGAGAGCTAACATCAGATATGACACAATAATGAGGGCAACTAAACCCCCTAGTCAGTTTGCTATACTATGCTTATGTATAGATCTGGGATATCTGGCAGCTATAAAGTGGTGGAGGTCAAAGAATATAACTAATTATTCTGGCCGTTTTACCTATTTTGGTAGTACCTACTATTTTCCAATTGAAAGATTTTCTAGTCTGTAATTCTAACCTCCACTCATTAAAGGATAGTACAGCAATCTAACTAGATTTTATTTTGTTGCTCTTATTATTGTGTCATATTTGACATAATATAGCGTTCAAAAAGTCAGCCGAAATAATTAAGTGAACCCGAATTAAAACATTGTATTACTTAATCAATGTTCTGTGAATTTATACTGAGCTTGATGGAGCATGTAGATTTTAAAATAAAATATACTACTTAAATGTGGTATCTACAAATATTAGAGCCACGGGTATGTGTTAAATTTATCTAGGTAATCCTACCGATCGACTTCCATATTTGTAGTGCTTAGTGCTGTAAGAACACATATTCTTTTAAAATTCTGAGTTACGTAATCCACATAGCTAATTTAAGTCCATTTTAGCAGCCGGTTTGGATTTAAGACTAGTTAAAATTTTGTCTTAAGTTTATTTTTAAGGAACTTTTCTAAATTCTTACATTACTTTTAAAAATATTATACTAACAGAACAATATTAACCTTTTTTAACAAAAAATAAGACCCTTCAGGCTAGTTCTGATTTTAAGACTGATTTTAAGATATGGTTAGATTAGGTCATTCTGAAAACATCAATAAACGATAGAGGAAAAAATATGTCAACGGCATAAATATACTAAGATAATAATATTTAAAAAATAGTAAAGCCTATGTACTAAAGATGTGTATTAATTTATTTTGGTATATAGTGGTTTAGAGCCACGAGGACGTATGATAGCTTAAAAGACGCAGAATTTGAATGGCTTTCAGAAGATGGCAAAAAAATTGTAACGGTCTAAAACTTTTTTCTTAAATTGAAAAAAAAAACACCTTGATTTTTGAACACCTTTCCTCGGAATATCTACGATATCTCGTGAACGTGGGCGAAAATCGAAAAACTGAGAGATACGCCTAGAGATTGAGACGGGGAATATTATATGTCGTATACTTTTTTTGTGGGAGTGATAGGGGGGGCGGTATGCTCCCCCTTAGTGGCGCGTGGAGAGTCACCGTGCGGTATTAGTCGGGCGTTATAGCCCTGTGGAACTTGGCAACTTTGAGATACTAAGATCTATTAGTACTTAATAGGACGCGGAAAATGAACAGTCTTAGGATTTTTTTAATTTATTTAATTTTCCTAAAAATATATAGACTTTTCCAAAATTTATTTATTTATTTTATTTATTTTATCGAAATAGGAACAGCAACAAATTACAAACTATTACAATACAAGTTAACATTCATATTAATTAAGTTTAAATTTGTAACTTAATAACAACTGTTCACAACATTTGTTAATTTACAGCTAAGATTTGTTTATACTATATAAACAAATTTTGGAAAAGTCTATATTTTTTTAGGAAAATTAAATAAATCAAAAAAATCTATGTTTTATATCATATTTTTTAACAACGGTAACAATTATTGTAATAAGTACATAGACATCAGATTTGGAGAAATACTATGGAATGAAATGGAATCCGTTTTCACGCCGAGGCAGGTATAGTGCTTTTCTCAAAAAATGCGTGGAAATAAGATCTAAAACCCAATCCTTAAAGCCTAAAAGTCTATCGCACTCCGGATTTCTCGATATAATTAGGGTACCATGTTGTGACCGGCGCCCACCCGACAGCGACAGCGAGCGCGTGGCGGGCACCGGCTACTTTGCAGGCCTGCCTGCAAAGTAGGCCTGCAAAGTAGTATGAAATCCCTTTTCATATCAAGTTTCACTAATCAGCCCGAAAGGTGATACTTCCGAGTCTATTTTCACGAACGTAACGGTAACATTTCCGCGCATGTTTGAGAAAAAAACTATTACAAAATAATATGATTTTCTTAATTTTTTTTTTCATTAATAATCTATAATAGCCCTTTCAAGTCGTGTAGAGCACGAGATCTGTGATTTTTTTACAGTTTTAAATTAAATATTCAAGACATTATGTTTGGGTCATTTTATCATAATTAAAAACAATGTATTTGTTGACTTTAATAGGCCTTATAACTATGTGTAGTAAAAATTGGCATAGCCGCCATGAGATGTATCGGAGCGGCCAAGGTGGTCACAGATATCTGAACAACGCTTCTATTGTCAATGCGATAAGTGCATGTTCAGATATTTTGAGTACCTTAGCCGCTCCCATATATTTGATGGCGACTGTATAACAGGCTCAAAAAAAATATTTCGAGCTAGAGTTCGTGAGTTCAACTGGTCTTAAAATTCAAATTGGCCAAAATATTGGTTTTATATTTGAAATTTAGGTTATTTGAAGTATTCCATACCTTGTGCCAGAGTTTGGAGCGATGGGATGGGATGGGATCAAAGACATGTTCTTAAAGTGCATTTAACTTGACGCTTATCTATTTGCGGTTATAAACAACGGGTATATATTGTATAGGCATTACTGTGTCTTCAGTAATATTATTATATTCGATTCATTATAGTCTAAATTTTACGACATATGTTATATCAATGTACTTAAATACGTATGAGTCTGAAAGTGTGTTTGTGCCATTTATATACATTGTTGTAAGGGATTTAAAGTCATTTGCTATTTATTCACATGAAATCAATTATTCCTTAAAATGGTCTTAAAATTGTAGCGCCTACCGGGTCTTAAAGTTGGCATGAACTTATGTAGGTTATCTAAAGTGCACCATCGCATGTGCTAAACATTTGGAACGGGAGGCTTAAAGATAAATCAATATAATTGTTGTATATTTTCAAATGGACTCAATACAATAATATATAAAGTGATTCAACTTTTGGAAAAAAAAATTATTAATGAATACATTGTTTAAAATTCGGCTACCTACATGTTTGATAAGTCATACAACCAAGCCAACACTTCAGTGTATAAGTTTATGAAATTTCCATTTTTATTTATGTGTGGGTAACGTAGCAACGCTTCTATCATAAAAGATAATAAGTGTCTTAAAAGTTGATTCCCCCACTTCTTGATCTCCAAGATATCCTCTACATCTACAAAACTACTCGTTAAGAATTTTGATTTTACAGTATGGTGGGCTACAGTACTAAAACTAAAATCATACGAAAGTATGCAAAACATAATCCTATATAAAATTAATATAATTTAATATGGGATAAAATTTTGGATTTATTTGCATAAAAGTTTATAGAGAAACCTACCTACCGAAACAACTCTTAAAACATTATTAAAAAATTATTTCCGTTCATTTCTACCTATGGTTGATAGGCTAGTTAACTTTCCAAAACACGTATCTCGATAATGCATTGTAAAAGTCATTTATTCATTTTAAATCAAACATAATAGGTACGTCATATGTGACGTAATCAGGATAGACAAGGAAAGCAAGATAAAATATGTTATTTCTCTGTCTTCTTAGATAACACCTCTTTTGAGTTTGTTTCCTTTGGTTAGTATATCAAACTAATAATGGCAACCTATAAAAAATAATAACGGTCAATGACCTGGCCCCCAAAAGTGTGGTAGTGTGCGTGAAGTGTAGTTGTGTATGAATCAGGGTAATTTGACAGAATCTGAAAATTCTCCCACCTGTACCCGACCCTTAAGCACCAGCTTGACCCGTCCCCTCTGCATTACACCCAAATTCTCAATTTTCCAGGTCGCCGAGACATCCTAGGCGCAGCGGAGACCGGTAGCGGTAAAACCCTCGCCTTTGGCCTCCCCATCCTCACCGGCATCCTTAAACTCAAGGAGAAAGCACAGGCCAAAGGTCTGGACGTGTATGATATTCTATACAGAAAGAGCAGCAAGAAAAAACCTCAACCTGAGCCTGTAACAAAGAAAATTAAGAAAAAAGCTAAGAAGATTGTTAAGAAAGATTCTTCTGAAGATGGTTATAGTAGCGGAGAAGATATAGATGATAAAAAAGAAGATGATTTTATTGAAGAAATAGAGGTGCCGGTTAGAAAGGAATTATCAAATGATGAAGGCAATGATAGTGATGATAGTGCTGATTATATACATGTTTCTGACATATTTGATGGTGATGATGACTCTGATGAAAAAGATGGAGAAACAAATGATGATGGTGAACAATCACAAGCTGAGAATGATGAAGGATCAGGTGATGAAGTAGAAAATGAAGTTGGGAGTGAAGAAACTGAGAGTCAAGATGAAGTTGATGCTGATGAAGTTGATAGCAATGAAGAAGGTAAATTTATCCAGTTATCTTTCACAGATTATTTGGTTCATGTACTTTCTGTTCCAATATTATTGTTTCATAGACTATTCAATTGGTAAAAACATATTTCACAGACATTCATTTCCATGTATATTGCTATCAAACTTTTTTAATTTACAGAGTGATTAAACACTAGAATCATATTTCATGTATTTTTGTTTCGTAGACACAGATTTCACAGATTGTTGTTTCATAGTTATTATTTTATATAATATTTAGTTCCACTCTTTTCTTTTCCGATATTATTATTTTAGGGGTCGTATCTGGTGGAATACAAACTATTGTCATATTTTCGATTCACATAACACTTTTCGCATACCCTTTTTGATGACCCTAAAAACGTAACTGCTCCCAGGGATAGGTAGGTTAGGGTTATTTTTTTTTTGATGACCCTAAAAACGAAACTTCTTCCAGAGATAGGTAGGTTAGGGTTATTTCTTTTTGATGACCCTAAAAACGTAACTGCTCCCAGGGATAGGTAGGTTAGGGTTATTTTTTTGATGACCCTAAAAACAAAACTTCTCCCAGAGATAGGTAGTTTAGAGTTATTTTTTTTTGATGACCCTAAAAACGAAACTTCTCCCAGAGATAGGTAGGTTAGGGTTTTTTTTTTGATGACCCTAAAAACGAAACTTCTCCCAGAGATAGGTAGGTAAGGGTTATTTTTTTTGATGACCTTAAAAACGAAACTTCTCCCAGAGATAGGTAAGTTAGGGTTATTTTTTTTGATGACCCTAAAAACGTAACTGCTCCCAGGGATAGGTAGGTTAGGGTTATTTTTTTTTGATGACCCTAAAAACAAAACTTCTCCCAGAGATAGGTAGTTTAGGGTTATTTTTTTGATGACCCTAAAAACGAAACTTCTCCCTGAGATAGGTAGGTTAGGGTTATTTTTTTTTGATGACCCTAAAAACGTTACTGCTCCCAGGGATAGGTTAGGTTAGGTCTTCTATGAAACGAAAATATTAAGTTTGATAAAATGAGAAACAACATTCTATGAATATGCAGGCTTTGAAACAAGTGTTATACAAACTAAATACTACACGGATTAATAATATTTGAATTAAAACGTTATGAACTGAAATTCGAAAAACTAATTATCTGAACAATAAAAAATATACAAAACCAGATTCTACAATGTAAGAGCTCTGAAAAATGATCATTCTATGAAATGAAAATATGAGAAACATTTTCTATGAACTAATATTCTGCGAAAATGTAGTCTATAAAACAACGTACAACCCAATAATAACATAACAAAGGCATATAATTTTTTACAGTGAAATCGATATCTTAGAATCATTTCAATATATTTTTTTAACATTCACTTTATTTGAATATTTTAATCATTTTGCATCCTATCAACTAAATTTTATGGCATAATTCAACATGTATATCCCTATTTCGTTGTGAAAGTAGATGCTATGGTTGAATCAGACCTATTTCAAATTTTACCACTTGTCTAATTCTGCCACTTTAAGCTGAAAAGCACTATCTCAATATTAAATCCATTTGAAAATTGAATTATGTTGTGAAATTTAGTTGAAATAGGGTTTTCAGCCTATGACATGAAATGAAGGGTAAACATTCCTTTGAAATAAACTTAATTTGACTCATAGTAAAAGTTGTACATACATTAAAATGTAAAAAAGACGCTCTATATCTATTTGATGTTCTTTACATCTTAAATATTAAAAATTTGCTACACGATTTATAAATTCATTTCAACTTGAGGAATCTCTAAACCATAATTCAAGTTTTATTTAATTTTCGAACTCGCGGAGCGTAAGCGAAGTGAGTTCTTACAAACAACTCCAGACCGAACTGTTACCTGGCTACTGGGACGTCTCGGCATTTGGATGGCTTTTTGATTTCGATAGTTTGTCCGACGATAACTTTAGTAAAGTTTTTCTGATCTTTATGAAATTTCTTGGGGCTGTAGCAGAGATACATAAAATTTGTAAGTTCGTATATGAGCAGGATCGATCAAAGGGCTATGGAGCTAGAAGGAGAAAAAAAATCCTCCGAAGGGTCTTGTTATATTGGTCAAATCGTTTGCAAGTAAATCGCGAGTTCTCAGTTCAAGGCGGACTACTAGTTAAACTGTTTTAACAGTACATTGTATATTTCCAGGCATAGGCTGTGTGAAGGTGATAGACAACATCTGTATGCCGGGCGCGGAGAGAGTCCGCACCGGGAGCCCGCTCTACGCCCTCATACTGACGCCCACCCGGGAGCTGGCCATGCAAATATCGCAGCACTTGAAGGCTGTTGCCAAATACACAGGTATCACCTTTTAAACAGTACAAATTTATTTATTTAAACCAAAAATAAACACACATAAATAATTAAAAATTAAATAATTAAAATTTTATAACACATGAGGGAAAAAGTGTAAAAACAAATGGTTAAAATTATCAACAAACATGAAAAACATGGTACTACTAGGGCCATCTAGCGGTGAGCGTTGGAAGTAAAGTTGGGCACCAAAAGATGGGCATGAAAATTATTTGTATGTTTATTGCAGACTTAATGCCTTTATTTTGAAAATACATACCAATTTCTTAAATGATATTTAGAAGTAGTCGCTACTGCTTTCCATGTGAAATTACCGAAATATATCTTAGAAAACAAGGTACCACTAACGCCATCTTGTGACGAGGAGCAGAACTATTATATTATCATCGACTTCAGCAGGTGACGCTTTTCTGAGTCCGCAGCTTTTTGCGTAACCCCGATTTATGTTTTTATTTGTGTCTTAGTAAAATCAAACAAATTATATTTACTTTTTCTCAACATTTTTGTTTGTTGAAGTTCGAATAAAATACGTAGAAATCTCGCAAAAAAAATTATTCTAAAGTTTTACTTGACTTAGAAAACAAATAAAATAATTTTAACCCTCTGCAACTGAGGTGGGATTTTTGTAATTATTCCACTGAGGAGTAGTCTGTCAGACGTGCATTTTAGTTGCTATTAAATTTAAAAATAATGAACTACTATAAATGTAAGTGTATTAGTATTACTTTTTAATAATATATAGAACCGATAAAGGTTAATTTGTTAGAATAAAACTCATAAATCAGTAGAATATTCAATATTGTTTATAGTCATCAACTCATCATAATATAGGAACTTTTAACACAGGCCTCTTTAAAAAAAATATAAAAAAACAGAACCATAAAAACAATAATTATAACTTAAATTTACCTTCTTCTGGCATAAAATTAACAATAAAAAAATTATAAAAATAATCCTTAGACCAGTTTTTTTTATGAGCGGGTGTTTTCGACGTCCGTAAAAAATCTATTTTAGACCAAACAAATCCATTTTTGCTACGATAACAATCTCGATTTGACGTTTTCTTTTCCTCTAAATCTTAGTCTGAGCCTCGCTCGCCATTATCGAATTATATACCTAACAATATACTGAGTTGCACCTAGAAAATATTTTCACAATAATTTACTGAGGTTACGACTGGTAGACACTATCTATATGAATATAATTATTTTACTGACGTGACGTATGTGAGACAGTATGAGGTTATAACAATATTACTGACAACACGTCTGCTAGACCCATCACTTATTACTGACCTTACGTCCTGTGGACACCAAACAGCTCTAACTCCGCCAGAGCGCACGCCGCTGCTGCCGTCGCTGCACCTGCGGGAGGCATGCGTCCACGCAGGAAGGTACAGAGAGAGACGGAACGATACGCCGATAAATGGCGACGTAGCAACAGCGCGTAGGTATTTTGGTGTCTGTCAGACGTAACGTCAGTTGCAGAGGGTTAATAAATATTTTAATTTATTTATTCCACTGGTTCGATTCCAGCCCTAAGCACAAGAAGCCTTAGTCAGTTTTTCCTTTGTATTTTTATCCAATTAAGTTTTTAATTTGATTTGTCTAAAATACTATATATTTTCAGGTGTTCGCATAGCCACGGTGGTAGGCGGCATGGCGTCCGTCAAGCAGGAGAGAGAACTCAAACGGAACCCGGAGGTAGTGGTGGCTACTCCCGGCAGGCTGTGGGAGCTCATATCTAGAGGAGAACAACATCTACAACAGCTGGCTAGCGTCAAGTAAGTTTATTACACACACACACACACGCGCGCGCGCGCACGCACGCAAGCACGCACACACACACACACGGAGATAGTGGTGGCCCGGGAGGCTGTGGGAGCTCATATCTAGAGGTGAGCAACATCTGTAACAGCTGGCTAGCGTCGAGTGATTTCAAAAAGTATTCCAACTGTCAAGTATTGATCTCTAAAATACAATATGGTGTGTTTTTCAACCGACTTCAAGATTTCGAAGGAGGTTCTCCATTCGTCGGGATCTTTGGTTTTTTTTGTGTATTTTCACCGATTATTCGAAGACGGCTGGACCGATTTGGAAATTTTTTTTCGTTAAAAAAATACCTATCAAGTAAGTGTGAAAAAATGGACACGCGCTATCTCATACTATTGAGGGTGGTTGCTTCTTCTAGTAAATTCATCCTTACTTGTCTTATTACGTAAACAAACGTGTGTCTAGAGAGACATCGTTATGTCATTTATTTTAGAGGTTATGCGTTCATTACCTCAGTTATTGAAGAAAATTTTATTAAATATTTTTGGAAGAGAAACACTACCAGATCAAACTTGGGTTCTATAATCAAAGGTTTTACAATGAAATTAAGGAATTAGCTCTAAATAACTAAATCAGAATATAAAACAATGTCCACCGCGTAATGTCGGCGTCAAAGAGAGTGACAGTCTACCGTTTCGCGCCTAAATTGACAGCTACTGTCATTACTGTCAATGTCACGCTTAAGGCGTTCCTATACACTCTAAACATTAAAAATTCGTCTACACGCTAATACGGCCAATCCTGAAAATAAGTCGGCCTCGACGCCATCTTCCGTCCCCGCCTCTTCAGCTGGTACTGACTGGCCGATGTGTGGCTGGTCGCACACGCGCGAGGAGTCGGTCGCTCTCCGCCTAGCTCTCGTGGCCCCCCGCTACAGGGCTTGAGAAGGTCCAACGTCAGGATCTGTTGGTTCGTCATCTGAGGAACTGAAAAGTGATGTTTTAACTACCATCCTAATAACGCAATGAACATTACTGTCTTGCAATCACCGTTCGGCCATTCATAATTACACTCATCATCACTCATCATAAACATTTGATCATCTAAAATCATGCAATCACTTTTCTCAGTAACCAAAACATCCATCACCATAGGTATCAATCATCCTCATTATTCAGTCATTCCTCACATTGACACCTAATTGAGACGTCTCAGCACACACTGGTAAAAGAACAATCCCATCAGAGTAGAGGCGTACCCAAACGGCATACCCTCCATACCCTGGTACCTTGTTCTAGCGCTAGGGCAAAAGCAACGTTAAGTCGCAACCCCTCTGAACAACCCCATCAGAGCGAGACACACTGGAAAGCGCACCCCGATGCCCTGGTTCTTTGCTCAAGCGCACGGGTACAAGCAACGGTAAGTCGCATACCCTCATGAGCAACCCCCTCAGAGCGAGACACGCTAAATAACGCACCCCGATGCCCTGGTACTTTGCTCAACTCCCATGGTATAAATGAACAACCCCCTCAGAGCGAGACACACTTGAAAGCGCACCCCTGATGCCCCGGTTCTTTGCTCACACCATGACAAACTCCTAGCCATATATAGGTAGCTGGTATTGTAATTCCTTTTATCACAAAGGGGATGGTCCGTCAGTTATGTAGTAAGTTTTGTCAGGTCAGCTTGTTTTGTTTTAATAAATCTTATTTAGGGACAAATTAATTAAAAAGAGAAAGAGAGAGAGAGGGAGGTAAATGATAAACAGAATCACAACTTTCAAGCACTATGACAGAGTTGTTACAAACTCGCTTCCAGAGAATGCGGCGCATAACTCTGGAAACTCCTGTGGCTCACTCTCCTCACAACATCACCCAGTACTCCTGCGGCTGACATTGTGAACTTCCAATAGGATCCTCTTAATAGCCACAGTTCATAACGCCCTCCAAACAAACAGATGAATACAAGGGCCTCTTCCCAATCCAACTTCCCTTCACTTGCAAAAATGTAATTGCACATACTAGGTGTTCAACCTGAAAAGTTCAAGAAGGGTTTTCATCTGAATGGGCGTCCTGCTGCTCCTCGAATTGCCAAAGTGAGGTCAATGAAACAGCTTCCAATCTTTGATGCCAGCTCGTGCTAACAGCGGCAGCAACATAACCAACAAGTCCAACGACAAAAATGTAGTCACTGAATCCTTCTATTGCCTGTCGTTAATCTAATAACATCAACGGGGCATCCATTCACAAACATTCAGTAACTGCAAAAAAAAAAGACCAAAACACACACATAGCCAGAAATAGGCAAGTTAGAATGCTAATGGGTAGTTTAATTACTTAAGTAGTTCAACTATTCTTCCCAATTCTCAGAGAAATAATGCATGGCAATACTGTATTTCAACACTTCCAACAACAGTAAACTAACATTTTATTAATAATTCAACATAATGCCAGAAAGCAAGGGCATAAACAGTTATTACTAACTAGATGCCATGATTAATTCTCGACAGTTAACACACGGTCGAAACTGCTGTAAAGATAACATTACTCGAATGGTCATTGATTGGACTAACATCTTTGTTTACTGGGCTATCCAGTCACATAAAAGACAAAATATGAAAATTGTCATGAAACAGGTCGTAGGTTCAACCTGCTTGCTTACTTGTAATATTTCAATTCCTTTGGTCTCCACACTCTTGAACATTCTCAAATAAAACAATTTCAATAGAGACCATATGTAGGTACCTACACTCAAATGAAATATTTATTTTCCATACCTGAATCATGTAAAAATCATGTACTTACTTAGTAGTCATTGCATGTATAGTGTCAACTATTAAATCTTTTAGTAACTTTACCAAAGTTTTGCTTTAAAAATAAAGTCACTTGACCACATGCCAAATCCTTGATGTAAAAGATTAAAATGAAATTAACTTTAACTTTTATACAGGACAGTATTGTACTCAAACTAACCAAGCTTAGTTTAAAGTTGACTGAAACGTTTGTCCATTAATGACCATCCATTTTACAAGACAAAAATGAATTAATGACTAGACCAGTGGTTCTCAACCGGTGGACTGCGGACCACTGGTAGTCCCCGGAAGCTCTTGAAGTGATTTATGCACAAATGAACAACACAGGCTTTTAATCATTTCAAAACAGTTGGTGCTTCATGACAAAATAAATTTTGTCAAGTAACCTCTCACCACTGGAAGGCTAAGAACCATTGGACTAAACCAAAATGCCTCATTCTCAAATTTAGGCACCATAAACAGGGAGTTTGAAAGAAATGTCTAGTAAAGACACTTTCAATTAAGACAATGCAAGTGCCATAGTCAGTAATAATATTTATGTGGAAATCACTTGCGGTTTTTATTATTCAACTTCAACATTACTTTTCTTTCTTCATCAATTGGCTAAATTGAGTACAGTTGACTATTATAGCCCATCATGACTTCCACATTGTGAATATGAATCAAAGGTATGAGCACTCACCTGTTTTACTCTCTTCTCATCTATGACTAAACACATTAAATACCTGCTTGCTCACCATTTTATCGCTGCTTCAATATCTTACTTGACATGTGTTGACATAGCTCATACATATAAAAGTCAACTTCAATTTATTTATTTATCGTATGGCTACATATCACTGGATACCTGTAGGTAGATAGGTCAGGTAGGCATACTTCAATAGCATCCTCTGTCTTTTCATACATCCAAGCAGCTGTCAATAATATGATGCACTTATTAATTTCATTACGCATCATCAACCAATTCATCACCAGAATATTATCTAAATCTGTGAACATAATACAAGCAAACACACACACACACAAAAACTGAGCATAACACATGTTAGTAAAATAAATCTTCTCAGTCAACCCGATCTTTGACTTAGCATTTGTCCCAGCTGAATTGAGCCTGGAATCTGTTTGGCAACCTAATCCCATGAATTGGTGTAGGCACTAGTTTTTACCAAAGCAACTGAAATTTGACCTTGTATGCTTGTAAAAGATCAGCAATGCGCTTATCATAATGTTTGAGTAGCATTTGGCCATAGGCCGGAGCTTCACCGGACCGGGCCGGAGCCTCACCGGAGTTTCTGCTTACTCAAGAGATGAAGTGTACACCTGTTTGCCACCATAGTGATATAAGTGGGCTTAGTTTCACTCGGTAGTCCTAATTCACTCAATAAGTTCTTTGATAAGTTCTTCTCAATAAGTTGAGGCTGACATCTGAAGTTGAACCTTATTGAAATGCTACTAGAGTGAATCTCAACCTGAAAAACTTAACATTTATACATAGTAAGGATTATTGTGCAGAGTTGACTAAATCCTCAGAACAGTAAAAAGAACAGAAATTTGACAGATCTGATACCAAAACTTATCAGTGTTCTGGCCCTGCAGTCATGGATAAATTGCATCCACAGACTCTCTAACAATTTGAGCTAAATTTTAAACTTATGTCTACTGCAATATTGATCTGTTTCAAGAATACATAAGAAAAGATTACTTAACCCTTTCACCGCCACAGTCGGCTGTGGCCAACATCAAAAAGTCGTGCCATGGACGCCACAGTCGGCAACAGCTGACAGGCTTTGTAGTGCAATAGGGACCTACGCGGGCTTCCGCAAAGTTCAATTGCTCGCTTGACAAAACGCGATTAAGTGGCGTCAGTGGCGCGTCATTTTTGTTCAACGCTTGGCGGCCAAAAGGTAAATGCTTTAGCACTATATCGCTGAGCATGAACTGTTTGAATAGTAACGTAGGGTAGGGTAGTACCCGCTATGCTAAAGTATGGAAGCCATAAGTTGATTTTGTTCAAATAAGAAACAACAATAACATTTCACAATAAAACCATTGAACGAACAAGTGTTTATGAATCTAGGTATCGAATGCCTATTCTTTTGAACATTTTCCAATTAAACTGTGAAAATGATTTGTAACAAATGATTAGCTCAAAATATTCTTAACACATGCCGGGCACAAACAACCAATTTAGATGCCTAATTATAAGTGCAGCAGTAAATGTGTTGAATATGCAAAACGATTACTGTAGGTGCTAGACATAATGATACTGCTCTTTACCATCACTCTAATAATAAAGACATGGCCCTTAGAATAGATCTTAAGATTTTTCACTAATATGAACTTCACTAGGTAAACAAAATGATAAATAAGAACACCACAGTAAATATCCACTTTAAAAATAAGTGACCAATTACTAGCATACTGTATTTACCTGATAGTAGTGTACATGTAGAACTACGCATGACAAATATATTACTCCATACCTTCACATTCATATATTTGTTTACATATGAGTTACCGGGTGTTAGTAGGTACTAAGAATCCTTCATTCCATGAGAAACTCCACCCTCTATCTGACCATTCCTGCGTTACTGGAGTGCTTACGCCACGATACACCTCGGAAGAATGATTGGCACAGCACTCTTTATGTTTGCATTTATGGGTTACTGAACTTCCACCGATAGAGGCACTTGATGACTTGGTTGCACAACTAAGTGGACAGCAGGTGAGAATCTCGTGAGATATTCTTTACTGTACATCCTCCACTTAGTGGGTGGCCGGCGACTGCTAATAACACCGTGGTATCCCTGTCAGGTATAACCTAGGCAGCAACGGCATGATATCTCCAGCTCCACAATGTGTTACGGCTTCGAAAACTTCATCGGCACATTTCAGTAATCAGATTGTCTTAGATATCACCTGTAAATGCTGAAAACAAAATGTTTCGAGGACAGATAGGCGCTAGGCGTAGGCTGTAGGTACTAATGACGTTTTTGATACGTCCGGCTCAGCCCTTTTGATCACGCCGCAAAAACCTACGACGCATGTGGACATTGTTAACTTCGATACGTATTCGTGATTGAAATCTGCTAATTTACACTAAAGCTTTCTTGTTTATGATTTAATCAATGAGAAACGATGCCGAAGCAACTAACTTGTACTAACGCGGTTTTTAGTAGGTACGGCCTCGTACGGCTTGCACTTTGCAGGCTGTAAGTACATTTCCCACGTCTGATTTTGGAAGAGAAACACTACCAGATCAAACTTGGGTTCTATAATCAAAGGTTTTACAATGAAATTAAGGAATTAGCTCTAAATAACTAAATCAGAATATAAAACAATGTCCACCGCGTAATGTCGGCGTCAAAGAGAGTGACAGTCTACCGTTTCGCGCCTAAATTGACAGCTACTGTCATTACTGTCAATGTCACGCTTAAGGCGTTCCTATACACTCTAAACATTAAAAATTCGTCTACACGCTAATAATATGATATTTTTCTAGTGGTTGCTTGCTTATTCAATACTTTGCGAGTTTCTCTAAGTATATAACATAATTTTAAGTGATATTTAATACCAGCGAAAACTGTGAGAATTTCATTGAAGTGTTTATCTATATGATTGAAGTGGCTACTTCTTTTGGCATTAAGTCCGCCTTTTGTACATCAAGTTATAAGTACAATATATAAGTATTAAGGGGCTACTTTGAAAAATTATAGGTTTTTTCAAACGCTCTATTGACTAAATGGGAAAAGGGACTGAATTTATTTTCGAATATATATTATTAGACTATATACTCTTGTTTATGGCACAAGCCGAAACACGATTGCCGAAAGTTGCCTCGATAGAAAAAAAAACCGAAGTTGGGTCCTTTTTCCCCTTATTTTTCTTAGCTTACGTAAACTATAAGAGATTAAGCAATATAACTAAGTAAAAATATGGTATTCTGCTTTATCTAAAAACTCACAGAAACAAAATTACACAAAACTTTATAGATTCGCTTATTTATCGTATTTTAGTCAAAAAGTCTGATCCTTAAGAGCGCTGCATCTCTTTCTTTCGTGCACGGGAGCCATAAACGTGTCTCTAACGGATGGGCGTGGCTTGTCCGAATCGAGGAACGGCCTTAAGTATGAAATTTGTATAGGCTAATATTTGTCATGTGATTTATATTGTATTTTTTCAGGTTCCTCGCCATAGACGAGACAGACCGCATGATAGAGCGCGGCCACTTCGACGAGCTGCACCCGCTGCTCGAGAGGCTCAACTCCGACGACGCACAGAGAAACTCGCGGCAGAACTTCGTCTTCTCAGCCACTTTGACTTTGGTTCATGATCTGCCGGCTCATATGAAGGGGAAGAAGGTTAGTAATTTAATTACTAGCTTAGATTTTTTTCACTGTTTAAAAATTATCAAACATTAAGATTTTTTATTGTTTTGTCGGAGGTTCAAGTGAAATCTAACCAAACCAATACCATAAAGTAACTTATATAATTGAGCAGCACAGCCTATGAACTTTTTGAAGCTCACGCCATCTAGTTGAGAGCCACTTAAAGATACCCAAAATGTAAAAGGAAATGTCACCTCCATCTGGTAACGAATAGCGTACTAGTAGTATATTAGTCGTTACTAGATGTAGCTGATATTTCCTCTTACATTTTTGCTATCTTTAGGTCGCTCAAAAGTAGATAGCGCTAAATACTTGGAGCCTCAAAAAGTTCTTAGACTATGGCCGTCTATCATTATTATTTGTTCTTTATTTATTTTTCGTCTTAGGTTAGGTTTTATAATATTTTTACAAAAGTAAAATACAAAAATACATCAAAAACATACAAAAACAATAAAAACATTATAAAAAACCTAACCTAGGGTGCCGCCGGCAACGGAGCAAGGCCCAGGCTGCCGGTGGTCAGGGCCGCAGGGAGAGGAACCTTCGGACTATACGCGCCGTGTCCAGGATTATTATTATTTATTTATTTAACATAAAAAGATACAACTTAAACTAATATGGAGTCCCACAAAACAGTTTTCATATCTAATTATAAGCTATTATTTAATAAGGACAATTTTCTCTCCCCATTTTTCTAAAACAAAAGTAAAGTAATGTTACAATATTTAATTAATACAAGTAGTCCGCCTCGAACTGAGAACTCGCGATTTACTTGCAAACGAGTTGACCAATATAACAAGACCCTAAGGACGATTTTTTTCTCCTTCTAGCTCCATAACCACTTGATCGATCCTGCTCATATACGAACTTACAAATTTTATGTATCTCTGCTACAGCCCCAAGAAATTTCATAAAGATCAGAAAAACGTTACTAAAGTTATCGTCGGACAAACTATCGAAATCATAAAGCCGTCCAAATGCCGAGACGTCCCAGTAGCCAGGTGACAGTTCGGTCTGGAGTTGTTTGTAAGAACTCACTTCGCTTACGCTCCGCGAGTTCGACTATAGTCTGTAACAGAGGCTCAACCAGGGCTTTAAAACGTTACCAATTCACATTAAAAAATAACGTTAGGTAACGGTAAAACCATAAAAATACCTTAGTACCGGTAGTAAAAATGTAACGTTACTTAATAACATAACTTTATGGTAACGTTACCCAATTAACGTTACTTTTTATCGGTAAATTTACTTTACATTGCAGGGCTGGCTAACGTTACCCAATTCACATTATAATAACGTTAACTAAGTAACACTATTTTGATCAGTAATGCTACGTTGCCACACCGCCCTACCAGAAAGGAGCGCGCCGCGCGGCCCTAGTTGATTCGCATTGTTGCCACTTCGTGCACTGGCCTCCGTGACACGTTGCCGAGAGTTTTAAACCCTACACATTTCGCTCGAGTCGAATGCGGGTGGGTATTGCGCGACGTTTTGTGTTGACTGTTGGTTGGTAACAGTTTGTGACTTGGCTGTGATTAATACAGGGTGTAACAAAAATACTGGTGATCCGCTTAAGGGCTTAATTGGTATCGTATTGCCAGTAAGAAAAAGTAGGAGAAAATTTAATGTTAGTTTAAAAATTTAATAATGTTAGTTTTAAAATCCAAGATGGCAGCCATATACTTTTTTCTTAAAAATCATCATGGTAGTCGCTTTCGAATAATTCGGGTGTGCAGATTACGAAAATAATGTCTGTTTTAAAATCCAAGATGGCGGCCATCGACCTTTTTCGTATAAATCGTCATGGTAGTCGTCTTCGACTAATTCGGATGTGCAGATTTCAAAAATAATGTTAGTTTTAAAATCCAAGATAGAGGCCATATACTTTTTTCTTAATAATCATCATGGTAGTCGTTTTCGACTAATTCGGGTGTGCAGATTTCGAAAATAATGTCTGTTTTAAAATCCAACTTCCAAGATGGCGGGCATATACTTTTTCGTGAAAATCATCATGGTAGTCGTTTTCGACTAATTCGGGTGTGCAGATTACGAAAATAATGTCTGTTTTAAAATCCAAGATAGCGGCCATCGACCATTTTCGGAAAAATCGTCATTGTAGTCGTTTTCGACTAATTCGGGTGTGCAGATTTCGAAAATAATGTTTGTTTTGAAATCCAAGATGGCGGCCATATACTTTTTGTAAAAATCGTCATGGTAGTCGTTTTCGACTAATTCGGGTGTGGGGTGTGCAGATTTCGAAAATAATGTCAGTTTTAAAATCCAAGATGGCCGCCATATACTTTTTTAGTAAAAATCGTCATGGTAGTCCTTTTCGAATAATTCGGGTGTGCAGAATTCGAAAATAATGTGTGTTTTAAAATCCATGGCGTTCATGCACTTTTCTTAGAAATCGTTAGGGGTCTTTTGGATTAATTCGGGTATGTAGATTTCCAAAACAGGGACCGTTTTAAAATCCAAGATGGCGGAAATAAACAATTTTGTCAAAATCATCATGGTAGTCATTTTGGCCTAATTCGGGTGTGTAGAGTTCGAAAATTAATGTCTGTTCTGAAATCCAAGATAGCGGACACTTTTTTCAAAAAAATCGACATGTTAGTCGTTTTTTATTAATTCAGGGCAGTAGAATTCAAAAATAAAGACAGTTTTAAAATCCAAGATGGCGGAAATGTTCAATTTTGTCAAAATTGTCATGGTAGTCGTTTTCGATTAATTCAGGGGTGCAGATTTCGAAAATAATATCGGTTTTGAAATCCAAGTTGGCTGTCATACATTTTTTCGTAAAAATCGTTATGGTACTCGATTTCGACTAATTCGGGTGTGTAGATTTCGAAAATAAAGTCTGTTTTAAAATCCAAGATGGCGGCCATGCACTTTTTCTTTAAACACGTTATGGGTGTCGTTTTCTGTTTATTCGTGGATATAGATTTCGAAAATAAGGACCGTTTGAAAATCCGAAATGGAAAATACTATTTTGTCAAAATCATCATAGTAGTCATTTTGGGCTAATTCGGGTGTTCAGATTTCGGAAATAATGTAGTATTGAAATCCAAGATGGCGGCTATATATTTCATTTTTTATCATGATGATTATGACAAAATTGTATATTTTCGCCATCTAAGATTTTGAAACGGTTCTTATTTTCATAATCTACATCCCCGAATTAATCGAGAATACCCATAACGATTTTTAAGAAAAAGTGCATGAACGCCATGGATTATTATTATTTAAACATACATTATTTTCGAAATCTACACTCCCGAATTAGTCGAAATCGAGTACCATTACGATTTTTACGACAAAAGTATATGGCCGCCATATTGAATTTTAAAACAGACATTATTTTCGAAATCTGCACACCCGAATCAGTCGAAAACGGCTACCATGACGATTTTCACGAAAAAAGTACATGGCCGCCATCTTGGAATGTGAATTTTAAAACAGACATTATTTTCAAAATCTGCTCACCCGAATTAGTCGAAAACGATTACCATGACGATTTTTACAAAAAGTTGGATGACCGCCATCTTGGATTTTAAAACAGACATTATTTTCGAAATCTGTTCACTCGAATTAGTCGAAAACGACTACTATGACGATTTTTACCAAAAAAGTGGATGGCCGCCATCTTGGATGTAAAAACTGACATTATTTTCGAAATCTGCACACCCGAATTAGTCGAAAATGACTACCATAAGATTTTTAAGAAAAAAGTATATGGCCTCCATCTTGGATTTTAAAACAGACATTATTTTCGAAATCTGCACACCCAAGTTAGTCGAAAACTACTACCATGACGATTTTTAAGAAAAAAGTATATGGCCGCCATCTTGGATTTTAAAACTGACATTATTTTCGAAATTTGCACACCCGAATTAGTCGAAAACGACTACCATGACGATTTTTACAAAAATTTGGATGACCGCCATCTTGGATTTTAAAACAGTCTATTTTCGAAATCTGCACACCCAAGTTAGTCGAAAACTACTACCATGACGATTTTTAAGAAAAAAGTATATGGCCGCCATCTTAGATTTTAAAACTGACATTATTTTCGAAATCTGCACACCCGAATTAGTCGAAAATGACTACCATAAGATTTTTAAGAAAAAAGTATATGGCCTCCATCTTGGATTTTAAAACAGACATTATTTTCGAAATCTGCACACCCAAGTTAGTCGAAAACTACTACCATGACGATTTTTAAGAAAAAAGTATATGACCGCCATCTTGGATTTTAAAACTGACATTATTTTTGAAATCTGCACACCCGAATTAGTCGAAAACGACTACCATGACGATTTTTACAAAAAGTTGCATGACCGCCATCTTGGATTTTAAAACAGTCATTATTTTCGTAATCTGCACACCCGAATTAGTCGAAAACGACTACCATGACGATTATTAAGAAAAAAGTATATGGCCGCCATCTTGGATTTTAAAACAGACATTATTTTCGAAATCTGCACACCCAAGTTAGTCGAAAACTACTACCATGACGATTTTTAAGAAAAAAGTATATGGCCGCCATCTTGGATTTTAAAACTGACATTATTTTCGAAATCTGCACACCCGAATTAGTCGAAAACGACTACCATGACGATTTTTACGAAAAAGGTCGATGGCCGCCATCTTGGATTTTAAAACAGACATTATTTTCTAAATCTACACACCCGAATTAGTCAAACCACTACTACCATACCACGACGATTTTTACAAAAAAAATAGCGCAACTGAACCATTAAATAATACATTGCCAAAAAGCAAAAAAATATAATACGTGCCTAAAAAAGAAATACCTAACAATTTTACAACACCATCTTACATCTCCGTACCATAATAATATCGACGCAAGTAAAAGAAAACATCACGAGCGGCAGCGGAACGGAACCCTACACTGAACAATTGAACATGGGCCGACATGCTCTTGGTCGGTTTTTAATAACTCAATTTGGTTTAATCACTCACTAGGACGCCGGCGCGGCGGCGTCGTACTTGAATGAACACTCGTTCGATATCTAACGATGGTATCCATCAGTGTATCTAAATAAGCTGCTATGCTACTAACGTTAAATAATAACGTTAAAATTATTTAACGATACCTTTGAGTTAACGTTAGCTCTATGCATTAGCTGGTAACGTTACAATTTTTTTACCGGTAAAAAGTAGTAGAAGTAACGGTAAATGGTTTAACGTTAATAACAACTTAACGTTAAATCTGTTTGACAGCTGTAACGATACCAACTTTTTAACGGTATTTAAAGCCCTGGGCTCAACTCTGAGGCACAGAGAAACTCGCGGCAGAACTTTGTCTTCTCAGTAACTTTGACTTTAGTACATGATCTGCCGGCATATATGAAGGGGAAGAAGGTATGACGCAGATAACTATAGTCTGTAACAGAGGCTCAACTCTGAGGCACAGAGAAACTCGCGGCAGAACTTCGTCTTCTCAGTAACTTTGACTTTAGTACATGATCTGCGGGCATATATGAAGGGGAAGGAGGTATGACGCAGATAACTATAGTCTGTAACAGAGGCTCAACTCTGAGGCACAGAGAAACTCGCGGCAGAACTTCATGTTCTCAGCCACAGAGAGTAGACTCAGTGGCGACGGCTCAAAAAAATTCTTAGGTAAGCCGAAGCTTAATTTAGCTGTAAACTTTTTAACCGACTTCAAAAAAGGAGGAGGTTCTCAATTCGACTGAATTTTTTTTTATTTTTTTTTTATCATAATTTTTTTTTTGTATGTATGTTACTCCATATCTCCGTGAATCGTGAACCGATTTTCAAAATTTTTTTTTGAATCGAACAGGTATAACCCCTAGATGGTCCCATTGTCACCAAGTCGGGATCTGATGATGGGATCCTGGAGAAATCGAGGGAACTCTTCAACTATTATAGGCACACCTATAGTGATTTCACTATTTTTTACAGCAACTCGGCCACTTCCTCTTGGAATAGCGGATCCTAAGTGAAGTCGGTTCTTTTTTTGTTTAAAATTATTACTTATTTATAAGCTGTAGGAAAACTGCTCAGGTGCCAGAAAATAAGGCAAGCCGGCGGGAATTGAATTCTATGGACGCGCCGCCAGTGTAGACTGCTCTATTATAAAAGTTACTCTATGGTATGGATATGCCCGCCTGAAATTACGAAACATTCTCATTTAAAATAAGTATGTATTTTCAACAGGTCACGAAACGAGGGAAGATCATAAACAGAAAAATCGCAAAAATGACGCCGCAGCAGAAAATCGCGCGACTAGTCGCGTTAATTGGTATGACGGAACCGAAGGTCGTTGACATTACTTCTGACAATCTTGGTAAGTGGAAATGGAGTAATTTTACTGATATTTTCACGATAACAAAGAAAAACCGGCCAAGTGCGTGTCGGACCACGCATAATGGAGGGTTCTGTACCTACTACCATAAACTTAAATATATACCCGCTTATTCATAAACGTATTGCAAACCTCATTTAACTAAATCATCTTTTGTCCTTATCTGTCACATTGACAGTTGTGTTTGTTAGAAACAGACAAAATAGATTTTAACTAAATGAGGTTTGAAACACGTTTATGAATAAGCGGGTTAGTAGACGGCCATAGCCTAAGAACTTTTTGAGGCTCCGAGTATTTAGCGCCATCTAGTTCAGAGCCACCTAAACAGAGCCAATATGTATGAGATAAAATCAGCGCACCTAGTAACGACTAGTGTACTACTAGTACGTTATTCGTTACTAGGTGGCTCTGATTTTATCTTATACATATTAGCTCTGAACTAGATGGCGCTAAATACTCGGAGCCTCAAAAAGTTCTTAGGTTATGGCCGTCTACTATATATTTAAGTCTATGCTACTACCTAAAAAAATATTTTCGAAAGGTCGTATCTGCCTATGAAAAATGTCAAAAACGCCTTGGTAATATACCCTGATAAAAAAAACTTCAATGTTATTTTAAAAGACCGACCTATCGATTAATATACAAACAACATGTTGATATTTAGACTAAAAAATTTTTTTGACTATTAGTTACATGTATGAAGTATGAAATGCCCCCCTAAAAATATTTTTCCAGCAATTCTACTATAAAACTAAGTAGCGGCATACAAAATACACCATGTGTTAATATTTGTGGTGTTTCCAAGTAAAAGGTACATCGTTGTCGGTTGTTGGTAGAGTGTACATCGAAATGATTTGTTACGTTACTCTGGGCGCTAAGTGAGATTTACCACCCTAGAGCGTAGCGGCAAATCTCACTTCACACCCAGGAGAAGACGTAAAATTATGTACGCACCACGGGCGGTAATAAAGAAGGCCTCAGATCGCTTGTTTATGGCCCTTACCTTCGGTTCGGGCCACAAATGCCAGCGATCTGAGCCCTTATTTATTTTACCGCCCTAGGTACGTAATGTACTATTATGGCAGTATCGACAACTGACAATGATGTACCTTTGACTTGAAAATATCACATTTTATTAAGATATGTCATATCATATAGTTTCCGAGTAATATGGTTGTTACATACGGACGGACATGACATGACAAAACTATCAGGGCTCCGCTCTTGCCATTTTGGCTACGGAACCCTAAAAGAGCGTCGGCAACGCGCATGTGAATCCTCCGGAGTTGTCTGTAATATTAAAAAAATGTTTTTTGTTTGCCAGGTACTGCAGAAACACTGACAGAGTGTAAGATAGCGTGCGCTTTTGAACACAAAGATGCGTACCTCTATTATATACTGAAAAGGCATCCCGGAAGAACCATCGTGTTCTGCAACGCTATTGGCTGCGTGCAGCGGTAAGTAGCGTGGACGAGGGTAGCGAGGTCGTATAGTAACGCGAGCATCGGTTGCAGTCGGCACGTTAAAGTGGCATAGAAAAAGGGATAGGGAAGGCAGGATGGTAATCCTTCGTATACTATGACATACCTGTCATAGTTGTCAAATTTTGACAAGTATGACGTGAGCTGTCACTGCAATGTATTTTTTTATATTTGACAAACTTGGATGTATGACTTATCAGCCGTAGTAAGGGTCACAACACACCTAGCGGAATTCGTCGCGGAATTAGCGGAAGTAGCGGAAATTTGTCTATGGTAGCGGAAATTTGTCTATGGCTTCCATACAAAAAATCTGCTACCATAGACAAATTTCCGCTAATTCCGCGAGGAATTCCGCTAGGTGTGTTGTGATCCTAAGGATGGTATTGGGTGTTTTTTTTTTTACTTTTATAAAATTCATAGTGCAACAGAAAAATGTATAATTCTATTAAGCTACAAAAATATATTCTAACACTTAAAATCTCATCCATTTCTGTCTCAAATGTGTTCAATATATATAAAAGATAAAAAATAAAGCTGCGTTTCCACCAGAGATGAGCGAGGATGTGTTTAACAACCAATCATAGAGCTGCGCCGTGCGAGGATAAACAAATTAAGGGATAGGCTAACTTTCCTATGCAGTCAAATCTGCTACTCTTTAGGAAACGTCAAAACGATTTGTTATATGAAGTTTATACGGGAGACCAGAGACTATAGAGATATAGACGACCACAGCCTAAAGGTGCTCTTACACGGGCGATTTTTCGGGCAATTATTGTCCGGCGATACGTTGCCGAAAGTAGTGGAGCAATTAGGAGCAATTAATTGAGCAATACGAGGCAATTACTAGATATTTCGGCAATCATTTCCCGTATTGCTCCATTCATTTCCGTGTTGAGAGCAACAAATATAGAGATACTAGATGAAAACCCGGCTTCGCTCGGGTAAAAAAAATGTTATGGATGTAAAAAAAAAATGTAAAAATATTATATGTAAAAAGAAAACCTGGTTTCCCGCAATCCAGGATTCCTAGGATTTCTAAAGTCCCGTAATACTGTACTACTAAGTCCTGTCACACCCAGGACCCTAAAATCCCGATTGATTCAATTCCCGGAATCCCTGGCTTATAATATCTTAGAATCACGGCCTCGCGCAGTTCCAAAATTACGATGTTATTAAGTTTCGGAATCCTGGACCGTTGGGACCCTACAATTCCAGCAAGCAGCATTTTCAGAATCCCGGCCTCCTAAAGTTCCGGAATTCCAGATCCCCCTATGTACGCGTGCACAGCAACCTAAAATCGCTATTTCCATAATTCGGGGTTTAGTGATTCCCAGATTTATAAATTCCTGGACTCCTGGGACAGGAACTCAAAAAAATTTGAGCGACGCATTTTCGAAATCTAGGCTTTTTAAAATCTCGGAATCTTGCATCCCTAAAGTTCTAGATTCCTAAAATCCTAAAATTCCGGCGTCCGGCATTATACGAATCCCGGCTTTCTAATGTCACGAAACCCATCCAGATTTTTTGGAATTCAGAATTTATTAATTAATTAATTAAAGTATAAGAGATTCCGAGATTTTGAGACATAAGTTAGTCTCAAAATCTCGGAATCTCTTATACCGGGACTCCCAGCATAAAATCGCAGCATAATTTCCCACATTCCCGAAATTCTGCATTGTAAGTCCCTAATCCAGAATATCAAAACTCCGGACTCTCGTGTCTCTTAATTCCGTCGGCCCGCATTTCTGGAATCCCGGCTTTCTAAAGACTCGTAACACCGGAATTCAAATATCTTGGTTTCCCGCATGGGTTTCTAAAACTCCGAATACCGAAATCCTAAAATTCCAAAACGTCGCACTCCTGGAATATCGGGAACTCGGCTTTTCCATCCAGGAAAGGGTTACCTAAAGTCCCGGCCTCCCAGGATCCTTGTATCTCGGTTTCTCGCATTCTCGAAATCCCTGGTTTTTCGGCTTTGTGCAGTTACATAAACCCGGTTTTTAAAAGTTCCAATATCCCGGTATTCTTAAGTTGCGGACTCCCAGGACCCTAAAATTCGGTTATCCCACATTTCAGGACCCCAGTTGTCTAAAATCCCGGAAGCCCTTTGAAGCATTTCCGGAATCCTGGATTTTTAAAGTCCCGAATATCCCAGGATCCTGAAATCCCGGCTTTTGAAAATCCCGAGATTCAGTTCGTCCTACTTCCCTGGTGGCGGCCTCCTTTTAGGTATTAGGTAGCATGTAATAAAAAAGATATTTTTTTATTCAATTTAGGCACATAACAATGCACTTATGAACGTCAGAGAGACAAAAAGAAACTACTAATAATAATTTTAAACAAAAAAAAGATCCGATTTCACTTAGGGTCCGCTATTCCAAGAGGAAGCGGCCGAGTTGCTGTAAAAAAATAGTGAAATCACTATAGGTGTGCCTATAATAGTTGAAGAGTTCCCTCGATTTCTCCAGGACCCCATCATCAGATCTGGACCTGGTGACAATGGGACCAACTGTGAAGTATAGTCTTTCAAACAAAAAAAGAATTTTCCAAATTGGTCTAGCCGTCTTCGAATAATCGGTGAATATACATAAAAAAAAGTAGCAAACAAAAACAAAGATTCCGACGAATTGATAACCCCCTCCTTCGAAATCTTGAAGTCGGTTGAAAAGAACCGACTTCACTTAGGATCCGCTATTCCAAGAGGAAGCAGCCGAGTTGCTGTAAAAAATAGTGAAATCACTATAGGTGTGCCTATAATAGTTTAAGAGTTCCCACGATTTCTCCAGGATCCCATCATCAGATCTGGACCTGGTAACAATGGGACCAACTGTGAAGTATACTCTTTCAAACAAAAATAGAATTTTCCAAATCGGTTCAGCCGTCTTCAAATAATCGGTGAACATACATAAAAGAAAATGAAAAAAAAATATTACAAAGATCCCGACGAACTTAATAACTTACTCCTTCGAAATCTTGAAGTCGGTTGAAAAACTTGGAAACCACAAAAACAGGACACTGCTCACGCTGTTTTAGGCCTGGATCAGACATCAGTGAAAACCGCGCGGAACAACTTTCCATACATATCAGTATAACAGTGTTGTTAAACACACACACAATGAATGTGTGTTCACCTCTGCAATTTCATTAATTCTCAGTGGCAACGCGTGACATTTTTCTTAGTAAAGCCATAGTGGCCGGAGTAAAGTACCTGAGGTAGATGCAGTGCTGGACAAAATGGATCATACACCGACATAAAAAATAAACTTTCTATCATAACTTCTTTACATTTGAACTTAGCATCACAGATATATTAGAAAACTTTTAGCTTATTTCAAGGCATATAACTTACAGACAATAACATATCAATGATTGTACAATTATTTTTTACACAGGTATAAAATATGAATTGAACGCTAGAGATATACATTCTGGTCTTTTCTTTCAGTCATCGCCCGTCTAAATATATATGAAATGATGAATATAGATGACCGAAAGAACAGTATGTATATCTCATACGTTCGTTGTGATTAATAAGCTCAAATAGATTTTATGGCTAACATAGTTACCCACAGTCAATCTGAGTAAGAATTTAAGGAAGTATTTGTAAAAATAAATAAAATATCAAATGTTATTCCAAATGACACCCATTTTGCATACTTTAGTAGACACACAGAAAAAGCTTGGGATAGATAAATACCTTCAGTTTTTAACTGTTTAAAATGTGAAATGTTTCTCCGAGATAAGCAAGATAAGTTTTATGTAAGTGCATATTGTCCAGCACTGTACGTTACATTTGTTAGGTGTTTATTTTAAGGCCTTCAGCTTTTGTCTTCAGAATTCCAATTGCACACACTATTTAATACTTATGACAACATTTGGCCATACAATTCATGTTTATTTTATAAGCATGTATGTGAATACCTAAGATAAAAAATGAGCATCCCTTAACCACAGCCTATTTCATTAAACTATGATTAATTTGTATTCATTTTAGAAATAACAAAACACAATTATGTTCTAAATGCCTCATGACAACGTAATATCCTTTAGAACATGAATGTATTGTAACGTGAAGTTTTTGATTTCTCTGCGATGACTGCGATCAAATTTGACTTTCCGTCTTAGTAAATTCAATATAACACATAATTTTGTCATACTTACAGTAATTTTATTACAGTTAATTGCAGATTACCCTTTACATTTGTAAACAAACTTTTGTTGCGCTCGGCACTCAAATATCCGGCCTGAACTTTTTAGAAAATACATCATTTTGTACACTACACTCACGACCTTACGTTGACCATATTTACAATAGTAATAATTCGAGACATATCTAGGTAAAATACGTAATTAAACAAAACCCGCGTATTCATTCATCCTGCTTTGCATAACATTTGACATTGTACATGACAATGACAATTATGACGAACCGTAGGTAGTACGTTCGAATACCTGCAAGCACCTTTACATTATTCCTCAAAACACTAAATAGCAATCACATATTTTAGGCGTTGACTGTTGATTATATTTTAGTGAAAAGTAATTCTACTTTCTTAAGAATAATATTTTGTAAGTAAGCCGTGTTTTATTACATTAACTCTCAACATTTATTTACCTTTTACCTCTTTTGTTTGACCACATAACCTGTCCGACACGCAATGCACGTCGAACCTTTATGCGCTGAACACAAATATTGTTCACAATTTCCGAACGCACCCGTCACTTCACTGACAACCAACGAAAATGGCCGCCGGTGTCATGTCGTATGTCGTCAAAATAACACTTTTGAACGTAAAATACGCGACAATCCGAATTTTGCCGATATAAGTGTCCAATTCAAAAACTCTTTATTCTTTACGCTCTTTCGTTTGAGCATAGTCTCGTTCGACTTTTCCGTAGAGGCCCTCGAGATTATTAATATAGATTGCCGACTACAATTGCCGGTATATCCAGACTATTGGAAAATTCAAGGCAATTTGTATTTCTATCCCGTACGCACATATATGCATGTCCCATTCTTTTTCTAGTAGGGCGAGCGCGGTTCGGGCGTAGGGGGAGGGGAAACGGCGCGATCGCCGGTCGGGCGTAGCTGGGTGAAGCGATCAGTTGGTACAGTGCAAGGGGAGGGGAAACGGCGCGGTGGTATTGCTCCACTGTATTTCTCGTGTATGAACGTATTGCCTAGTTTCCCGAGTTGCTGCTATATGGGGCAATTCGAATGGAGCCAGAATGGCGCCGTACTGGAGCAATAATTGCCCCATATTGAGCAATATTTCGAATTTTTGAAATTGCTCGATATGGCCGTGACGTCAAAATTGCGGCAATTCGGCAATTTCTATCGCCCGTGTAAGAGCACCTTAAGAACTTTTTGAAGCTCATGTCGATTGCGCCATCGCCATGTATGTCAAAGCCCCCTAAAGATACCACCACACTACACACCACACACACTAGATAGTAGTACACTAGTAGCTACTAGGTGGAGTAGCAGTGCAGGTGACATTTCTCTTACATATTCGGTATCTTTAGGGGGCTTTGACATAGATGGCGCAATCGACTTGAGCTTCAAAAAGTTCTTAGGCTGTGGTCGTCTATAGTCTCTGGGGAGACTAATATTGTGACGTCACAATACTATATGATGAATACATCTCCTTTATAAAAGTTTTAACCGTTATAAAATCATTTAAAGCGCCAACACATGTTACACCTGGATTTTCCGGTGTATTTTTGAAATTTTGATTTTATGAATGCAACGAAACAATTAAGTTTTCAATCCTACTATTCGAAAAAGGGTAATTTGTAGCCCATTTACAGGGAGCAAATGTGACTTTTGATCCCTCTGCGATTACAGGGAGCAAAAATGACTTTTGCTCCCTCTGCGATTTGTTGCCCATTTACAGAGGGAGCAAAAGTGACTTTTGCTCCCTCTGCGTTTTTTTTCAATTTTCCTTGTCTTTACAACCAATTAAAATGAGACTACATTATATAACTTCTCTTTCTAGCAGATAGCTAGTTTAGTACCTTTGTTTTTCGTTTTTCTCATAGAAGGAGTGAAAAGTAGAGTGTACTACGCGGTAGCAAAATTATTTCGATCTCGGGTCACTTGAATCCCTCACTACGCTCAGGATTCCACGTTAGAATCTATTCTATTCTGGTATCCTTCGCTTCGTTCGGGATTCAACATGCTACCCTCGACCGAAATACGTCATTTTGCTCCCTTGTAATACAATCTACTATTATCTACTGGAAAGTACCCCATTTTATTGGTGCTTAACAAACATTCCTCGCAACACATCCTTGCTCATCTCTCGTAGAAACGCAGCTTTATACATGTTTATTTTTGCAGGCTAGCACAACTGCTCTCTCTACTGAAATGCCGGCCCCTACAACTGCACGCCAACCTGCAACAGCGGCAGAGGCTCAAGAATCTAGAAAGGTAGGCTCAATTAATATCACACCCACACAAAATATTTCAAGTAAAAGGTACAACATTGTCGCTTGTTAATAGAGGTTATTTCTAAATTACGTTTTATGGGAGTAACACATTATTGGCGACCGACAATGATGCACTTTTTACTTGAAAACACCCATATTATGCGATAAACTAAAAAAATATATCAATATTTTGTTCTAATAAGTATATATTATAGGACAATTTTACAGAAATTAACCTAGCCCTACAGTAAGCTCAATAAGGCTTGTGTTGTGAGTACTAGGCCACGATGTATATACTAGAAGTCCGCCTCGAACGGAGAACTCGCGATTTACTTGCAAACGAGTTGACCAATATAACAAGATCCCAAGGAGGATTTTTTTCTCCTTCTAGGTCCATAGCCACTTGATGGATCCTGCTCATATACGAACTCTCAAATTATATGTATCTCTGCTACAACCTTATCAAATTTCATGAAGATCAGAAAAACGTTACTCAAGTTATCGTTGAACAAAATCTCAAAATCAAAAAGCCATCGAAATGCCGAGACGACCCAGTAGGCAGAAGTTGTTTGTAAGAACTCGCTTCGCTTACGCTCCCGCTCGTTCGATAAAACGGTTACACTTACGGCACAGTCACTTCAGTCGGCAACGCGACGTGCAGCAGTGCGCTACGGACCGGTTCAAGTAGCACTCCTAGTGTTTGAAGATGGAGACCTAGGCTCTCCGAAACATATTGCACAAACGACTAAAGTGCCGTGAGGGTAACTGACATTTTTAGTTAACACTTTCCGTACCGTAGTTCGCTACGCGCTACGCTCGTAGCCGGTCCTAGCGTTTTCCCGCTTTGTAGCGGAAAGCGCCTACGAACAGAGAGCGGGTTCCTGGTCGTGAAAGTGTTAAAGATCTTGTTGTCAGGGAGTTAAACACAATATATAAATAAAATAAAATAAAATAAATATGTAAAAATAAATACTAAAATACATTATTTAAGATCGAAACTGCGAACCAAAAAATTTGAAAATAAGTTATGGAATCAGGCGTTACTTTGCGGAAGTCTATATTATTGTAGTTCCAAAAAAAATGGTTTTAAGTCATTACTTCAATGTGTTTTTATTATTATTTATAACAGGTTCAGAGACGACCCACACGGAGTACTAATAGCGACTGACGTAGCAGCGAGAGGGTTAGACATACCAAACGTGGACCATGTCATACACTATCAGGTGCCTAGGACTGCCGAGGTAAGTTAACTTTGTGTAAACTGTAGACGTACTCGCTTCAGCTCGTCCGTCTAGCTCCCACTCTTATTTATAATGGAGTCCTGATAGTGATGGATATAGCATTAAGAGGGTTAGATATACCGAATGTTGACCATTTCATACATTATATTTCATACATTGTATAGTTGGACTGCCGAGGTAAGTTAACTTTACACAGATGATACTTGATACTGTAGACGTACTCGCTTCATCTCGTCCGTCTAGCTCCCGCTCTTAGTTGTACTGTTTTGTTTCCTTTAGTAATATTCTTAAAGAAGGTAAGGTACGGCAACAATATAATTCTTAAAATTGGCGTATGCACTAGGTTTTACGATTAGTATTAATACTGCAAGCATAGATACTACACATTATCAAGAGATTGTGGTTTTTTAATAGTACATTATGATACAAGTGTGCTAAATTGATCATTACATATGAGGCGATATTGTGCGCACGAACGAAGTGAGTGTGCACAAGGAAGCCGAGCTATGTAATGATCAGGCACACGCGTTTCATATGACGTTTTTCAACACACTTGCGAGGAAAAAACAGAAAACTGTAAGTAATAACTTTTGATAAATACATTGATTTTCAGAATGCTTACAGGATAGCGGTACCTACTGACTTTGCTAATTAAATTAACTAACCTGTTTTTTGATGTTATTGACTGGATCTATTTCTCTGGAACTTTTTTTCGAAGCATTTCATAATAATCCAACACTACACATTTATTGTCAAATAAGTTAGAATGTTTCCTTACATGTATTTCTCACTCGATTTTTGTGACAACATTTTACTAGTCTGTAGGTATGACAGTTTGAAAACATATCCGGACCCGGAGGTTAAATGAACACTAAAGTTGGTTTCTTACTCATTTAAAATATAAATTGTTTAAATTAATAAAACACAACGAGAAAAATCTAACAAATATACTGTAACTTCAAGTAAACTTTTAATATGGCGCCCATTTTTTTGCATTCACGCGCACCTTGAGGCAAAGGTTTATGACAAACAGCCAATACTAAAACATAATTTGTGTTTATTAAAACATAATTTATTGTGTATTATGAGTAAAATAATTACTTGAAATGATTATTTTTCACAATTAGGATATTATCATTTGTATTTTCTCGTAAATGTGTACTATTTTTACTTTTTTGCCATGCAAACTCCTAATCAGTTTAGAAAAAATAAAAATAATACCCGACTAAATTTAATCGCCTCTGTCTGCGCATATAAGACTTGGTACTAGAATACCAACGTCACTTGATAGGATTTATTACATTATAGCACTAGTTATATAATTATTGTGAAAAGCACGCGTGTTTAATATCTAGGATTATGAGCCTAAAAGCGATGGAATAAGTACCCCGTTACAAGCAAGTGTGTTGAAAAATATTTTAATTGATTTCACAACTTGGGTTTTCGCGCTAGCCTTGAATTTTAGGACTATACATTGCTTCCTGAAATATTATTTGTCTGTCTGTCGGTACTGCGAGAACTAGATATCTAAGGCATTATTACAAGGCAAGTTGAATTATAAACGGATCGCTTCATCTCAGCCGTTTAATCCCTCTCCTGTATACCGTTAGTAATGTCCATCCGTCAGTCTATAAAACTACTTACATCGATATTTAAGGCTAGTGCTGATCTATAGACCGACTCGCTTCATCTCGGCCGTCTACCTCACCCTGTACTCGTGTTAGTAATGTGTGTCTGTCTGTCGACAGAACTATGTGCACCGCAGCGGGCGCACGGCACGCGCCAGCAAGGAGGGCCTGACGATCCTCATGATGGAGCCGCAGGAAGCTTTCAGATACGCTAAGCTGTGCCTCACACTTAATAAAAGTGAGTATATTTACAATTTAGGCACGGTTGCATCAAACCGTCTCTTAACAGTCGCCAGGACGCTCGCGTGAACTCGCGTCCCCATACAAACGTAGTTCAGCTCTCATTTTAAAACGACATGCTTTAGAACCACGAAATTTGGCATGGGCATTCTAGCAGTACAGATCTATGTCGGTAATTCGTTTTCGTTGCTAAAAATTGTAATACAAAGAAAATATAGCAAAAATAAGTTTTGTATGTAAATCTGTATCTGGCTGTATTTTCTTTGTATTACAATTTTTAGCAACGAAAACGAATTACCGACATAGATCTGTACTACTAGAATGCCCATGCCAAATTTCGTGGTTCTAAAGCATGTCGTTTTAAAATGAGAGCTGAACTACGTTTGTATGGGGACGCGAGCGTCCGGCGACTCTTAACGTCAACGTCATCGATAAAAAAAACTTATATAAAAAGTTTGACAGTTTTCTATATGATGACAGCTCCGTCGCCATAACTAACGTCGATGAGTTCGTAAATAGGCTAGATGGATTTTTTTCATGCATGTTGTCATTCGATTCGTTTTGTTGTGAGGATCAAATGTCTATATGGGGCCAATTGCCGTAAATCAACATAAAAGACAGAAAAGAGACTTAAAGTCTGTGATTTGCTTTTGTTTCTCAAAACGCTCCTAACAAAATGATATGAAGCAGTGACGTCATGGCTTCATATTTGCCCTGTTTAAAGTATGGAAAAATTATGAAATTGCTATCTTTACAGTGAAATGTTGCGTTTATGTATATGGTTGCTGTACAATTTATTTCACAATAAAATGTTAGAAATCGAATGGTATCATTGGTTTTTTTAACAGGGTGTCCACTTTCTGGAAAGTCAGGGAAAGTCAGTGAAAAGTCAGGGAAGCTCGAAATGGCACTGGAAAGTCATGGAAAGTCAGGGAAATTATAATGAGGTCAGGGAAAAATATGGACCTGGGAAAAAAATTAAGGAATATAAAAAATAATGGAAATCAAAAGTTTTATTCTCTTGGTTATAGGTGAATCCAAAGAATTCATAGAATTACTTATAAGGCGTCATACCTTCTCTATTTAGAATATTTTTTTAAGGTTTAAAAAATCTTAAACCCTCTCAGCGATTGCTAATGAGAAAGCCTTTGCTCAAGCTGACGAGTAACCCAGACTCATAGCATTGTATTTCAGTGTAGGAAGGATCTACATCATTATGATTTAATGTACCATAATTAAATTTCTGCTTTTAGGATATGAAATATCACATAAAAATCATACAGTTTTTTTACAGTGATGTGTTAGATTTTCATAAAACTGTGAATATGACTAATGAAATGAGTTCAAAATATTGTACGTTTAATAAAGTATGACTCATTCTAAGAGTGAGTCCAGAGTTTGCATATTGAAGTCGTAGGCGATCATAATATCAGCATTCAGCGTATTTAATTTTAGACAATGTTGCCAAATATTTAAATTCAGGAATATGTGTGAGCGAGCCGTAGTGTTACATAGAAAAGGTCCGGAACATAATATCAAAAATCTTGAAACTAAAATCAGTTGACCACTAATTAGCACTAATTAGATAACTAAGAAGCAGAGGTTTTAGGCGAGATCGAGAGGTTCTATGGACAGTTATACACGTCGGTCGCACAGCCTGTTGACAGCTTGGTAGGAGATCCAAGAGCCAAGCTGTCCCGACATTATACCGAAGACATCCCGGACATCAGTCTGTACGAGATTAGGATGGCTCTGAAGCAGCTTAAAAACAACAAGGCACCGGGTGAAGACGGAATCACTTCAGAACTTCTGAGAGCGGGTGGAACACCGGTACTTAAAATCCTCCAGAAGCTCTTTAGCTCCGTCTTATCCGAGGGCAAAACGCCTGAAACATGGAACAGAGGCGAGGTGGTGCTGTTCTTCAAAAAAGGTGACAACACCCTTTTGAAGAACTACAGACCCATCACGCTTCTGAGCCATGTCTATAAGCTGTTTTCAAGGGTCATCACGAACCGTCTCGAACACAGACTTGATGACTTCCAGCCTCCCGAACAAGCCGGTTTCCGAAGAGGCTATAGTACCATAGACCACATACATACGCTGCGGCAAGTTATACAGAAGACTGAAGAGTATAACCTGCCATTATGCTTAGCGTTTGTGGACTATGAGAAAGCCTTCGATTCGGTGGAAACATGGGCGGTGCTTGAGTCTCTTCAGCGGTGCCATATTGACTATCGGTACATCGAAGTGTTGAAGTGCTTGTATAGTAACGCCACCATGTCGGTCCGAGTACAGGAGCAGAGTACGAGGGCGATTCCATTGCGAAGAGGCGTAAGACAGGGAGACGTTATCTCTCCGAAACTGTTTACTGCCGCAATGGAAGACGCCTTCAAGCTCCTGAAATGGCAAGGACTTGGCATCAACATCAATGGCGAATACATCACTCACCTTCGGTTTGCCGACGATATTGTAGTCATGGCAAAGTCGATGGAGGAACTCAGCATGATGCTCGATGACCTCAACCGAGTTTCACAACAGGTGGGCTTGAAAATGAACATGGATAAGACGAAACTTATGTCAAATTCCAGGGTTGTGCCCACCCCAGTCTCTGTTGGGAACTCGGTACTCGAAGCTGTTGACTCGTACATCTACCTAGGACAAGTAGTCCAATTAGGTAGGTCCAACTTCGAAAAAGAGGTCAACCGCCGAATTCAACTCGGTTGGGCAGCGTTCGGGAAACTACGTAATGTCTTTTCGTCCGACATACCTCAGTGCCTCAAGACGAAAGTCTTCAACCAATGTGTGTTACCAGTGATGACTTACGGCTCCGAAACGTGGTCTTTCACTATTGGCCTCATCACAAAGTTCAAAGTCGCTCAACGAGCTATGGAGAGGGCTATGCTCGGAGTTTCTCTACGTGATCGAATCAGAAATGAGGAGATCCGTAGACGAACTAAAGTTACTGACATAGCCCACAGGATTAGCAAGCTGAAGTGGCAATGGGCAGGCCACATTGCACGCACAGCAGATGGCCGATGGGGTCGAAAAGTGCTCGAGTGGAGACCACGGACTAGCAAGCGCAGCGTAGGACGTCCACCCACAAGATGGACAGACGACCTTATAAAGGTCGCCGGAAGACGCTGGATGCAAGTCGCTTCCGACCGATACTTATGGAGGTCTAAAGGGGAGGCCTATGTTCAGCAGTGGACGTCTTATGGCTGAGATGATGATGATGATGAATTAAATTTCTGCTTTTAGGATATGAAATATCACATAAAAATCATACAGTTTTTTTACAGTGATGTGTTAGATTTTCATAAAACTGTGAATATGACTAATGAAATGAGTTCAAAATATTGTACGTTTAATAAAGTATGACTCATTCTAAGAGTGAGTCCAGAGTTTGCATATTGAAGTCGTAGGCGATCATAATATCAGCATTCAGCGTATTTAATTTTAGACAATGTTGCCAAATATTTAAATTCAGGAATATGTGTGAGCGAGCCGTAGTGTTACATAGAAAAGGTCCGGAACATAATATCAAAAATCTTGAAACTAAAATCAGTTGACCACTAATTAAACATTAGAATAACTTGTACCAACATTAAATGCAGTCCTGAACTGATCAAAATCTGCCAAAATTCTTGCGACGGGGACGGGACTAAAATACAGCGTAACGAAATGTTCCCAGATAGCAAGATTGCTTTCAACAACTCTATGGGAAAGACAAAAGTCGTGTATGTGACCAATCACGGAATAGCACACATGCTATGTCTGGATGTACAGTCGCCATCAAATATATCGGAGCGGCCACGGTACTCAAAAATATCTGAACAAGCACCTTATCGCCTTGAGAATAAAGGCGTTGTTCAGATATTTGTGACCACCTTGGCCACTCCGATATATCTGATGGCGACTGTACAGAATTCGCGATTTAATTTACATTGGTAAGGTGGCTTGAAAATGGACTATGCCTTGACAGATCTATAAAAGCATCAGGTTCGAGAATTTGCTTCTAATGAGCGAAAACAAAAAACCTTACTGTAATGAAAAAGCTCCATTGGCAATCGTAGGATCTATTGTACATTTGCCATCAGTTATATCAGAGCGGCCGAGGTGGTCACAAATATCTGAACAACGCCTATAATCGTCAAGGCAATAAAGTGTATGTTCAGATATTTGTGACCACTTTTGCCACTTCGATATATCTGATGACGACTGTACCGCGTTTATACTTCTGTGGGAGTGACGAGGCGAATAAACCGGCGAATATCGCGTAGACTGTCTATACAGTTATACCCACAGAGACGAATATATGTGAACGGACATTTGCGTTAGCACTCGTACGCGAATGGTTCGTAGAACGTTTCGACGAGCGTCTACTCAAATGCGAACATACAAGTGTAAACGTAGTATTTATTAAAAGGGATTACCAACCATTTTATGGCTATTTCAAAGAACAAACCTCTAGCGTCATTTGTACATGTTGCCATAAAGGACTTGATAAATAAATCTAATGGAGAACTTGTAAAAACGAAAAATCTCGTCGCTTTGTCTCCTGAAGATATTATAACATCGATTTAAATAACACCGAAAATGTACTTGTCACAGAACACTATCACAAGAGTTTCGAAGCTTAACGCATTAAATAAAATAAATAAAAATAATTAATGCAATGAATAACTTCAGCTATTATTTAAAATTTGAAAAAAAGGCCGATTCGTTTTGATTCGTACGCTGCACGCTGTGAGACATACGGAATCAATACAACATGCTGATATTGTGCTAGGAATATTGCGTGACTCTGGAAAAATTACAACGGAACGTATACTTGCTGCGATGAAACCAGCGTCTTTAGCATTCGCTGCAGTAGCCCTAACTCCTAGGCTAACGGGTTATTTTAAGTAGGCGTTTGTGACCTGGATGCGATGCAGAAGACGCTTTTTCGATCCCATTCCTGGACACCAGACGCTTTTTATGACATACATATATTTAAGTTTATAATTTATATGTATAGTAACCAAAGAGCTCAAAGAGGACCCAGTGTGTTGACGACGAGGGACCTCTCTTGTTCCTTTAGCCGAGCCGTCAACACAGTGAATCCTCCTGTTTTTAAAGGGTCGGCAACGCGCATGTGACACCTCTGGAGTTGCAGGCGTCCATAGGCTACGGTAGCTGCTTACCATCAGGTGGGCCGTATGATTGTTTGCCACCGCCGTTGTATAAAAAAATTTGTAGCGTGTCCATATACTTAAAACTAACAATTCAAAATTGGTCTCTATACATACTTTTGTTCTGAAACTTGATTCGATTTTGTAAAAATTCAACAGACAGACACCAAGGGCCGGTTGCACCAAACTGTCGGTGAACGTAAACGTAATAACAGACACAAAAAAATGCGATACTAAAGTCTTGCGTATGGAAATTCGACTACCTTGAGCTAAAAATAGTAAAAATGTTTTTGTAGATGGACATTTTGGTCAGGGAAATTTAAAAAAATGGTCATGGAAAGTCAGGGAAAAGTCAGGGAATTTTTTTGGGGGTTTATAGTGGACACCCTGTTTAAATATCGTACTTTAAAAAATTGAAAAAAAATGATATTTTGAAGCCCGATATCTTGGAACCATTTCAATAGATTTTTTAAAAGTTTACTTTATTTGGATATTTTGATCATTTTGCATCCTATCAACTAAATTTTGCGTGCGATCCACCCTTAATGTGGTATTGTTTTGAAAAATAAGTCCCGCCGAGTTTCTTGCCGGTAATAAGTAATACTTCTCGGGTCAGAGGTGTAGGGTTAGAACCGGTGGTAGTTTCTTTCTCTCTATGACGTTCATAAATGCATTATAACAAGATAAAAACAAGATAAAAACAAACGAAGCGCTGGTAGCCTTGCGGTAAGACGTCCGACTTTCAATCCGGAGTTCTCGGGTTCAAACCCCGGCTCGTACCACTGAGTTTTTCGGAACTTATGTACGGAATATCATTTAGTGCTCTCCCTTATGGGAATATAGTTCAGAGCTGGATACGGTTACCTTCTTTTAGTATGTTGTTGGGTACGACACCAGGACCCCAAAACTGCCGAGAGACGGGGACGTCGATGAATGTCTCCCGAGTAATGACGTCATAAAAATGGCTGCCGCTTCGTTGCGAAAAGTGTAAATTTCATCCAAACTGTGCATTGCACGGTATACGTGTGTAGTATCAAACGAAAGAAGATTAAATGTGCTATATTGTTGTAATACATTATATACTACTGTATATTACAGTTTGACAGCTATAGACGAAAACCCAAAATCAGGCTAAAAAATAATTCGGATATTTGCATTTTACAACAAAATTATAAGTCCAACTTTAAAGCCGAGTACTACATACAATAACAAAACAGGCTATTTAAGCTATACATTGCTATAAAAATTATTAAAATCTGGTAATAATTGTGGCAGCTATGTTAAAAAACATGTCGGCACTGCCGAGTTATTTCCTTAGAGTGGAAAAATAACAATTTTTACAATTTACAGAATATCCGCAGAAGCTTCGAGTATATTGTTGGTCAAATAATTTGGAGCTCTTAAATGTCGGAAAAATATCTCTATAGTGATTGAGGTTCAAATAATGACGTCATGAACGTGACCGCTACCGAAATTGGTAAAACATAAATTAAAGCTATACCATGATACATATACACATGTGTGTAGCATCGATCGAAAGCTTATTGAATTTCCTACAACACATACATACATTATTTGTGAAAATAATGTATAGTTTAGGAGTTGTTGACAAAATAAAATATTTTTTTAGGAAAATAAAATATATATGTTAATTCTGTGGCCAAAGAAAATACAATACACTAATGTTTTGTATACCATTAAAAACATCAACTATTCAGCTTTAAAACACAGTTTGAATTTATAAAATTTGAGAAGAACTATAAAAGTTGTGCTTACAACTCTAAAGCACACTAACTATTTTACCTACAATGCACTCATACTATGAGAAGCTTGGGCCTAATTATTGACTAGTTTTTTCTAAATTTTGTAAGGATTTAGGGTTCCTTGCCATTCAAGTAAATAAAAAAACCGGCCAAGTGCGAGTTGACTCGCGCTCCGAGGGTTCCATATACATCACACAATTTTAACAATTTGTATTTTTAAGACCAACTTACGCTTGACCGCAGACTTTTTAGTGTTTTTTTCTTTAATGTACAGGTAAAAAACTATATTAGGTTTTTTTTTTCTAAAATGTAGTTTCTTCGGTTTCTGAGAGACGGAGGGGAATGGACAATTTTCGCCTTTATTCTTGAATAACTTCAAAACTATTAAAATTAAATTTATAAAAGTTATATATTTGTAGTTTTCACATCAAACCCTTTCATTTGATATATAACAAGGTATAGTTTGTAAGTAATTTAAGAAGTGAGGCAAAAATTTTCCATTGCTCTCTGTCCCCCGGAAACCGACGAACCTACATTTTAGAAAAAAATACGTAATATAGTTCTTTACCTGTACATTACAGAAAAAAACACTAATAAGTCTGCGGTCAAGCGTAAGTTGGTTTTAAAAATACACATTGTTAAAATTGTGTGATGTATATGGAACCCTCGGAGCGCGAGTCAACTCGCACTTGGCCGATTTTTTTATTTACTTTAATGACAAGGAACCCTAAATCCATACAAAATTTAGAAAAAACTAGTCAATAATTAGGCCCAAGCTTCTCATAGTATGAGTGCATTGTAGGTAAAATAGTTAGTGTGCTTTAGAGTTGTAAGCACAACTTTTATAGTTCTTATCAAATTTTATAAATTCAAACTATGTTTTAAAGCTGAATAGTTGGTGTTTTTAATGCTATACAAAACATTAGTGTATTGTATTTTATTTGGCCACAGAATTAACTTATACATTTTATTTTCCTAAAAGAATATTTTATTTTGTCAAAAATTCCTAAATTATACATTATTTTCACAAATAATGTATGTATGTATTGTAGTAAATTCAATATGCTTTCGATATATGCTACACACATGTGTGTAAGTGTCATGGTATAGCTTTAATTTATGTTTTACAAATTTCGGTAGCGGTCACGTTCATGACGTCATTATTTGGACCTCAGTCACTATAGAGATATTTTTCCGACATTTAGGAGCTCCAAATTATTTGACCAACAATATATTTGAAGCTTCTGCGGATATTCTGTAAATTGTGAAAATTGTTATTTTTCCACTCTAAGGAAATAACTCGGCAGTGCCGACATGTTTTTTAACATAGCTGCCACAATTATTACCAGATTTTAATATTTTTTATAGCAATGTATAGCTTAAATAGCCTGTTTTGTTATTGTAGTACTGGGCTTTAAAGTTGGACTTATAATTTTGTTGTAAAATGCAAATATCCGAATAATTTTTTAGCCTGATTTTGGGTTTTCGTTTATATCTGTCAAACTGTAATATACAGTAGTATATAGTGTATTACAACAATATAGCACATTTAATCTTCTTTCGTTTGATACTACACACGTATAGGTGCAATGCACAGTTTGGATGAAATTTACACTTTTCGCAACAAAGCGGCAGCCATTTTGATGACGTCATTACACGAGAGACATTCATCGACGTCCCCGTCTCTCGGCAGTTTTGGGGTCCTAGTGTCGTGCCCAACAACATACTAAAAATTGGTAACCGTATCCAGATCTGAACTATCACTTAGGCCCTCTCCCATAACGGAGGGGACTAATTTGATATTTACCAGTCGCTTTTCGGTGAAGGAAAACATCGTAAGGAAACCGGATCTAATCCCAAAAAGGCATAGTTTCCCCTCTGGGTTGGAAGGTCAGATGGCAGTCGCTTTCGTAAAAACTAGTGTCTACGCCAATTCATGGGATTAGGTTGTCAAGCGGACCCCAAGCCGGGATAAACGCGAGGAGGAAGAAGAGGAGAAAAACAATCTTTTAACTGTCACTTGTAACTTTAGAAAATATACTATGACGGTAGCAAACAAGCATACGGCGTGCCTGATGGTAAGCAGTTACCGCAACCTATGGACGACTGTAACTCCAAAAGATGCAATGTCTATACATCCTCTTAGCGTTTGCCCCGGCTTTTTGCCACGGCTCTATTGAGCCTGCGGTCCGCTCGATAACCTAATCCCTGGAATTGGCGTAGGCACTAGTTTTTACGAATGCGACTACCATCTGATCTTCCAATCCAGAGAGGAAACTAAGCGTTGTGGGGATAAGGTCAGATTTCCTTATTTAATATCAAATCATATTCCGTACAATAGTTCCGACAAACTCAGTGGTACGAGCCGGGGTTTGAACCCGAGACCTCCGGATTGAAAGTCGGACGTCTTACTGCCAGGCTACCAGCGCTCTTAAGTATTCAATGTCTATACAACATTCTTAAAGATGTAAACTATAATTGTTTTCAACAGACTTAAAAAAAGATCTCAAAGAATTAAGAACCTCCTTCGAAATCTTAAAGTCTGTTGAAAATGGTACTTTTTTTTCTATTTATTTCGACAAAAAGAGAGTTACAATTGATTAAATTTACCTATCTGCCAAACTGCGCAGCACCTGTATTAATAATTTTAACAAAAAAAGAACCGACTTCACTTAGGATCCGCTATTCCAAGAGGAAGTGGCCGAGTTGCTGTAAAATAGTGAAATCACTATAGGTGTGCCTATAATAGTTGAAGAGTTCCCTCGATTTCTCCAGGATCATCATCAGATCTCGACCAGGGCCGTATTTAATAAACATTACAACCCGACAAATATGTCAAAAAACGACATTATTGTCCAATTGTGCTCATATTGCGTTCAATAAACTTTACTTATTTGTCACAGGGTGACAGGCGAACTCGTGTCAATGTAGCTGGTGAATTTTGTTTAATACAATTCTGACGGCTACAAAATTGTCATTGTCAACTACAATTCAAAGATTGTCATGAATTTCTATAGAAAATGAGCCAATATACAATTACATATAACAATTACAACGCTTAAACACGATTATGTCCAACTGTAGTTACAATTAAACAAATTTGTCGAGTGTGACAATGACACATTTGTGGGTAGATTGTAATTTTTAATAAACAGATTTTTTAATTATATTTGTAATTTGTAATTGTGTTTTGTAATGTTTATTATTTAGGGCCCTGGTGTCAATGGGACCAACTTCGAAATCTTGAAGTCGGTTGAAAACGGTACTTTTTGAGCACCTGTATAATAAAAGTTTTTTTCAGAATCCGAGCTCCCCACATTCCCGGTACCTCCACTAGGCCTCGATTCTCTGAAGGCGCTCGTCAACACGGCCCGTGAATTGGATGCTCTCTTGCTGAAGAGACGGCGCGCGGCGCAGGCTCTGGGGTGGAGAGAGAAGGCTGCCAGAGAGATGGACATGATCATCGATGACGATGACGCGTTAGTGTTGGACACTCTACTTTTCATTACGACTACGGAAAAATCGACATATAATATAACTGATAACGATGACGATTTAATATGTATTTATCAGCTTTATCTTAGAGTTTGTCCGGACATAATGGAGCCTGGGCTCTGCTCGGCAACCTAAATAATTAAATTTAGTGACCACCACCCGGCCCCCCAACTTCAGAAATAACTATTTTAATAAATTAAAAAAATCGCCAAAGCGGCTGAACCGATTTCGATACAACACGTCTAACTTCACTCGCTAAACACCTGCTTTTTAACCGACGTCAAAAAAGGAGGAGGTTCTCAATTCGACAGAATTTTTTTTATCGTTATTTTTTTTATATGTATGTTACTCGATATCTCCGTGAATCGTGAACCGATTTTCAATTATTTTTTTTATCGAACGGGTATAACTCCTAGATGGTCCCATTGTCACCAAGTCGGGGTCTGATGATGGGATCCTGGAGAAATCGAGGGAACTCTTCAACTATTATAGGCACACCTATAGTGATTTCACTATTTTTTACAGCAACTCGGCCATTTCATCTTGGAATAGCGGATCCTAAGTGAAGTCGGTTCTTTTTTGTTTAAAATTATAAATTAAAATCGGTTCATCCGTTTTGACGATACGGTGCCACAGATACACGTAGCAGTCAAACTTAAAACTTAAAACACGCCTCCTTTTACGTCGGGGATTAAAAATATTGAGTTAAATTTGTCTGTCTATCAGTGGCGGCGCGTCCATAGAAAACGATTCCCGTCGGCTTGCCTAAGTTTCAGGCGCCTGAGCAGTTTTCCTACAGCTCATGAAGAAATTTTAAGCCAAATTCAGCACCGGCTTGCCTAAGAACAATTCTATTAATGGTATTTTTGTAACAACCTGTATATGGAATAATCCTTAATAATCTCGCTATTCCAGGCCCGTGCAAGACATAGACCCCGGCATCGAGAAGGCGGTGAAGCTGAAGCAAAAACAACTGAACACCATGCTGGCGCGACCCGCCTTCCCGAGGGGGTTCTCCTTCAAATACCCCACTCTAAACGAACCCACGGCTCTGCTGGGATCACAGGACAACGCTCTACAGGTACCTACATCTTGATGATGATGATGATGATGATTTCTTCCTGGGGGCTATTCATAAATTACGTCATTTCAAAATAGGGGGGGGTCTAGACATCGGATGATGGTAGCATGACGTAGGACGGGGGCGGGGGGGGGGGGGTGTCATTGTAAAGATGACATCTCTCGCACCCTTCACCGCGTCCGACTCGCACTTGGCCGGTTTTTTTGGAAATGACATCATTTTATGTGGTAGGGGGGGGGGGGGGGGGGTCATGCGAATTATGATGTTTTGATGATTTTAGGTGCCGTGTGGTGCCGGCTTAGAATAGCACTACCCCATTGCATCCTGTGGGTGTCGTAAGAGGCGACTAAGGGACTATGACCGGAGGGCGGGCAGCAGCGCACTCCGTGTAACAAAGCCATCCTACTGCGATCGCCAACCCGCATGCCAAGCGTGGCGATTATGGCATTTCCCCCCCATGAATATTAAAAATAAGCCCAGGCCCCTAGTGCCCGGCAGTCCTGCGCTTCCTGGCTCCGGTAGCGGCCAGAGAAACAGGGCAAGGGGTGCTAAAAATCACCGGTACCTATCCGGCTACCATACCAAACAACAACTGGCCCTGGCAACATATAACACGCGTACACTGCGGACCGACGAAAAGATATTGGAACTAGAGGAAGGATTGAGCAAGTTGCGATGGGACATAGTAGGGTTATCGGAAGTCCGAAGAGAGGGGGAGGACACGATAACTCTCAAATCCGGCAACTTGCGCTATTTCCGGGAGGGCGATCAACAGTCCCAAGGAGGTGTCGGGTTCCTCGTCCACAAGTCCCTCGTGAACAACGTGGTGAAGATCGAGAGTGTGTCGAGCAGGGTAGCGTACCTTATACTCAGAGTATCAAAAAGGTACTCGTTGAAGGTTATACAGGTTTACGCACCGACCTCGGCACACTCCGACGACGAGGTGGAGGCTATGTATGAGGACATATCTAGAGCCATGCATAGTTCCAAAACCTACTTCACCGTTGTGATGGGGGACTTCAACGCGAAACTGGGCAAGAGAGACGGTGACGAGCTGAAAGTGGGGCAATTTGGAATTGGGAAGCGGAATCATCGGGGACATTTGCTGGCCGGCTTCCTGGAGAAGGAGGGACTCTTTATGATGAACTCCTTCTTCAGGAAACGTGAGCACAGGAAATGGACCTGGATGAGCCCCGACGGTGCAACAAAAAATGAGATTGACTTCATCATGTCGACGAAGAAGCATATATTCAATGATGTATCTGTGATCAACACAGTCAAAACTGGGAGTGATCACCGATTGGTAAGAGGCACATTGAATATATGTATCAAGCTAGAGCGCTCTCGACTGGTGAAGTCTACGCTCCGTCCAGCACCTACCGAATACCAAAATCCCGAGAGCTTTCAGCTGGAACTTCAAAACCGTTTCGATTGCCTAGGCGGCGATGTGGACGAATATAACGACGGGTTCGTAGAAGCTGTCCATTTCACTGGGTCCAAGTTCTTTAGAACGAAACGCACCAGTAGGACTAAGAGGCTCTCTAACTCTACTCAGAATCTCATGAAGGAGAGGAACGAAATGGTTCTAAAATCTTCAGTTGATGCGATACAACTCCGGCAGCTTAATAGACGGATCTCCAAGTCCATTACCTGCGATCTTCGCTTATTTAATACGAACCGTATTCACGAAGCTATCGAGCGGAACAAGGGCTGTAAAGTATTTTCAAGAGATCTGTCTATTGGGCAAAGCCAGCTCGCTAAATTACGGACTGAAGATGGTAGAATGGTTTCATCTAAACCCGAGCTACTGAGAGAGATAGAGCGCTTTTATGGGCAGTTATATAGATCAACTCGTGGACCCGAAGTTAGCCTGGCGAATGAACATAGAGCTAGGCTTACCCGACACTATACCGATGACATCCCGGACATCAGCTTGTACGAGATCAGAATGGCCCTGAAGCAGCTCAAAAAAATAACAAGGCGCCAGGTGAAGATGGAATTACAGCCGAACTCCTGAAGGCGGGTGGAAAACCGGTCCTTATGGCCCTTCAGAAGCTGTTTAATTCCGTCTTACTTGAAGGGAGAACGCCAAAGGCATGGAACAGAGGGGTGGTGGTGTTGTTCTTCAAAAAAGGTGATAGCACCTTGCTGAAGAACTACCGACCCATCACACTTCTGAGCCATGTCTATAAGCTGTTTTCTAGAGTCATTACAAATCGACTCTCGTACAGGTTAGACGACTTCCAGCCTCCCGAACAAGCCGGTTTCCGAAGAGGGTTCAGTACCGTAGACCACATTCATACGCTACGTCAGGTTATACAGAAGACTGAGGAGTATAACCTGCCCCTCTGTTTAGCGTTTGTGGACTACGAGAAAGCCTTCGATTCGATCGAGACTTGGGCTGTACTACAGGCTCTCCAGAGGTGCCAAGTGGACTACCGTTATATCGAGGTAATGAAGTGTTTGTACGAGAACGCCTCTATGTCAGTCCGACTCCAGGACCAGAACTCGAGATCCATACCGCTGCAGCGGGGAGTTAGGCAAGGAGATGTAATTTCTCCAAAACTGTTCACCGCTGCCCTGGAGGACATTTTCAAGGGTTTGGACTGGGGAAGGCTTGGCATCAACATCAACGGCGAGTACATCACTCATCTTCGATTTGCCGACGATATCGTAGTCCTGGCTGAGACCATGGAGGACTTAAGTACGATGCTCGACGACCTCAGTAAAGGCTCTGAGAGGGTTGGTCTAAGGATGAACATGGATAAGACGAAAGTCATGTCTAACGCCCATGTAGTACCAACCCCTATTACAGTCGGAGACTTTACGCTCGAAGTTGTAGACGATTATGTATACCTCGGACAGACAGTCCAGCTAGGTAGGTCCAATTTCGAGAAAGAGGTCAATCGTCGAATCCGTCTCGGTTGGGCAGCGTTTGGGAAGCTGAAACATATCTTTTCGTCCAATATTCCGCAGTGTCTCAAGACGAAAGTCTTTGACCAGTGTGTGTTGCCAGTGATGACCTATGGCTCTGAAACGTGGTCGCTCACAATGGGCCTCATTAAAAAGCTTAAAGTCACCCAAAGAGCAATGGAGAGGGCTATGTTAGGAGTTTCTTTGCGTGACCGTATCAGAAACGATACTATCCGTAGCAGAACCAAAGTAACCGACATAGCCCGTCGGATCGCTAAACTTAAGTGGCAATGGGCAGGGCACATTGCACGGAGAACCGATGGCCGTTGGGGCACTAAGGTTCTCGAATGGCGACCATACACCGGAAGGCGAAGAGCTGGTAGGCCCCCTACAAGGTGGACTGATGACCTGGTGAAGGTCGCTGGAGTCCGCTGGATGCGGGTGGCACAGGACCGGTCATTGTGGCGTTCAGTGGGGGAGGCCTATGTCCAGCAGTGGACGTCTTTCGGCTGAAATGATGATGATGATGATGATGATGATTTTAGGGGGGGGGGGGGTCAAAAATTTTCAAAAATTGATAACGTACTTGTAAAATTGGTGCCGGCTTTAGAATTGTCCCCCACCATATCGCCCCGTGGTTGCAGTAGGAGTCTGCTGAGGGAATATACCGGGAGATGGGCAGCAGCATCTTCCGAAAGCATAAACACTGCGCGCGCCAACCCGCCTGCCAAGCGTGGCAGCATGTTACGGAGTAGATTCAAAAAAGTTAATCTTGCTTATCATTTTTATGCTTACATAATTCAAAAATACAGAACATGAAATGTGACGGAGACATCAAAAAGAGTCAAGTGATACCGTCGTTTTCATTTCCTCTGTATGAGCAAGCATATGACCATCGGCCGGGTTAGCGCGGTCGAAACAGGATGCGTTCTGCCAACATTCACATTCGGAAAATATTCGCATCATTTGATGCGAATGCGAATGTTGATACGAATGTCTAAAATGATGCGAATATTCGCATTATACGAATGCGAATATTCGTGACATCCCTAGTTGTATGGTATTTGGCTTAAAGGCTAGCCCATCCAGGTCAGAAAATTCCAAAAAAAAAACCAAGAATTTGACACTATTGGTAGAACTGACAGGTACCAGCTATGCTGGCGCCATCTGTAAAGACTTGACCGGCCAACCCCATTGAGATGTTCAGATATTATAGGACTACAACTTAACATGGAGGAATTATACTGAAATTGATTCGTGTATTAGGAAATACAGTCCCCCCAACGAGGGCGCCACTGGATGGTCGATGCAGTCTTAATTTTTTTTTTTTTTTAATATTTTTTCTATCTTTTTTGATACATGCGCATTTTGTAACTTCGACCCTCGAATCGTAAGAACCCTTATTATGTAACTGTTGCACAAAATACTATTATCTACACCCATATCATAAACCCTCCATGATGCGTTCAAAAACCGCACGTTATAACCACCATAAAAATAGACTGTTTTGTTAGAGATTAGAACAAATGTCTTATCTATAACGATGTTATTATAGCCAAATAATAACATCGAATTCGATATCATTATGAAAATCCGACCGCCGGCACAATCGAGTTGGCCATGGCCTTGCAATAGCAGTAATTCTAACGGTTTCAGAACGCGTCATTTAGGGTTTATAATATGTGTGTAGATAAAGCAGTGTATGCAACTGTATGTAATTAGGCTTTAAAACACTCGTGTGATCTTATTATGAAACTCACTTCGTTCGTTTCATAAAACCACACTCGTGTTTTAAGGACCCCTATTACGTAACAGTTACATAAACTACTATAATACTCTCTATGAAATATCCAATGTCAATCATGGGATTAGGTTGTCAAGCGGACCCCAAGCCAGAATTAACTGACCGTACCTTTTACAAAAGAGTGACACATATAATAATTGTTTGACAGGTAATGAAGAAAGCTCTCGAGTCCGGAGAATTGAAACGAGAGAAGAGAAAGAGCAAGAACGCGCCGCTTCTCAAACTGCAGAAGACGTTGAAGAAATAAATATTGTTCATACTTACCTAGTTGTTTCATTAAAATAACCGACTTTACTTAAAATACGGTTAAAATAGGACAAATCCAAAAATCTCTCGGACAGTCCTGAAATTTGGTATGTATATTAATTAGAGGTCCCATTTTCATGTCCAGACCATATGATGTTCCAGGACCTCGAGGAATCGCCAGCACCTTGGAAAATGTCGTCCATCCCGAAGAATTTCGCCTTTAACTCTTGAACCTCGTATTCTTCGGAAATATGTCCTAGGGCAACATTAAAGCCTATTAAATTCTGCACAATACAGTCATATATGTGTTTGCGAATAAATTGCATTTTCTCAGAGAAAATCCTCGTACAAGTGATATGTTTGGTCAATACCTTCCCATGGCATATTTCATTGATATGGAACTTACAAAATTACGAATTTGACCTTAGTTTATAGAATTGTACTTGAGCTATACACACATCAACATTTTACCCGACTGCGCCGCAAACAAAAAGTAGGGTAATGGTTTAAAAATTAAACACATCCTGTAGCCTAGGATACTAAGCGGATTTTCACAATTGAGATATCATTAGATTCCTTTTAATTTGCACAATCAGCCTATCCTTTCTTTATTACAAAAATAAAATAAAATGGGGGCCGTGAGAGGGCACCCAAGATGAGATCTTTTTTTTTGTCTGGTGCCTAAACTATTAAGCGGATTTCGATGAAAGATACGTCAGGGAATTGGTAATTAACACTCCAGACCAGAGTCACAAAGTACACATTTACTGTAATTGATGAGCCAATAGACTAAGATTAGATGGTAGTGCACCCTACCTAATCGGGTAGCAAGATTCGGCATATATAGGGGGTAGCACCTTAAAAAGTTATGACTTTTAGTATGGGACACTATGAGCCAAACCTGGAGCGTTCGGAATGCAGCCAACTTTTCGGGTACCAAAAAAAGTCAGAAAATACCTCATCGGGTAGCAAGATTCGACATATACAGGAGGTAGCACCTTAAAAAGTTATGACTTTTTGTATGGAACACTATGAGCCAAACCTGGAGCATTCGGAATGCAGCCTGATTTTAGGGTGCCAGAAAATATCGAAAAATACCTCATCGGGTAGCAAGATGAAACTAATGCCAAATGAAAGTACTAATCATCCTGTTAATAAAAAAAATTGGTAGTCGGTCCTAAACCTGGAGCATTTCAAATGCAGCCAACTTTTGTGATCGAACAAAAAACTCATCTGATACCATTACAACGTCGAAATGGCCCCAGATGATGGTTCAAAAGACATAAACAAGTTTAATTTGACAGAATTTATCAAAAATTGCCAAAATATTTCAGGTTTACTCACCCAAACTTATCACTTTCGTGATTTGGCTTAATTTTAGGGTACCTGAAGATTTAAAAAAATACCTTATTGAGTAGCACGAAAATATGTATGCCAAATGAAAGGACTTATCATCCCGTTAATAAAAAAAATAGCAGCGGGTCCTAAACCTGGAACATTCCAAATGCAGCCAACTTTTGTGATCGAACAAAAAACTCATCTGATACCATTACAACGTAGAAATGGCCCCAGAAGATGGTTCAAAAGACATAAACAAGCTTAATTTGATGGAATTTATCAAAAAATGCCAAAATATATTAGGTTTACTCACCCAAACTTATGACTTTCGTGATTTGGCTTAATTTTAGGGTACCTGAAGATTTAAAAAAATACCTTATTGAGTGGCACGATAAGATGTAAGCCAAATGAAAGGACTTATCATCCTGTTAATAAAAAAATATAGCAACGGGTCCTAAACCTGGAGCATTCCAAATGCAGCCAACTTTTGTGATCGAACAAAAAACTCATCTGATACCATTACAACGTAGAAATGGCCCCAGAAGGTGGTTCCAAAGACATAAACAAGCTTAATTTGATAAAATTTATCAAAAAGTGCCAAATTTATTAGGTTTACTCACCCAAACTTATCACTTTCGTGATTTGGCTTAATTTTAGGGTACATGAAGATTTAAAAAAATACCTTATTGAGTGGCACGATAAGATGTAAGCCAAATGAAAGGACTTATCATCCTATTAATAGAAAAAAATAGCAGCGGGTCCTAAACCTGGAACATTCCAAATGCAGCCAACTTTTGTGATCGAACAAAAAACTCATCTGATACCATTACAACGTAGAAATGGCCCCAGAAGATGGTTCAAAAGATATAAACAAGCTTAATTTGATGGAATTTATCAAAAAGTGCCAAAATATATTAGGTTTACTCACCCAAATTTATGACTTTCGTTATTTGGCTTAATTTTAGGGTACCTGAAGATTCAAAAAAATACTTTATTGAGTAGCACGATAAAATGTATGCCAAATGAAAGGACTTATCATCCTGTTAATAAAAAAAATTAGCAACGGGTCCTAAACCTGGAGTATTCCAAATGCAGCCAACTTTTGTGATAGAACAAAAAACTCATCTGATACCATTACAACGTAGAAATGGCTACAGAAGATGGTTCAAAAGACATAAACAAGCTTAATTTGATAGAATTTATCAAAAAGTGCCAAGTTTATTAGGTTTACTCACCCAAACTTATGACTTTCGTGATTTGGCTTAATTTTAGGGTACATGAAGATTTAAAACAATACCTTATTGAGTGGCACGATAAGATGTAAGACAAATGAAAGGACTTATCATCCTGTTAATAGAAAAAAATAGCAGCGGGTCTTAAACCTGGAGCATTCCAAATGCAGCCAACTTTTGTGATCGAACAAAAAACTCATCTGATACCATTACAACGTAGAAATGGCTCCAGAAGATGGTTCAAAAGACATAAACAAGCTTAATTTGATGGAATTTATCAAAAAGTGCCAAAATATATTAGGGTTACTCACCCAAACTTATGACTTTCGTGATTTGGCTTAATTTTAGGGTACCTGAAGATATAAAAAAATACCTTTTTGAGCAGCACGATAAGATGTATGCCATTGTATGCCAAATGAAAGGACTTATCATCCTGTTAATAAAAAAAAATTGCAGCGGTTTCTAAACCTGGAACATTCCAAATGCAGCCAACTTTTGTGATCGAACAAAAAACTCATCTGATAAGCCAAATCACGAAAGTGATAAGTTTGGGTGAGTAAACCTAATATATTTGGCACTTTTTGATAAATTCCATCAAATTAAGCTTGTTTATGTCTTTTGAACCATGTTCTGGGGCCATTTCTACGTTGTAATGGTATCAGATGAGTTCTTTGTTCGATCTCAAAAGTTGGCTGCATTTGAAATGTTCCAGGTTTAGGACCCGCTGCTATTTTTTTCTATTAACAGGACGATAAGTCCTTTCATTTGGCTTACATCTTATCGTGCCACTCAATATGGTATTTTTTTGAATCTTCAGGTACCCTAAAATTAAGCCAAATCACGAAAGTGATAAGTTTGGGTGAGTAAACCTAATATATTTTGGCACTTTTTGATAAATTCCATCAAATCAAGCTTGTTTATGTCTTTTGAACCATCTTCTGGGGCCATTTTTACGTTGTAATGGTATCAGATGAGTTCTTTGTTCGATCACAAAAGTTGGCTGCATTTGGAATGCTCCAGGTTTAGGACCCGCTGCTATTTTTTTCTATTAACAAGATGATAAGTCCTTTCATTTGGCTTACATCTTATCGTGCCACTCAAAAAGGTATTTTTTTTAATCTTCAGGTACCCTAAAATTAAGCCAAATCACGAAAGTGATAAGTTTGGGTAAGTAAACCTAATATATTTTGGCACTTTTTGATAAATTTTATCAAATTAAGCTTGTTTATGTCTTTTGCACCATCTTCTGGGGCCATTTCTACGTTGTAATGGTATCAGATGAGTTTTTTGATCGATCACAAAAGTTGGCTGCATTTGGAATGTTCCAGGTTTAGGACCCACTGCTATTTTTTTTATTAACAAGATGATAAGTCCTTTCATTTGGCATACATATTAGCGTGCTACTCAATAAGGTATTTTTTTAAATCTTCAGGTACCCTAAAATTAAGCCAAATCACGAAAGTGATAAGTTTGGGTGAGTACACCTAATAAATTTGGTACTTTTTGATAAGTTCTATCATATTAAGCTTGTTTATGTCTTTTGAACCATCTTCTGGGGCCATTTCTACGTTGTAATGATACCATTACAACGTCACGTACGTATCAGATGAGGTTTTTGTTCGATCACAAAAGTTGGCTGCATTTGGAATGCTCCAGGTTTAGGACCCGTTGCTATATTTTTTTATTAACAGGATGATAAGTCCTTTCATTTGGCATACATCTTATCGTGCTACTCAATAAAGTATTTTTTTTTAATCTTCAGGTACCCTAAAATTAAGCCAAATCACGAAAGTCATAAGTTTGGGTGAGTAAACCTAATATATTTTGGCACTTTTTGATAAATTTTATCAAATTAAGCTTGTTTATGTCTTTGGAACCACCTCCTGGGGCCATTTCTACGTTGTAATGGTATCAGATGAGTTTTTTGTTCGATCACAAAAGTTGGCTGCATTTGGAATTTTCCAGGTTTAGGACCCGCTGCTATTTTTTTCTATTAACAGGATGATAAGTCCTTTCATTTGGCATACATATTATCGTGCTACTCAATAAGGTATTTTTTTAAATCTTCAGGTACCCTAAAATTAAGCCAAATCACGAAAGTGATAAGTTTGGGTGAGTAAACCTGAAATATTTTGGCACTTTTTGATAAATTCTGTCAAATTAAGCTTGTTTATGTCTTTTGAACCATCTTCTGGGGCCATTTCTACGTTGTAATGGTATCAGATGAGTTTTTTGTTCGATCACAAATGTTGGCTGCATTTGAAATGCTCCAGGTTTAGGACCGACTACCAATTTTTTTTATTAACAGGATGATTAGTACTTTCATTTGGCATTAGTTTCATCTTGCTACCCGATGAGGTATTTTTCGATATTTTCTGGCACCCTAAAATCAGGCTGCATTCCGAATGCTCCAGGTTTGGCTCATAGTGTTCCATACAAAAAGTCATAACTTTTTAAGGTGCTACCCCCTGTATATGTCGAATCTTGCTACCCGATGAGTTATTTTCTGACTTTTTTTGGTACCCGAAAAGTTGGCTGCATTCCGAACGCTCCAGGTTTGGCTCATAGTGTCCCATACTAAAAGTCATAACTTTTTAAGGTGCTACCCCCTATATATGCCGAATCTTGCTACCCGATTAGGTAGGGTGCACTACCACCTAATCTTAGTCTACAATAACCGCTAAGGCTAACTAAAGTGACGGAAAAACCAGATTATAGATCTTAAGTGGTTGTTAACCAGCAGTGACGGTAACGAAATTTGACACCTAGCATTTCCCAGATCTCTGTTACTGTGTCTGTAAATTTGAGCTTTCAGGACCCCGGGGATCGGCCGCCATCTTGAAAAGTATATCTTTTATTAGATTTTTTACCATAGTTATTTTCATAGTGTAATGTCATATGGAATTCTGGTTTGGGGCAAAGCAGCTGACATACAGACTATTTTTGTTTTACAGAAAAGAGCCATTCGCTTTATGTATAACTTAAAGGCAGGTACATCAATTAGAGAATTATTCAAAAAAATTAATATTTTAACTCTTGCGTCCCAATATATCTATGATAATATTATTTTTGTTGTAAAGAATATACACACATTCAAGAAGAATTCTGACATCCACAGCTATAACACTAGAAATAAAAACAAGCTTGCTACCAGACGATGTCGTGTCCGCAAAGCATATAAGTCATTTTTTGGCCAGGGTATTCATATTTATAACAAGTTACCCGTCGATGTTTTGAATCTATCATTTCCCGCTCTTAAGAAATACTTGAAAAAAACTTTAATGTCAAAGGGTTATTACAGGGTCGAGGACTATATGACAGACATATATGCATGGCCCAAACCAGAATCTATAAAATCATCTAACATTTAGAGGACACAGTTCAAGTAAGAAAGAATATCAAACGTATTGCGAAGCAGTCAGATTTGGATTTTATTTTTATTTTTCATTTTAATTACACAATAGGCAGGTACATGTCTGTCTCTCAAGCTGTTTTGATATGCCTTCTTGAAGAACTACGCATTATTGTATATAGTATCTTTAATGTATTTGTAGTACTGTTTTGAAAAAATAAGTCCCGCCGAGTTTCTTGCCGGTAATAAGTAATACTTCTCGGGTCAGAGGTGTAGGGTTAGAACCGGTGGTAGTTTCTTTTCTCTCTGACGTTCATAAGTGCATTGTAATGTGCCTAAATTGAAGAATAAATATCTTTTATCTTTTATCTTTTTTAATTTTTGTTTTAAAAAACAGTTGGTTTGGTTGGGTGCGTGTGGGGTCTGGGGTCTCTCACTGGTACGACGATTTGGCAGATTGATGTGTGTGTATTGGTTGGTTTGTTGGTCAGTGTCGGTCTAGAGGTCGCATTTTTCATCCGATTTCGATGAAACTTGGCATGTACGTTTCTAGATTTATATGCCAAAAATTTTCAAGCCATTTATTTGCATACATACATACAACATACATACAATCACGCCTATATCCCAAAAGGGGTAGGCAGAGATCACGGATATCCATTTGCTACAATCAATGCAGCAAATCGGCTCTCCGTGAGCCACTTCTCGCCCCCGTTAAGAACGAGACGTGATGGGTGGCGAACCGCATCGCCGCCATGCGGATGACTATTAATTAAATAAATCGATCACCACAGCGTTCTCACGAGCAGTAGGGATCAGAGGTTCCCTTATCCCTTATCCCTTAGTCGCCTCTTACGACACCCGCGGGAAGAGACGGGGTGGCACTATTCTAAAGCCGGGGCCACGCATTGCATTTTTTTGATTGAGGGGAAAAGGTGGGAAGTTATTTACGACGGACTGATTTCAATTATTTTCGGGTAAAAGGTCAAGCCCACGCTTCCTTAGAGGTTGTTGTAAAAAAAAAGTTTCGAGGGAGGGGAAAGGGGGGAAATGCTCCGACGTCTACGGTTCATAGAACTACTACTTATTTATCACATTATTAGCCCTGTCCACTATATAGAGTGGGTCGATTTTGTAAAATCATGAAAATGAACAATGGGTGGTGTTAAAAAGTTGCGTTTTGGAAAGATAATAATGATAAAAATATTTAAAAAATATACTGGTACCTACATGTTTTAGCCCTCTACCAAATCTTGAAATTTTTTATGATACAAACATTAAGAAAAAAATTTTTTATTCCAAATATAAGGCAGTTTTTATATTTCTTCCTCACAAGTGTAATGAAAAACATTGTGTGTACCAGAAGCGGTACAGAAATTAGAGAAATTCTTGTTTACCGCCCTTGATACACAATGTACTATAATTTTAAACAAAAAAAGAACCGACTTCACTTAGGATCCGCTATTCCAAGAGGAAGTGGCCGAGTTGCTGTAAAAAATAGTGAAATCACTATAGGTGTGCCTATAATAGTTGAAGAGTTCCCTCGATTTCTCCAGGATCCCATCATCAGATCCCGACTTGGTGACAATGGGACCATCTAGGGGTTATACCTGTTCGATTCAAAAAAAAATTTTGAAAATCGGTTCACGATTCACGGAGATATGGAGTAACATACATACAAAAAAAAAAAATATTATGATAAAAAAAAAAAAAAAAATTCAGTCGAATTGAGAACCTCCTCCTTTTTTGAAGTCGGTTAAAAATAAAAATAATTTTAATCGTTATTTTGTTATGTCTTTATAACAATGTAACAAACAGATTTCAATTAAGTTGTCATTTCATGGTAAAAATTGGAGTATGCTAATTTCTTATTTACCTTTATTTTGTTAAATTCGCGAATTTATATAATAATAAGAAATTATTATAAATATGTATGTTGATTCAATTGAAAGGTGTTTAACATGGTACAGAATTAAACTTTTTAAAAAAATTAATTAATATTTTCATGAAAAAAAATTTGTGAAATTATCAAACTTTAGCCGGCGGTAGAGGGCTAAAACATAGTATAAATAAAATAAAAAAAACACGATAAAAAAGTATAAATAAAAGGCAATAATTTTAGCCCTACCCACTTACGATTACTCAAAAATAAAAATACGCCATACTAAATCGACCCACCCTACTGTCCACACCTGACGTACCGCCTCGCGAGGAAATTGCCGCGTGCGGCAACTCGGCTAGCGTGGACGTGCCTCACGTGCCTCGCCCGAGGCATTGCGACCGCGCGTGCGTTTGCCTCGGCCGAAGCACTCCACACTAGCCGAGCTGCCGCGCGAGGCAATTTTCTCGCGAGGCTGTGCGTCAGGTGTGGACACGCCTATTCACAACAAACCAAAAAGGAAATCTCACGCCTCGTTGCTGCCACCTAGTGTAACAATCGATTCAAAAAACCCTCATCCTAAAGGTCCATAAAAGATAAAAGATATTTATTCTTCAATTTAGGCACATTACAATGCACTTATGAACGTCAGAGAGAAAAGAAACTACCACCGGTTCTAACCCTACACCTCTGACCCGAGAAGTATTACTTATTACCGGCAAGAAATTCGGCGGGACTTATTTTTTCAAAACAGTACTACAAATACATTAAAGATACTATATACAATAATGCGTAGTTCTTCAAGAAGGCATATCAAAACAGCTTGAGAGACAGACATGTAGGTACCTGCCTATTGTGTAATTAAAATGAAAAATAAAAATAAAATCCAAATCTGACTGCTTCGCAATACGTTTGATATTCTTTCTTACTTGAACTGTGTCCTCTAAATGTTAGATGATTTTATAGATTCTGGTTTGGGCCATGCATATATGTCTGTCATATAGTCCTCCATAGCCACTGAAACATAATGTATTAATACTGCCGCCAAAAGATGGCGCTGTACTTACCGAAAACGAACTAACGATAGGTCGACATTCCTTCTACAATCGTTTAGTGAACGTCGAATCGGTAAATTAAGTGTTTTGTTCATTTAGTGATAAATAACAATTTTTGAAGGCCTGTTATTAAGACGCCGGCCTTGTTTATGTTGGACGCACAATATACTCTGTGGTTGGACGGTATTGGTCGTGGTCATAGAGTAATTTATATAGTAGAGCAGCACAGCCTAAACGTGCTCTTACACGGGCGATTTTTCGGGCAATTATTGCCCGGCGATACGATGCCGAAACTAATGGAGCAATTAATTGAGCAATACGAGGCAATTTCTAGAAATAGCGGCAATTATTTCGGCAATCATTGCTCCACTCAGATGCCTTTACACGGGCAATATTTGGGCAATTTGTCTAGTTTCCCGAATTGCTGCATATGGTGCAATTAAGTGGAGCAAGAATGGCGCCATACTGGAGCAATGATTGCTCCACATTGAGCAATATTTCGTATTGCTTGAAATTGCTTGATATGGCCGTGACGTCAAAATTGCGGCTATTCGGCAATTTTTATCGCCCGTGTAAGAGCACCTTAAGAAATTTTTGAAGCTCAAGTCAATCGCGCCTTCTATCACTTCTATGTCAAAGCCACCTAAAGTTATCAAACATGTAAGGAGGAAATGTCACCTGCACTGCTACTCCACCTAACAGCTACTAGTGTACTACTAGTACGCTATTCGTTACTAGGTGGAGTAGCAGTGCAGGTGACATTTCCTCTTACATGTTGGGTATCTTTAGGTGGCTTTGACATAGAGGGCGCGCTTCACTTGAGCTTCAAAAAGTTCTTCATTTTCTATGGGAGGATAATTTTTTTTTCGCGATTTCGTGGAGGGTCCCATAGTAAAATTTGCTTAGTATACTCCCAAAATCTCCCTGGCTAAGGGAAAACAACCACTAAAATTTCATCTAGTATAAGTTACTCTATGGTCGTTTAACCCCGGGCCCCGAAGCTAGAAGAAAGAGTTGTTATAAATCCCTACCGCTATGTGTGTCTGTCCGTGGCAACTTAGCACGAAAACTGTTAAACCTCAAAGCAAGCATTAACTATGTAGAGCACGCACACGTGTACCCCCGTAAGGGATAGATATATATATATGCCCATAATCACTTCTACAACACAAAACAGAACAATCTACCATTGTTTTCCTTAGCCGACACAACTTTCTAGGAAAAATAACAGCTTTTCTTGTAGCAATCACAGAAATTCTTAGAGAAATCGCGAATTATATCTGTTTGTTACCCTCCACTGCTAGAAGTAACGCGTGGAGGGTAATATGAACTATGACAAGGACCATCAATGATAATCACCTCTCTGCCGTACCTATTGAAAGTGTAATAAGACCATCCCGTTCTATCTTGGTATTACTATTACCATGCCCCGTCTATACCTTTTATCCTATGTCTATGTGTTAAACGTTTTTAGGGTTCCATGGTTCCATAGCCAATATGGTAACAACGTTTTGTTATGTCCCCGTCTCTCTGTCCGTCCGTTTTACTCTGAAACTATTGTAGATTTTTTGTATTAGGCGGAAACGTTTGCAAGATATTTTACGTCACTCTGGGCGGTAAGTGAGATATTACGCCCACGGGCGGAGCGGCAAATCTCACTTCACACCCAGGAGAAGACGTAAAATTGTGTACGCACCACGGGCGGTGATAATGAAGACCTCAGATCGCTTGTCTATGGCCCTCACCTTCGGTTCGGGCCACAAATATCCGCGATCTGAGCCGTTCTTTATTTTACCGCCCTAGGTGCGTAATGTACTATAAAGCGCTGGTAGCCTTGCGGTAAGACGTCCGACTTTCAATCCGGAGGTCTCGGGTTCAAACCCCGGCTCGTACCACTGAGTTTTTCGGAACTTATGTACGGAATATCATTTAATATTTACCAGTCGCTTTTCGGTGAAGGAAAACATCGTAAGGAAACCGGACCTAATCCCAAAAAGGCCTAGTTTCCCCTCTGGGTTGGAAGGTCAGATGGCAGTCGCTTCCGTAAAAAGTAGTGTCTACGCCAATTCATGGGATTAGGTTGTCAAGCGGACCCCAAGCCGGGATAAACGCTAGGAGGAAGTTGGCAAGATATTTCAATTTTATAATTGAAAGGAATAATGGATATAATGGTCTAAGAGCTAGCCAATGAAGGGCCCCAGCCCTTGGACACTTGAAAATCAGGGGCCCTCAGGCGCTCTGACTGTAAAAAAACGTCGTCTTAGATCTTTCGGGGCCCCCCTGGGCATGAGCCCCGTGTTAGACTTATAGACTCCATCTAGTAACGACTACTGTACTAGAGCAGGTGACTTTTGCTCTTACGTTTTGGCTATCTTTACGTCGCTCTGGACTAGATGGCGCTAAAAACTTGGAGCCTCAAAAAGTTCTACGACTATGGCCGTCTACTACATCTTTAAGCCTATGCTTATGGTAAAGATGGCATTTGCGGGGAGTCGTTTTTAGGGTTCCGTAGCCATAATGGCAAAAACGGAACCCTTATAGTTTCGCCATGTCCGTCCGTCCGTCCGTCCGCGGTCTAGCTCAGTGACCGTTAGCACTAGAAAGCTGAAATTTGGTTTGAATATGTGCATTAACCAAGCCGACAAAACGGTAGAATAAAATAGCGAAAAATATATTTTGTTAGGGTACCTCCCGTACACGTCAAGTGGGGGGTGAAATTTTTTTTCGTTCCAACCAAGTTGTGTGGGGTATCGTTGGATAGGTCTTTTAAAAAGAATTAGGGTCTTTTAAAACAGTTTTTGGATAAAACTAATACTCTCGGAAATAATAGCTCCAAAAGTTTAAAACAGGGCGTCCCCCCCCATCTAACTTTTGAATCGTGGGTCCTAAAATTTTGAAAAAATTCATGAAACTCAGGCCTAATGAGTACCTTCAATGAAAACTATATTGAAATAAATCGGTTGAGCCGTTTTTGAGTTATCATTCAAAACCCATAGTGAAAGGACGTAAGTAAAAATGACGTAAGCGCCGCCAAATTTCCCGTAAGAAACGACCTTTTGAATGAATGGTCTCAGTTTACGGAACCCTACACTGAGCATGGCCCGACATGCTCTTGGCCGGTTTTTTTTACTTAGTTTAGCGGCGGCACTCTGACGTGGGGTCTTTTTGATAGCACTGTATTATCAGAGACTATTCGCTATTTGCGAAGTGCATGGTGGGGGTAACGAGAACTATGGATAGTAGAATGTAAGGATGACAATCTCTTATATGAGAACCGTCTAAAAAGTGTCCAGCGGCGGGAAACAGCAACTAAAAGTTCTAATCTCTCCACGTAGCGCCATCGTAGCGCTAGTATTGCTTTCGTGTATGAACCCGGACTACTAAAGCTAAAGTGGATGGTGGACACTTTTGTAACAGAGAGATTGTCATCCTTACCTTCTACCATCCATAACGAGAACGATTGCAGTACTCAATGTGACAAGAAATGAAACTGCGAATCCCCTGTCTGCTGTCAAAATAGTGAATCAGCCAGTTACATTTCATATAAGCAAGGAATACAACCTATTTATAAAAAAGGAAAAAAAGAGATTGACCACCTGCCCAAGAGATGACGCCACAATCATGCACACAGCGAATAGAGATATATAGTACAGTCACCGGCAATAGTATCTTCCTACACGAAGGCCGCAAAAATATGTGACACGCTCTTATTTGTAGGGCCATAAGAGCTTGTCACATATTTTTGCGGCCTTCGTGTAGGAAGATACTATTGCCGGTGACTGTACACTACTTAGTAGCTACTAGGTGGAGTAGCAGTGCAGGTGACATTTCTCTTATATTTTTAAGCGACTTCAAAAAAGGAGGAGGTTTTCAATTCGACTGATTTTTTTTATCATAATTTTTTTATTATCATTTTTTTTTGTATGTATGTTACTCCATATCTCCTTGAATCGTGAACCGATTTTCAATTTTTTTTTATCGAACGGGTATAACCCCTACATGGTCCCATTGTCACCAAGTCGGGGTCAGATGATGGGATCCTGGACAAATTGAGGGAACTCTTCAACTATTATAGGCACACCTATAGTGATTTCACTATTTTTTAAACCAACTCGGCCACTTTCTCTTAGAATAGCGGATCCTAAGTGAAGTCGGTTTTTTTTGTTTAAAATTATCGGTATCTTTAGGTGGCTTTGACATACATGGCGTAATTGACATGACTTTTAAAAAGTTCTTAGGCTATGGTCGTCTATATCTCTATAGTCTCTGGTATTATGGAACCACTCTGTGCACACCGAACTGACCCACGTTGGACTTGGTTTTCCATCTTCCCTCTCAATTTCCAGTATCTGTCTGTGAACAAGAACGAGCATGTAAATTGCCATTCACACCGGCTAGTCGGTTATCGATCCGACGGAGTTGGAAGTCGTCAGAAAAATGAGGGAGGATGAAAAACCAAGTCCAACGTGGGTCAATGCGGGTTGCACAGGGCAGTTCCACAACACGTAGGGAGCTTAAATACCGCGAGCAATCCGGTTGCCTCTCGGTTACTGTAACTACGCGCATTGCTTTACTATTACGAGTGGTACGTCCTACAATTTGGAGAATAGCGCTGTGTCTGTGAGCGTTGTAAATTAATTATATCATTGTGTTTATTACGTTAATGCATTATTTTAATCATTGCAGTCGGACGCGAAATGTGTCTCAGAACGGTCGTGAGGTGAGTCCCTTATAATATAATTCGTTTTAGCACTTGTGCGAAAAGTAATTAAAATAAATCATAATTACAGGCGAGTGTTAAAGGCTTTAACACTCACCTAATTAATTTTCTTTGAATATTTTACAGTACGGTACAAATTAAGAATTTTAAGAGTATCTTCCTCCTAGCGTTTATCCCGGCTTGGGGTCCGCTTGACAACCTAATCCCATGAATTGGCGTAGACACTAGTTTTTACGAAAGTGACTGCCATCTGACCTTCCAACCCAGAGGGGAAACTAGGCCTTTTTGGGATTAGGTCCGGTTTCCTTACGATGTTTTCCTTCACCGAAAAGCGACTGGTAAATATCAAATGATATTCCGTACATAAGTTCCGAAGAACTCAGTGGTACGAGCCGGGGTTTGAACCCGAGACCTCCGGATTGAAAGTCGGACGTCTTACCGCAAGGCTACCAGCGCTTCAAGAATTTTAAGAGTATAAATAAATAAATAAATATTACGGGACAAATATTACACAAATCAACCCAGTCCCACGATAAGCTCAATAAGGCTTGTGTTGTGGGTACTAGGCGACGATATATATAATAGATAGATATAGATAAATAAATAAAAAACCTAGGAAAAGATGGATGGATTGCGTGAGAGATGATATGAAAAGAAAGGAGGTGAGTCATGAGATGACGGGTGACAGAGATGTGTGGAAAAAAATATGATGCGCCGACCCCAAGTAAATGGGACAAGGGCAAGCGAATGATGATGAATGATGATATAGATAAATACTTAAAAAATACATAGAAATAACATAGAATAATAGAGTAGAGTATAAGCTCTGGATAAGAGCGCTGATAGCCTTGTGGTAAGGTAAGACGTCCGACTTTCAATCCGGAGGTCTCGGGTTCAAACCCCGACTCGTACCACTGAGTTTTTCGAAACTTATGTACGGAATATCATTTGATATTTACCAGTCGCTTTTCGGTGAAGGAAAACATCGTAAGGAAACCGGATCTAATCCCAAAAAGGCCTAGTTTCCCCTCTGGGTTGGAAGGTCAGATGGCAGTCGCTTTCGTAAAAACTAGTGTCTACGCCAATTCATGGGATTAGGTTGTCAAGCGGACCCCCAACCGGGATAAACGCTAAGTTGATGATGATGATGATGAGTAGAGTATAAGCTCATTTGTATGTAACCACAGAGCTAGACCACTAGTCCTTCGTACTTGATCATGGTGTGACCCTACCGTATCGTCCGTGAAAGTCGTAGACGCCTTTATTGTCAAGGCGGTAAGGTACAGTCGCCATCAGATATATCGGAGCGGCCAAGGTGGCCATAAATATCTGAACAACGCCTTTATTGTCAAGGCGATAAGGTGCTAGTTCAGATATTTTTGAGTACCGTGGCCGCTCCGATATATTTGATGGCGACTGTACTTGTTCAGCTATCTTTGAGTACCCGGCCGCTCCGATATATTTGATGGGGACTGTACAATCGACGTCACAGATACAGCCGCGGCACGTACTAGCGGTGAACGTTATTGCGCAGAAGTCGAAAATAGGTCGCGCGGGGGGATACAGGGGGTGAAGGGCTATGGAAGAACATGCGCAGAAATCAAGGTCAGCGCTAGAGTTACGTGCTGCAGGTATATCTTTACACTTTTGGACATTATCACAAAGGAATAAGGCGCAAAAGTGTAAAGCCCGTCATAGACGGAGCTATAATATATATTAATATACCGTAAGATACCGAGATATATATTATCGTATAGCTCGGCACCCCACACGGGAAAGATATGAAAAGAGAGAAAGATATATCGGTTGTGCGTCACGCCAGAGAAGGAAGGCAATATACCTAAAATATATCGAAATATATCGTAATATATCGAGCTATAATATATATTATAGCTCCGTGTGGGGACTCTGTCAAATAGTACGTAAAATATATCGTAAGATACCGAGCGTTAATATATATTATAGCTCCGTCTGTGACGGGCTTAAACATATCTTTGACGTCGACTGTACAAGCTTTGCTTAGTTACCTAGTCCGGTTGATTTGTGTCAGGCCTGGATCGAGGATTTTGTTCAGGGGGGGGCACTTCCTTCACAAAAAATCTTGCGGTCCGTCCGTATGTCCCCCATAGTATGCAAAACTTGCGTGTCAGGGGGGGGGCCATTGCCCCTGTTGCCCCCCCCCCCCCCCTGGATCCGACCCTGATTTGTGTAAGATTGTCCTCAAGATTGTCCTTTAATTTATCTTTGTTTTGCTATGAAGTGTTCTAGCGTTGACTCGCGCGCTGGAGGTGTCTTCCTTGAGGAGCTTCCCACCAGGTTTCCAGTTTGGTGTCGCCACGGCAGCATACCAGGTCGAAGGAGCTTGGAACGTCAGTGGTAAGGGTTTTTATCTCTCGTACAGTCGCCATCAAATCAAAAGCATAAAATACACCTGAGCTGAATTAAGCAAATTGATAAACAAAATGCTTATGGCTCAAATCACATCTAGCGGAATGGAGGCAGTAATGTATGGAGCTTTGTCGATGGTTGGGGCTATTCATAAATTACGTCATTTCAAAATAGGGGGGGGGGGGGTACGGACATCGGATGATGGTAGCATAACGTAGAAGGAAACGGGGCCATTCGAAGCATAATCTTTGGATGATTTTAGGGAGGGGGTGGGGGTGGGGGTCAAAAATCGTCAAAAATCGATGACGTAATTTATGGACAGCCCCTTGCTTAAATTTGTCTATGGCCTCCATACAATACTGCCTCCATTCCGCTAGGTATGTTTTTGCCAACATTTGTCTATGAATGCTTAAATTTGTCTATGTATATATATATGTATTTGAGCATTTTGTCTATGAATTACCTTAATTCAGCTCAGGTATGTGGTGTGCCAAATATATCGGAGCCGCCAGACTCAAACCCTCCCTCGCCTTTTTTTTTTACTTTTAAGCAACTATAATTGGAGGACACAGGTGGCTGAGATAAGCCGTAAAGTTACTGGGTCTCTTCATGCGCTTAATAGGCTAAAACATTTCTTGCCCGTCAAAACCAAGATTTTACTGATCCAGACTTTAATCCTACCCATAATCGATTACGGTGATGTGTGTTACCCGGATTTAAACGAAGAACTCCTGGATAAGTTAGATCGTTTACTAAATAATTGCATTCGTTTTATTTTCTGCCTTCGTAAATACGATCACATCTCCTCCTACCGTTCTAAGCTTGGCTGGTTTCCTATACGTGTCCGTCGCAACATTCGCATGCTTTGCTCCTTCTTTACTACTGTAAACGATCCTCAATCCCCTGAATATCTAAAGTCCATCTTCCACTTTTATGGTGTTTCTCGTGTCCGCCAACTTCGCTCTTCCGGCAACCTCTCTCTCTCAATTCCCTCTCATCGTTCGGGCTTTATGTCCAATTCTTTCTCTGTTCAGGCAGCTCGCCTCTGGAATAGTCTCCCTGTTAAAATTAGACAATGTCCGAACAGGTTTGCGTTAAAAAAAGCCTTATGTGAGTACTTTGCTGGCAGAACTCATAATTCCTAGTGTTTCTGTTTTGTAAAGTTTCTTCTGTTATCATACCTATGTTTTTGTGTGTATTAAGTATTGTATGTATGTATTTATATGATATTAGGTATGTATTTATATCATATTAAGTATGTATTTATATCATATTAAGTATGTATTTATATCATCTTAAGTCCTATGTTTACGTTTTTTTTTTTTTTTTCTCTCTTTTCTCTTCTCTTTATCATATGTGCATGTTGTTGCACCGCCCACAACTTATCTGCTTTGCCCGAAGGTTGACTGGTAGAGAATGCTCTATAGCATTAAGTCCGCCTGTTGTACAGTTGTAATTTTGTGCAATAAAGATTAAATAAATAAAATAAATATAATTGTATACCTACTAACAAAATGGACCATGTTGTCTGAAATAAATATTTTTGAATTTGAATTTGAATTTTGAAAAATATCTGAACATGCACTTTATTCCCTTGACAATAGAAGCTATGTTCAGATATTTGTGACCACATTAGCCGCTTCGATATATCTGATGGTGACTGTACTTATCCCCGCGAATTAGATATCAACCGCTCTTATCAAAAAAAAAAAACAAAAAAAAAAAAAAAAAAAAACCGCTCTTTTAACTCCTGAAATTATTTCGGGGGTAAAAACTATTTTATTTAAGTATATCGTTCACAGGACACAAACAATAGTTATTTGTGCAACAAGAGAGGAAAGTTCTTTTTTCTTACGAGTGTTAATTTTGAGTCCCGAGTAAGCGAAAGATTCTATAATTTAATCACGAGCGAAACATAACTCAATATGTAAAATAACTTTACTCTCGTGTGACACATACAACTTTTCACCTCAGTACTGAGAACATATCAAAGGTTAAAAGAATTCAACATCAAGTTAACCACATTTGTTTTCACCTCAGCAGCTCGAATAAGCCTCCTTCCTTGCTAATAAACTTTCGTCACTCCTCGGATCTTTTCGTCACTGTTTTTTCGCAGGGAAATAGGCTTGTTCGAGCTGCTGAGATGAAAAGGAAGTTTCATCTATCGGCGATGCACTTCCGATATCGTTGCTATCGAGCTGAAAACACGCCAGCCTGCTGCCATTCACTACCACTACGTGGCTGGTGTCCTCACGTGCCCTCAATGTGCACGGGGGTTCACCTCGAAGATCGGCTACGTCAGCCATCTTCGGGCGCACGAGCGCCGAACTATTAACTAGGAGTTGAAGTGGTCGGTCGCCTTGGTCGAAATCGGCCGGAAGGATCATATCATATCATCGTTAGGCATGTCGGAGCCCTTACACCACTCATCGTCGCCATTCGTCGCGGACGTGACTTCACGCCCATTGATCAAATTAATTTAATGTGCGCTTTAACTATTAGTACTAAATACAGTTCCTAGCACTATAAAATAACTATTTTATTATGTAACGGCATATTACGTCTCAGGGTTACGAAGCTGTAACTACACGGAAAAAAAGGATATCTTCAGCCAAGAATACCAATGCGAGAATATAATTGTTTAAGCGGTTCTATTGTCTTGGACTAATTATATGTATATCTTTAGCCATAGATATATTTTACTTCAATAAAGACATTTTACTTGAATCAATACCACTTTCTAGGCAAATTAAAAAAAAATTAATTAAATTTAATTTTAATTAAAATTTAATTTTTATTTTGTTAAATATAAATATAAATTGTTACCACCTATATACGAATAATGTCTTGACCAAGAGGATTTCTCTTGGATGAAGATACTTACTTTTTTTACGTGTAGGACGTCCGACTTTCAATCTCGGATTCGAACCCCGGCTAGTACCACTGAGTTTTTCAGAACTTGTGTACTAAACGAAATATCATTTGATAATTTACCAGTCGCTTTTTGGTGAAGGAAAGGAAAACATCGTGAGGCAACCGGACCTAATCTCAATAAGGCCTATAGTTTGCCCTGTATTGGAGGGTCAGATGGCATTCGCCTTCTTAAAAACTAGTGCCCACGCTAAATGGGATTAAGTTGCCAATCGGATCTAAGCCATGGCAAAATCCGGGAAAACCGCTAAGAGGATGATAATATGTTTTTATTACTTCGGCAGACAAGGGCGAGAGCATGTGGGACCACTTGGTCCACACACGACCAGATTTCGTGGAGGACCACAGCAATGGGGACGTTGCCTGTAACTCCTACCATTTGTGGGGGGAGGACCTGAAGCTTATTGAAGAACTGGGGGTAGATTTCTACAGGTATGTTTTGGTTGGGTACAGTCGCCATCAAATATATCGGAACGGCCAGGGTATAGTACAAAAGTATCTGAACATGCACTTTATCGCCTTGACAATAGAGGCGTTGTTCAGATATTAATTGTGACCAGCTTAGCCGCCCCGATATATCTGATGGCGACTGTACTAACTTTATAACCACTCAGTTGGTTTGGGTACCTAAGCTCGGGCATTTTGCTTTTGGAAAGGTAAAGGCTACTTTAGTGAAGTTGGTTCTTTCTTGTTTAAAATTGTATCACATTAAAACTATGAGGGATAAGGGGACCTCTGATACCTACTACTCGTGAGAACGCTGTGGTTATTTATTTAATTAATAGCATAGACTTAAATATATAGTAGACGGCCATAGCCTAAGAACTTTTTAGCTTAACTTATTTAGCGCCATCTAGTTCAGAGCCACCAATATGTATGAGATAAAATCAGCGCCACCTAGTAACGAATAACGTACTAGTAGTACACTATTATTACTAGGTGGCGCTGATTTTATCTCATACATATTGGCTCTGTTTAGGTGGCTCTGAACTAGATGGCGCTAAATACTCGGAGCCTCAAAAAGTTCTTAGGCTATGGCCGTCTACTATATATTTAAGTCTAATCGATTAATAGTCATCCGCATGGCGGCGGTGCGGTTCGCCACCCATCACGTCTCGTTCTTTACGGGGGCAAGAAAGTGGCTCACGTAGAGCCGTTTTACTGCATTGATCGAAATCCTTGATCTCTGCCTACCTCTTTTGGGATATATGCGTGATTGTATATGTTGTATTGTTGTATGTATGTAATACTATGATTTACCAATCACAGTAGTAGAGAATCTGTCAACTGTAGTGATTTAGCGTGTCTCATTATTTCAAACTTACAGGTTCTCAATATCCTGGCCGCGCCTGCTCCCTAGCGGTTTCTCCAACCATATAAGCCAAGATGGCCGCCGTTACTACAGCGGACTTATTGCCGGCCTGCGGGCTCGTGGTATTGCTCCTGTGGTCACGCTCTACCACTGGGACTTACCGCAGAGCCTGCAAGATCTTGGTAAGTTCTTTTTCTAGATCAGTAGGCCATTGAACCTACTTATTTATTGTTTATTAATATTTCCAGGCGGCTGGACGAACCCACTAGTAGTGGAGTGGTTCGGCGACTACGCTCGTGTGGTGTTCTCTCTCTTCGGTGACCAGGTGCAGACGTGGATTACCATCAACGAGCCGTGCTTAGTGTGCGACGCTGGCTACAGGGACATGGTGGCTCCGGGACTTAAGGCAAATATATTAGCTAGGGAGCCTAGGGATACACGCACAGATGTGTCCGCCGGACAGATCCGTCCGTCTATGGCGCTATTCAGACGTCCAGATCAGACAAATCCGTGTCCAATTCGCGCCATACACGGACGGATCCGGCGGACACACCTGTGCGTGTATATCCCTAGCTATTGTTTCTACTCGTCGACTATAATGCTTGAAACGATGGTGGTCTGGCGGTAGAATGTTAGACTTTCAATCCGGAGGTCTCGGGTTCAAACCCCGGCTCGTGCCACTGAGTTTTTCGAAACTTATGTACGGTTATCACCTGATATTTATTTACCAGTCGCTTTTCGGTAAAGGAAAACATCGTAACGAAATCGGACCTAATCCCAATAAGGCCTGTGGAAACGCAGCCTTTAACCTAAGCTGTTTTTTGCAGGATTACGAAATCGGAGCTCTGCTATGCACTAAGTACGTGCTGTTAGCTCATGCTACTGCGTATAGGATATATCAAGAGGAATTCAAACCCAAATATGGAGGTGAGTGACTCAATAAATACTTAGGTACAGACACCGTCAGATATATCGGAGCGGCCAAGGTGGTCACAAATATCTGAACAACGCTTCTATTGTCAAGTCGTGATATTTGTGAGGGCATGTTGTGATATTTGTGAGTACCCTCTGGCCGCTCCGATATATTTGATGGCGACTGTGCAATAGACCTGCATAATTATATTCTACACTTACACTATTGTCAATCACTGTTTCCGCTCAGAGAGTTTTAAATAACTATTCATATTTTCTATCCATAACGTTGATAAACAATGTCAGAGGTATCACATGCGTGTTGCCAACTCTTTATAATAAAGGAGGATTCATTGTATAGACGGTTAATGGGATAAGAATGTCCCCCGTCGTCAACACACGTCTCTGAGCTTTCTGGCAACTTTACTCACCGCGTCACCGGCGGGAACACAACACCGTGATTAGGGTCTAGGTTGATGCGTATTTTTTGAAAACCACAGCCAAATAGCACTAGACCCTAGTGACCCTGTAGCCAATAGGATGGCCAAAGAGAGATCTCTCAGGGACCGAAGTCCCAATGAGAGGTGGTTGGAAGCTATGTATATACAAACTGACATCCGTAACTTCGTTAGCGTGATTTAGAACTTATATGGACGCTTGATACAAGTTGCACTCGTAGTATGGAAGATGACAGTTTGTCGCCACTACGTCGCCATCTATCGGAATTGTGGCGCGACGCTAGAGACAGCTGGCAGAGGAGACGCCACAACCCTACTCATAGTGTTGTGTTCTTACTGGTGAGTAAGGTTGCCAAAGAGCTCAAAGAGGACCCAGTGTGTTGACGACGAGGGACCCTCTTGTTCCTTTAGGCGTCAACACAGTGAATCCTCCTTTTTTGTAAAGGGTCGGCAACGCGCATGTGACATCTCTGGAGTTGCAGGCGTCCATAGGCTACGGTAGCTGCTCACCATCAGGCGGGCCGTATGCTCGTTTGCCACCGTCGTGGTATTAAAAAAAAATTGTGATATGTATGGATCAAAATCTACACGTTAATTTAAGGTGACAAAGGCTCTATCTATACTGGTTCTAAAGACGACTTTTTCAACAGGTGAAGTATCTATAACCAATCAGGAGTTCTGGTTCGAACCGAAAACTGACAGTGACCTGGGATTGACTCTGCTGGCCAGAGAGTATGCTGTAAGTATTTGAGGCAATCGCAGAGCTTTTCTAAAATACGTCATAACATATTTTTAAACAAAACAACAACCGACTTCACTTAGGATCCGCTATTCCAAGAAGAAGTGGCCGAGTTGCTGTAACAAATACGGAAAGGACTATAGGTGTGCCTATAATTGTTGAAGAGTTCCCTCGATTTCTCCAGGATCCCAGCATCAGATTCGGACCTAGTGACAATGGGACCAACTGTGAAGTATACTCTTTCAAACAAAGAAAGATATTTTCTAATCGGTTCAGCCGTTTTCGAATAATCGGTGAACATACATTTAAAGTTAGTATATTCTTTTTCTCTCTGACGTTCATAAGTGCATTGTAATGTGCCTAAATTGAAGAATAAACATCTTTTATCTTTTTTATCTTTTATCTTAAAAAAAACTAAGATCCCGACGAATTGATAACCTCTTCCTTCGAAACCTTGAAGTCGGTTGAAAAGGGTTAGAATGTCCTTCCATCGTAACCAACCATTACCATCATCGACTTCATTAAAAATAAATGATAGTTTCAAAAAGTTCATAATCCTCTTAGCGCTTCCTGGGTTGTTGGATACTACGTCTCAATCGAGCCTGGTGTCCGCTCGGCAACCCAGTCCCATTAATTGACATAGGCACTAGTTTTTAGTATCTGACCGTCCAACTCAGAGTAAAATTTGGCCCTATTCTTATTTTTTTCTAGTTAAGTTTTCCTTCGAAGAGGAGCGGCCAGGGACTCAAAAACATTTGAACATGAACTTATCACCTTGACAATAAAGCCGTTGTTCAGATATTTGTGATCACCTTGGCCGCTCCGATATATCTGATGGCGACTGTATGAGCCGGGATTTAAGCCCGAGACCTCCAGATTGAAATTCTACAAATATATTTGTATTTAAATGTTTTCTTGCGTAATTTCAGTTCGGTCGCTACTCGTACCCAATTTTCTCAGCATCAGGAGGCTGGCCGCCGACTCTAGAAGGATACATGACGGAGAAGAGTATGAAAGAAGGATACCCTCGCCCCAGGCTGCCGCCGTTTACTGCAGAAGAGAAACAGCTGATAAGAGGTAATAGATTGGATCGTGATTTGAGTGTTTTTAAAACCCGATAAGCGGTTTTTTCCAGATCTGAGTTCATCTACTCAGAATCGTCAACATTTTTTGTTCCACCACTACATAAGTGTCCCGATCGGTTTCATTTAAGTCACGTTTTAGTACGAACTTATTTTATCCTATGAGTGTGGCGTGGTGGAAGTTTTAACAATGATTAGAATCAATTATGTTCGTGATTCTAGGTAGAATGAGCCCACAAATTCCAGAACTGAAACAGGTTTTCAACCGACTTCAAGATTTCGAAGGAGGAGTTATCAATTCGTCGGGATCTTTGTTTTTTTTATGTATGTTCCCCGATTATTCGAAGACGGCTGAACCGATTTGGAAAATTCTTTTTTTGTTTGAAAGAGTATACTTCACTGTTGGTCCCATTGTCACCAGGTCCAGATCTGATGATGGGATCCTGGAGAAATCGAGGAAACTCTTCAACTATTATGTGCCTATAATAGTTGAAGAGTTTCCTCGATTTCTATAGTGATTTCACAATTTTTTACAGCAACTCGGCCACTTGCTCTTGAAATTGCGGATCTTTAGTGAAGTCGGTTCTTTTTTGTTTTAAATTATTATTAAACAACCCCTTCATCATCATCATCATCATTCATTAAACCCTTATTTTCTCGAAACTGCGTGATTGTTGAGACGTAAATAATAGCAGCGTGCGTTTGTTCGTCGTCGTTCTGCTCGACCACCTCCCAGGTCTACATTCTTAGGGGAGATAGGAGCAAAGCATTGCAAGCATTGGCGTAGTTAGGTGACCAAGGGTCCTGAGGCAAAAAAAGACTGGGACCCCTAAAATAAATTAAAATTAAATAATCGTTTATTTCAGGCCTTGGCCAATATTGTTGTTAGTAAGTTACAGACTACAGACTTATATTCTTAATAATTAATGTTAGTCGATAGGTATATACAAATTTACAAATTATTATCATACAACATAAACGAAGAGATCATCAGGGCCTGAGCATCATACACACACACAGCTCTTTATATTCAATAAGAGGTTTGCTAATCAGGTTTTGCCACCCCCCCCCCCCCCCTCCCCCCTCCCCAGCTTAGGGGCCCTGGGGCAGTGCCCCGCCTTACTCTTTGGTAGCTACGCTAGTGCGTGCTAGGCCTGTACTCCTATCTTCTTTCCCAGGATCCTACGACTTCCTCGCGCTGAACCACTACACCACACGCACAGTGCGCCCCGCGGCACCAGGCGAGGAGTTGGGGCAGTACATGCTCGACAGCATTGAGGAGTTGGGGGTGGTGCTGGAGAGCAGGCCGCAGTGGGGCAGTGGGGCGTCCTGGCTCAAGGTTGGTGGAAGTTCCAGGGTCCTACTTCCTAGCCATGAACGCGTGAGGAGCTGGGACTGTCCATGATCGACAGCATCGAGGAGTTGGGGGTGCTGGAGAGCAGGCCGCTGTGGGGCAGTGGGGAGTCTTGGCTCAAGGTCAAGGCTTGGAAGTCCCAGGGTCCAAGCTCCTAGCTTGTTGGTGTTAATTAAATCAGTACAGTTTTTTTAGTATGAGTGGTGGCAAGCAACCTTACGGCCCGCCTAATGGTAAGCAGCTATTGTAACTTATGGACGCAACTCTAGAGGCACAAGCGCGTTTTCGACCTTTTAGAAAAGGATTCACTCTGTTGACGGCTAAAGAGACAAGTTCCTATCGTCAACACACTGCATTCTTTTAGAGCTCTTTGGCAACCTTACTCACCAGCAGGAACACAACACTATGAGTAGGGTCTAGTGCTATTTGGCTGTGGTTTTCTGTAAGGTGGCGGTACTTCCCCAGTCGGGCTCTGCTCCAGATTTGAGCGAGATGACATTCGCTGTGCTATACCCTACCACACATAGCGAGATGACATTCGCAGTACCCATACCTCTCTTTTGGACGACCATTTTATCTTCTACTCTTCATGTTCCAGGTGAACCCAGAAGGTCTCCGGCACAACCTGAAGTGGAACCAGCAGTTGTATGGCGACGTCAGGATCCTGATCACAGAGAATGGGTACTCGGACAACGGAGGCACCTTGAACGATGCGGAGCGGATCGACTACATTCACAGATATTTGGAGCAGGTTCTTAGATTCTTTATTTTGGCAGTCCTTACAGGCTAAAACCTTTTTGGCCTTCGCAGACCTTGACACCTTGGAAAACACTTAAACATCGAGGTATCCGGTTGTCGACGACGTGCCAGGACCACATACTCAAATACTTCGGACACCTCTCACGACTTTCCGCGGATAGCTTGGAGAGAATTATAATGACGGGAAAAGTTGAAGGCAAGAGACTTAGAGGCCTTCCCCCTGCAAGATGGTGTGCCCAAATTACTGCACCCATGCAATTAAAACTGCACGAAGCCATGTGCGTAGCAAGGGATAGAAGCCTGTGGAGGAACCTGATCTTCAACAGAAGGACATGATGTCACGAACCTCAGCTTTGAGGGAAAGACTGATGATGATTGAAGTATCCGATTTCGGTCTCCTGCAGTGCAAGCACTTCTCGCTGGGACGAAGTATATAGGAAGAAGCCATTTTCGGCTGGAACCCTCCGAATCTTCACCCCTAACTTAGGCTGCGTTTCCACCAGAGACGAGTCAGGATGTGTTGCGAGGAATGTGTTTCCAATCGGCTTCAAGGTTTCGAAGGGAAATCAATTCGTCGGGATCTTTGTTTTTTTTGCTTGCTCTTTTTAGGGTTCCGTACCTCAAAAGGAAAAAAACGGAACCCTTATAGGATCACTTTGTTGTCCGTCTGTCTGTCTGTCTGTCTGTCTGTCAAGACCATTTTTCTCAGAAACGCGTGGAGGTATCAAGCTGAAATTTATATCAAATACTCAGGTCTATTGTCCCTTGAAGCTGTAAAAAAATCAAACTTAAAAGCCAACGCAATCAAAAGATACAGTCGTTTATGCTGCAAATTTTAGAGTTTTCGGTACTCGCAAAACCTACGGGGTACTTCCCGTGAACTCAGAAACTTGAAATTTGGCACGAAGCAACATCATGTAGCATAGACAAAGGAAAAATTATAAAATGTAGACATTTTTAGTAAAATCATACAAAAAATATATATTTTTAATTTAAAACTTACTACCATTTTCCTCGTAAACGCGTGAAGTTATTAAATTGAAATTCATGTCAAATACTTAGGGCTATAGTATCTTTCAGAAGTAGTAAAACAAAACTTTTATGTCAACGCAATCAAAAGAAATAGCAATTTAAGTTGCATATTTTGAAACTCAGCTCTCGCAAGAAACTCAAAACCTAAATGGTACTTCCCGTAAACTCAGAAACTTGAAACTTGGCAAGAAAATACTTCAAATAGCACAGACAAAAGAAAAATTACGAAAAGTAGACATTTTTAGTAGATTCATACAAAAAATATTTTTTAAAATTGTAGCAACACATTTTATGTATGCGAAGCCATAAACTTTAGTTTAAATACTCTTTGTAATATTTCTTCCTGCGCGCTGCATCCCGCGATACAATCCATTCGGGCCTCATCGGGTGCATTCGTGTGCACTCGGTTTTCTACGTCAGTCAGTCGCCTCTGCTACCTGATACCGAGAGGCTGCGCGCAGGTCCATTGACATGAGCTTTTTTATTCATTGCATGTTGACGTTTGCTTATGAAAAATAATTATATGTATTTTCGCTAGTTCTTCTGCTACCGTGTTGTGTGCTATTTTCCTTCCTCTTAACTGTGCTTGCTTATTTCTGCGAACTATGTTTTAGATGTAATAAACTTTATATATGCTAAACTGTGGTATATACTGAACTATCACCTTTAGCTATAAAATTTTAAACTTACTACCTTTTTACTCGTAAACGCGTAAAGGTATTAAATTGAAATTTATATCAAATACTCAGGTCTGTAATACCTTTCAGCTGTAGCAAAACCAAACTTTTAAACCAACGCAATCAAAAGAAACAGCAATTTAAGTTGCATATTTTGGAGCTGAGTACCTACTCGCAAGAAACTCAAAACCTAAAAGGGTACTTCCCGTAAACTCAGAAACTTGAAACTTGTCACGAAGAAACTTAATATAGCACAGACATGGGAAAAATTACGAAAAGTAGACAATTTTAGTAAAATCGTACATAAAATATTTTTTTTAATTTTAAACTTACTACCTGTTTCCTCGTAAACGCGTAGAGGTATTAAATTAAATTGGAATTCATATCATATACTCAGCTTTATAATATCTTTCTGCTGTAGCAAAACGAAACTTTCATGTCCACGCAAGCATAAGAAATAGCAATTGTTATAGGTTTTTACGGAACCCTCGGTGCGCGAGTCCGACTCGCACTTGGCCGGTTTTTTTATGTATGTTCACCGATTATTCGAAGACGGCTGGACCGATTTGGAAAATTATTTTTTTGTTTGAAAGAGTTAGTAGTTATACTTCCCAGTTGGTCCCATTGTCACCAGGTCCTGATCTATTATGGGATCCTGGAGAAATCGAGGGAACTCTTCAACTATTGTAGACACACCTATAGGGATTTCACTATTTTTTACAGCAACTCGGCCACGTCTTCTTGGAATAGCGGATCCTAAGTGAAGTCGGATCTTTATTTGTTTAAAATTTTATTATTTTGTCTCAGGTGCTCCTGGCCATAGAGGATGGAGTGAACGTGGTGGGCTACACGGCATGGTCGCTCATGGACAACTTTGAATGGAATTCTGGCTACCTGTAAGTAGAAGACTTTACTTTGTTTTATAGATCAAGAGTAGGCCGTAGGCAACCCTACTTCATCGAGTAGCAGATTTCGGCTTATGTAGAATCCACGGTGAAAACTTATGTATTTTAGTATTTGGTAACCTGAGCTAAACTTGGAGCATTTTGTACAGTCAACAATGCCCTACATAAGCGGAATTAATGTTACTCAATCTGGTAGGGTTGCCTACGGCCTGCTCTTGATCTATTCTGTCAAGTAGGTAGTGTAGATATAAGTTGGTATTAAATTTTATTAATAATCTAACATAGCTGTTGCGTACCAAATGTAAATAACAATATATGTGTCGTTTCCAAAAAAAAGGTACATCAATGTCGGTTGTCAATAAGGCATTACTGCCATAATAATTCAATTAGAAATAAACCCTATTAACAACCGACAATGATGTACCTTTTACTTGAAAACGTCACATGTGGACTGTATCCCCAAATATGTATCGATGTTGTTGAAATAATACAAAAAATACAGTCCGTGAGCTTTAAGAAGAACCTTCGAGAATCAGCGATGACACAAGAAGCTAATATTGCTGTTCTGCTTTCTCATGTCACTGTTGATTGACACCCGACGTCTCTTTCTAAAACCCGAAGCACAGACTACACAGACACCTCATCATTAAACTTTTACTGGGAGCACGAGGTCACCACACATCGGTGCAATTTTATTCGTAAATATCTATGATCCGAACAGCAAATCTCAATAGTATTATACACCAATTTGTAGTATAACAATCCAGGTTCACCCCTGTAACTTGATTTTTGTGGATATTTTTAATCCACATGAGTAATGATCAAAAATGTTACCTCAATTGAAATACGCGGTCGCGCTCTCATACAAAATTAGTACGGGAGCACAGATGCGTGGTGACCCCGAGTTGTACTTATGATCTATCTAGTGTTGAGGTTATCTGTGACCCGAAGGTTCTTTTTAGAGCTAACGGACTGTACAATTATTTTCTTACTCTGTAAAAGTCAACCTTATTACCAGCATCATAAAGTCCTATTCCTTCCAGGCCCCGGTTCGGTCTCCACGCCGTCGACTTCTCGGATCCTGAGCGCCGGCGCACGCCGAAAGCCTCGGCCCGATACTACAAGAGCATCGCGCAAGCGCGATCCTTAGATGTAGAGTAGGGAGGTCACGAATGTCGCTTTTCGCACATTCGCGAATCCTAATGCGGTTACGAATGTTACGGAGTAGCTTTATTAAAAGATTTTTTTATATTTCCGTAGTTCAAAAATACAGAATATGGTATGTGATAAGCATACCCCGGGGTTTTCGGTGCGGGAATGTTATACACTAGCCAAATAACAGGTAAAAACTGTAAAAAACGATACTAATTTAACATTTCTAAGCACATTTAGACCTTACTACCTACGTTTAATTCATAGTTTGGTAATTATTTTACAATAAACAAAGTTATAAATACACGAAATCATTCCCGCACCGAAAACCCCGGGTATGGACTGATAAGTCCTATATTATTGATCAATTAACACCGACGTTATCACGTCCTGTGTATGCGCAAGCATGTGACCAGTGGCCATTTGCATTGCATGCAACATTCGCATTCGCAAAATATTCGCATCATTAGATACGAAGGCGAATGTCAAAAATGATGCGAATATTCGCATTTTACGATTATTCGTGACATCCCTAATGTAGACCATATTGTTGAATCGTAGGTTAAAAATAGGGAGAAGTAAACAGAATTTGTCTATTAAAAGCAAATTAAAAGTGTGTTTCATTATACTTTTTCTTTGGTATATTTTTGTCTCATTTCGTTTTAGATCAATATAAATGACGGTGGGGGTTTTAAGAAATCTCACTTGTGGGAAAAAAATGTTGAAAAATCGCCCAAAATATGAGGCGTAATTATATATTATGTGGAATTCTAGTAACCTGGGCTTATTAAGGGGAAAATTAGAATGTTATTTAATAAAAAACCGTCATCAATTTATGTAATATTTATAATTTATTTACATTTTTTTGAACATATCTAACATGACTACAACTACAATAAATTAAATACCTATAACATAGCCATAGCAGCTTCACATCTCACACACTTGTCACTATTCTCTCTCGCATTATACTTGCGACACCTCAGACACTGCTCTCTCGCGCTCTCACTCACTCTCACCACCCACTTATCTACCCTATCTTCTCTCACACACACTTCTGACACTTCTAAAATCTCACATAACACACTTTCATTCGTTTCATCTAAAGTATTCAAGTCTTTAAATATTGTATATAAAATTGGATTAACTTTGATATCAACTGAAAATTTCTTTAAGTTTTCATTCTTAGTTAAAGAAGTTATATCTTTCTTTAAATCTAATACTAGATCCATTATAGTTGGATCTACACTTTGGTGTTCCAAAATGGGTATTTTTTTAGTGAAAAAGAACGGTGTTTTATATAAAGGATGGTATTTCCATACCTCTTCTATTAAGTGTGGTAAAATGGGCCCGATAGCCTTACATAAAGATACTAGAATCGTATGAGCTACTAATTGGGCCGCTATCCTAGCGTGACAATCTTTGGGCGCACAATATAACCTATCTTTGACACAGTGACAATATAAAGCCGAGACCTTATTGCTTATAAAATACAGTATGTTTTGCACTGCACTGTTATATCTCAACTCCGACATATTTTCGTTGACATCTTTTAAGAACTCATGTGTTTGATCGACCATGTATTGATCGAAGTAGTTCAACTTTGGGTGGGTGTCGAAGACTGGTGGTTGCAAGTCGATGACTCCTAGTAGATATTTCAAGATGGCGCGTATTCTGATGATTTCGGCTTGGCAGTCATCGAGCAGTTTTTTGCTGACAATAATTTGTGTGTGTTGAGTTCCGTGGCTGGCTACCCACCATCTGTTAAAATATTTCGTTAACTTAATCTTATTAGGTACTAGCGACCCGCCCCGGCTTCGCACGGTTGTAATTATACATATAAACCTCCCGCTTGAATCATAAAATTATTATTAAATTACTATTTAAAAAAATCACATCAAAATCCGTTGCGTAATTTTATAGATCAAAGTATACACAGGGACAGACAGCAGGAAGCGACTTTGCTTTATACTATGTAGTGAAGTTACATAAGACATTCATAGATAGCTTTAAAAAAGTAAAGTATCTACATAAATGTTAGAATGTATTGCCAACTAAACTATAATAACATAATAATAAATTTCAAAGCTGAGACTAAAGATGTCAATCCTGGTCACGGCACCAAATTGTAAATTGTAACATACCTTAGTACTGAAGTCAATGTTGATGATACCTTAGTAGCTTACCTCCGAGTTCTAAGTTACCATAATAACTTATATCAGGTCTGCCGCCTCATATTATTTCTACATTTTCTACTTTCTTGCGTCTACAACGTAGTATATTATTGAAGGTGACCATCCATCCACATCAGTAAGTCATTGTTACCTCAGTAACTTACCTAAATGTCGAAGTTACTTTAGTAACTTACCATCAAATGTCACGTTTTCAAGCAAAAGGTACATCATTGTCGGTTGTTTAAAGAATTTATTTCTAAATTAATTACGGCAGTAATACCTTATTGACAATCGATAATGATGTATTTTTTGTTTGAAACGTCACAAATATCAATATCAAAGTAGTAAATTACGTCATAACTTAGCTCAGAATGTCACGGTACCTCAATAACGAACCTCAGAACGTTACCTCAGTAACTTACCTCAGAGTGTCAATGCCGTATGCAGGCTGCTTGCCGCCCCCGTTTATGATTTGTTCCGGAGCGATGACGTTGCCGAGAGACTTCGACATTTTCCGCCTTTCCTCGTCCACCACGAAACCGTGCACGAATATGCATCTAACAAAACAGTCGTTTTAACTATCATAAATAAAAATTTAGGAAAACCCCCGAAACCACTGAACCGATTTGAAACATGTCTAAAATCACGTACAGTCGCCATCAAATATATCGGAGCAGCCAAGGTACTCAAATATTTATATCTGAACATGCACTTTATCGCCTTCACAATAGATGCGTTGTTCAGATATTTAGAAATAGAAATAGAAATCGTTTATTTGGTGGTACAGAAAAATAATACAATATAAAACTTAATCTATTTACATCTTAATCCTAAAGTACAAAGCACCAAAAAGGATGCCACTCAGCATGTGCCGATAGCTAAAAAATATTAGCCATGGCGCTGGTTTTCAGGGCAACCAATAGGAGAGAATGAAATGTAAGTAAAGCTAACAACCTTAAATTAACAATCAAATAGAGAGGTTGTCACGGCAGTAAATTAAAAGCACAATAAGTAAGGAAACTATAACAAGAAAACTGAAAGGCACTCGCGTAAATAGGTGAACTTAATATCTATACCTACCTAGTACAGTAGATAACCATTTGTGACCACCTTGGCCGCTCCGATATATCTGATGGCGACTGTACACGAAACGTATTTGACACGTTTTTAGCGCTATGGTGCGACAGACAGTCAAAGTTTGGTTTACACTTAACTATAACACCCCTCTTTTTGCGTCGAGAGTTAAAAATATAAATGAATTGAAATATTTTCAGCACAATCAGTTTTTTTTGTATCTGTTTGTTGTTGCGTAATTTTTTGACGTCACAGATATGTTTACACTTTTGCATCTTACCCCTTTGTAATAAGGTGCAAAAGTGTAAAGATATTTTAGACGTCACCATATCTATAATTACTATAAGCGATTGTTATGTCTATTCAGATCGTTACGATGAGTGATTACTGTCTAAGTAACGGGGGGCGGGGTTAGTAGTTATTTTTCAACCAACTTCAAGATTTCGAAGTAGGAGGATTCGCCGGGATCTTTGTTTTTTTTTGCTATTTTTTAATGTATGTTCACCGATTTTTCGGAGATGGCTGGACCGATTTTCAAAATTCTTTTTTTGTTTGTTCTTCATAGTTGGTCCCATTGTCATCAGGTCCAGGTCTGATGATGGGATCCTGGAGAAATCGAGGGAACCCTCCAAATATTATAGGCACACCTATAGTGATTTCACTATTTTTTTTACAACAACTCGGTCACTTCCTTTTGGAATAGCGGATCATAAGTGAAGTCGGTTCTTTTTTTTGTTTAAAATTATAAGTTATTTTCAATAAATCCTTCAAGTCCATATTTAGTAATCTAGTAATATATACCTGTAAGGTGCTCTTCCAGTGATAGCTACGCTAGTCAGCAGCGAGCTCTGGAACCAGCCAGTCAGCTGATCCACGCCCTCACTATACAGCGCTGCAGCTGACTCCTGACCCTCGGGCTGGGGCAGGGTTCGCCATGAGGAGCCGGAGTCCAGCCAGATGTCCATTATATCCTGGAAATTGTGGATAAGTAAGACATTAAGTTATTTAGTTGGTAGTTTGTTAAAAAGCAGCTCTTTTATCTTTAATTTTTTTTTCTCCGTGAAATATTTACTGTCCAAAAGAGTTGCGTCACCAAAAAAGATTGAGAACCGCTGCTTTATCATTTAAAGAGAGGAGGAATTTACTATAAAACAAGTAGTCCGCCTCGAACTGAGAACTGGCGATTTACTTGAAAACGAGTTGACCAATCTAACAATATCCTTAAAAAGATTTTTTTTCGCCTTATAGCTCCACAACCCCTTGATCGATCCTGCTCATAAACGAACTCTCAAATTATATGTATCTGTGCTACAACTACAACTCCAACAAATTTCACAAAGATCAGAAAAACATTACTAAAGCTATCATGAAACAAACTCTCAAAAAGCCATAGAAATTCCGAGACGTCCCAGTAGCTACTAGCTAGGTAACAGTTGTGTCCGAAGTTGTTTGTAAGAACTTCGCTTCGCTTGCGCTCCGCTCGTTGGATAAATAACCCAAAATACTAATAACAGACGAAGTCTTGGTTCTCGATCCCAGTTTCAATTGCGCCGTGACTATAGTGTCCGCAGAATTAAGTGGCGACTGAGTTCATAACGCTGTCTCCTTCTCTCTTGTCGTGGCGGTGCAAGTGTGAAAGAGAAGCTTTATGACCACAGTCGCCACTTAATTCTGCGGATACTATGACGATGATGACTAACCTCTCCTTTAGTGACTTCCTCGACTCGAAGACCCAGTTGTTCAGCCAGGCCTGGAGGCAGCAGGTCCGCCACTGGACTGGTCCACCACGCGTCGGAGCCACGCTCTTCTAGAAGATGACACAGCCAGTCGATGACACCGCTGTTGTAGTTACCAAGTTGAAAGCTAGAAGGATGACGACTAACCTCTCCTTTAGTGACCTCTTCGACTTGAAGACCCAGTTGTTCAGCCAGGCCTGGAGGCAGCAGGTCCGCCACTGGACTGGTCCACCACGCGTCGGAGCCACGCTCTTCTAGAAGATGACACAGCCAGTCGATGACACCCCTGTTGTAGTTACCAAGTTGAAAGCTAGAAGGATGATGACTAACCTCTCCTTTAGTGCCCTCCTCGACTTGAAGACCCAGTTGTTCAGCCAGGCCTGGAGGCAGCAGGTCCGCCACTGGACTGGTCCACCACGCGTCGGAGCCACGCTCTTCTAGAAGATGACACAGCCAGTCGATGACACCCCTGTTGTAGTTACCAAGTTGAAAGCTAGAAGGATGATGACTAACCTCTCCTTTAGTGACCTCTTCGACTTGAAGACCCAGTTGTTCAGCCAGGCCTGGAGGCAGCAGGTCCGCCACTGGACTGGTCCACCACGCGTCGGGGCCGCGCTCTTCTAGAAGATGACACAGCCAGTCGATGACACCCCTGTTGTAGTTACCAAGTTGAAAGCTAGAAGGATGATGACTAACCTCTCCTTTAGTGACCTCCTCGACTTGAAGACCCAGTTGTTCAGCCAGGCCTGGAGGCAGCAGGTCCGCCACTGGACTGGTCCACCACGCGTCGGAGCCACGCTCTTCTAGAAGATGACACAGCCAGTCGATGACACCCCTGTTGTAGTTACCAAGTTGAAAGCTAGAAGGATGATGACTAACCTCTCCTTTAGTGACCTCTTCGACTTGAAGACCCAGTTGTTCAGCCAGGCCTGGAGGCAGCAGGTCCGCCACTGGACTGGTCCACCACGCGTCGGAGCCACGCTCTTCTAGAAGATGACACAGCCAGTCGATGACACCCCTGTTGTAGTTACCAAGTTGAAAGCTAGAAGGATGATGACTAACCTCTCCTTTAGTGACCTCCTCGACTTGAAGACCCAGTTGTTCAGCCAGGCCTGGAGGCAGCAGGTCCGCCACTGGACTGGTCCACCACGCGTCGGAGCCACGCTCTTCTAGAAGATGACACAGCCAGTCGATGACACCCCTGTTGTAGTTACCAAGTTGAAAGCTAGAAGGATGACGACTAACCTCTCCTTTAGTGACCTCTTCGACTTGAAGACCCAGTTGTTCAGCCAGGCCTGGAGGCAGCAGGTCCGCCACTGGACTGGTCCACCACGCGTCGGAGCCACGCTCTTCTAGAAGATGACACAGCCAGTCGATGACACCCCTGTTGTAGTTACCAAGTTGAAAGCTAGAAGGATGATGACTAACCTCTCCTTTAGTGACCTCTTCGACTTGAAGACCCAGTTGTTCAGCCAGGCCTGGAGGCAGCAGGTCCGCCACTGGACTGGTCCACCACGCGTCGGAGCCACGCTCTTCTAGAAGATGACACAGCCAGTCGATGACACCCCTGTTGTAGTTACCAAGTTGAAAGCTAGAAGGATGATGACTAACCTCTCCTTTAGTGACCTCTTCGACTTGAAGACCCAGTTGTTCAGCCAGGCCTGGAGGCAGCAGGTCCGCCACTGGACTGGTCCACCACGCGTCGGGGCCACGCTCTTCTAGAAGATGACACAGCCAGTCGATGACACCCCTGTTGTAGTTACCAAGTTGAAAGCTAGAAGGATGATGACTAACCTCTCCTTTAGTGACCTCTTCGACTTGAAGACCCAGTTGTTCAACCAGGCCTGGAGGCAGCAGGTCCGCCACTGGACTGGTCCACCACGCGTCGGAGCCACGCTCTTCTAGAAGATGACACAGCCAGTCGATGACACCCCTGTTGTAGTTACCAAGTTGAAAGCTAGAAGGATGATGACTAACCTCTCCTTTAGTGACCTCTTCGACTTGAAGACCCAGTTGTTCAGCCAGGCCTGGAGGCAGCAGGTCCGCCACTGGACTGGTCCACCACGCGTCGGGGCCGCGCTCTTCTAGAAGATGACACAGCCAGTCGATGACACCCCTGTTGTAGTTACCAAGTTGAAAGCTAGAAGGATGATGACTAACCTCTCCTTTAGTGACCTCTTCGACTTGAAGACCCAGTTGTTCAGCCAGGCCTGGAGGCAGCAGGTCCGCCACTGGACTGGTCCACCACGCGTCGGGGCCGCGCTCTTCTAGAAGATGACACAGCCGGTCGATGACACGCCTGTTGTAGTTACCGGTTAGTTAGTTAGTTAGTTAGTTTTAAAATAAATGGCTTCTGTCAATTATTGGGAGACTACCTATGAAGCAGGAGGTCCCGGGTTCGAATCCTGGTCAGGGCATTTATTTGTGTGTTTATCACAGATATTTAATTGTTCCTGAGTTATGGATGTTTTCTATGTATTTATCTACAGTCCGTGAACTCTCAGAAGAATCTTCGGGTTTTAGAAAGAGACGCCGGGTATCAATCAACAGTGACACGTGAAAAAGCAGAACAGCAATATTACCTTCGTGTGTCATCGCCGATTCCCGAAGGTTCTCCTTAAAGCTCACGAACTGTATAGGTATCTATCTATTATATATATCGTCGCCTAGTACCCACAACACAAGCCTTATTGAGCTTACTGTGGGACTAGGTTGATTTGTGTAAGATTGTCCTGATATTTTTTTTTACTGAGACAATTTCGCCAGTGTCAAGGTAGTATGACTAGTGTTGAAGTTATTTATTTATTTATTTAAACTTTATTGCACAAACAAAAAGTGTACAAGAGGCGGACTTAATGCCTTAAGGCATTCTCTACCAGTCAACCTTTGGATCAAACCGAAAACTTGAATTAGTGCAGGATCATAGAAATCGAGAGATAGTTACCAAGTTGATTAGATTTTTGTAAAATGATATTTTAACTAAATCACATAAAATATTGATGTGTAAGGAGTTAGAATCGTCTCATACTAAATGATTTATTTTACATTGTCACATAGAATTTTTGCTATATAATTTCGCTCGCCTCGAATTTTTGCTATATAATTTGCCGTGTGGTGCCGGCTTAGAATAGCACTACCCCATTGCATCCTGTGGGTGTCGTAAGAGGCGACTAAGGGACTATGACCGGAGGGCGGGCAGCAGCGCACGCCGTGTAACAAAGCCATCCTACTGCGATCGCCAACCCGCATGCCAAGCGTGGCGATTATGGCATTTCCCCCCCATGAATATTAAAAATAAGCCCAGGCCCCTAGTGCCCGGCAGTCCTGCGCTTCCTGGCTCCGGTAGCGGCCAGAGAAACAGGGCAAGGGGTGCTAAAAATCACCGGTACCTATCCGGCTACCATACCAAACAACAACTGGCCCTGGCAACATATAACACGCGTACACTGCGGACCGACGAAAAGATATTGGAACTAGAGGAAGGATTGAGCAAGTTGCGATGGGACATAGTAGGGTTATCGGAAGTCCGAAGAGAGGGGGAGGACACGATAACTCTCAAATCCGGCAACTTGCTCTATTTCCGGGAGGGCGATCAACAGTCCCAAGGAGGTGTCGGGTTCCTCGTCCACAAGTCCCTCGTGAACAACGTGGTGAAGATCGAGAGTGTGTCGAGCAGGGTAGCGTACCTTATACTCAGAGTATCAAAAAGGTACTCGTTGAAGGTTATACAGGTTTACGCACCGACCTCGGCACACTCCGACGACGAGGTGGAGGCTATGTATGAGGACATATCTAGAGCCATGCATAGTTCCAAAACCTACTTCACCGTTGTGATGGGGGACTTCAACGCGAAACTGGGCAAGAGAGACGGTGACGAGCTGAAAGTGGGGCAATTTGGAATTGGGAAGCGGAATCATCGGGGCCATTTGCTGGCCGGCTTCCTGGAGAAGGAGGGACTCTTTATGATGAACTCCTTCTTCAGGAAACGTGAGCACAGGAAATGGACCTGGATGAGCCCCGACGGTACAACAAAAAATGAGATTGACTTCATCATGTCGACGAAGAAGCATATATTCAATGATGTATCTGTGATCAACACAGTCAAAACTGGGAGTGATCACCGATTGGTAAGAGGCACATTGAATATATGTATCAAGCTAGAGCGCTCTCGACTGGTGAAGTCTACGCTCCGTCCAGCACCTACCGAATACCAAAATCCCGAGAGCTTTCAGCTGGAACTTCAAAACCGTTTCGATTGCCTAGGCGGCGATGTGGACGAATATAACGACGGGTTCGTAGAAGCTGTCCATTTCACTGGGTCCAAGTTCTTTAGAACGAAACGCACCAGTAGGACTAAGAGGCTCTCTAACTCTACTCAGAATCTCATGAAGGAGAGGAACGAAATGGTTCTAAAATCTTCAGTTGATGCGATACAACTCCGGCAGCTTAATAGACGGATCTCCAAGTCCATTACCTGCGATCTTCGCTTATTTAATACGAACCGTATTCACGAAGCTATCGAGCGGAACAAGGGCTGTAAAGTATTTTCAAGAGATCTGTCTATTGGACAAAGCCAGCTCGCTAAATTACGGACTGAAGATGGTAGAATGGTTTCATCTAAACCCGAGCTACTGAGAGAGATAGAGCGCTTTTATGGGCAGTTATATAGATCAACTCGTGGACCCGAAGTTAGCCTGGCGAATGACCATAGAGCTAGGCTTACCCGACACTATACCGATGACATCCCGGACATCAGCTTGTACGAGATCAGAATGGCCCTGAAGCAGCTCAAAAATAACAAGGCGCCAGGTGAAGATGGAATTACAGCCGAACTCCTGAAGGCGGGTGGAAAACCGGTCCTTATGGCCCTTCAGAAGCTGTTTAATTCCGTCTTACTTGAAGGGAGAACGCCAAAGGCATGGAACAGAGGGGTGGTGGTGTTGTTCTTCAAAAAAGGTGATAGCACCTTGCTGAAGAACTACCGACCCATCACACTTCTGAGCCATGTCTATAAGCTGTTTTCTAGAGTCATTACAAATCGACTCTCGTACAGGTTAGACGACTTCCAGCCTCCCGATCAAGCCGGTTTCCGAAGAGGGTTCAGTACCGTAGACCACATTCATACGCTGCGTCAGGTTATACAGAAGACTGAGGAGTATAACCTGCCCCTCTGTTTAGCGTTTGTGGACTACGAGAAAGCCTTCGATTCGATCGAGACTTGGGCTGTACTACAGGCTCTCCAGAGGTGCCAAGTGGACTACCGTTATATCGAGGTAATGAAGTGTTTGTACGAGAACGCCTCTATGTCAGTCCGACTCCAGGACCAGAACTCGAGATCCATACCGCTGCAGCGGGGAGTCAGGCAAGGAGATGTAATTTCTCCAAAACTGTTCACCGCTGCCCTGGAGGACATTTTCAAGGGTTTGGACTGGGGAAGGCTTGGCATCAACATCAACGGCGAGTGCATCACTCATCTTCGATTTGCCGACGATATCGTAGTCCTGGCTGAGACCATGGAGGACTTAAGTACGATGCTCGACGACCTCAGTAAAGGCTCTGAGAGGGTTGGTCTAAGGATGAACATGGATAAGACGAAAGTCATGTCTAACGCCCATGTAGTACCAACCCCTATTACAGTCGGAGACTTTACGCTCGAAGTTGTAGACGATTATGTATACCTCGGACAGACAGTCCAGCTAGGTAGGTCCAATTTCGAGAAAGAGGTCAATCGTCGAATCCGTCTCGGTTGGGCAGCGTTTGGGAAGCTGAAACATATCTTTTCGTCCAATATTCCGCAGTGTCTCAAGACGAAAGTCTTTGACCAGTGTGTGTTGCCAGTGATGACCTATGGCTCTGAAACGTGGTCGCTCACAATGGGCCTCATTAAAAAGCTTAAAGTCACCCAAAGAGCAATGGAGAGGGCTATGTTAGGAGTTTCTTTGCGTGACCGTATCAGAAACGATACTATCCGTAGCAGAACCAAAGTAACCGACATAGCCCGTCGGATCGCTAAACTTAAGTGGCAATGGGCAGGGCACATTGCACGGAGAACCGATGGCCGTTGGGGCACTAAGGTTCTCGAATGGCGACCATACACCGGAAGGCGAGGAGTTGGTAGGCCCCCTACAAGGTGGACTGATGACCTGGTGAAGGTCGCTGGAGTCCGCTGGATGCGGGTGGCACAGGACCGGTCATTGTGGCGTTCAGTGGGGGAGGCCTATGTCCAGCAGTGGACGTCTTTCGGCTGAAATGATGATTTCGCTCGTGGTTTTTAGGGTTCCGTAGTCAGTTTATTACCTGCGACTATAGGATTGTCCTTGTGGTATACTCATGGCATAGACTACACAGCCATCTCATCATTAAGCTTTTACAGGGAGCACGAGGTCACCACACATTAGCGCAATTTTATTCGTTAATTTCTACGATTCGAACAGCACATCTCAATAATATTCTACACCAATTTGTAGTATAACAATCCAGGTTCACCCCTGTAACTTGATTTTTGTGGATATGTTTAATTCATATGAGTAGTGATAAAAAAACATTAACTCAACTGAAATAAGCGGTCGCGCAAAATTAGTACGCAAGCACCTATGTGTGGTGACCTCGAGTTGTACTTATGATCTATCTAGTGGTTGAGGTTATCTGTGAGACATGGTAAAGGAACCCCGAGGCCCTCTACCGTGAAACACCAGTATAGTCAAACAAAAGTACATGAGATTTGAACCCTATTGATACAGACATAAGATTAAATAAAAGTCAGTATATTACCTGTCAACTATAGGCTTGTCCTTGTGGTATAGGCATGATAAAGGAACCTCCAGGCCCTCTACCGTGAAACACCAGTAAAGTCTAGAGTACATGAGATTTGAACTCTATTGCTATAGACATAAGATTGAACATAAGTCAGTATATTACCTGTCGACTATAGGCTTGCCCTTGTGGTATAGGCACGGTATAGGAACCCCCCAGGCCCTCTGTCTTGAGACGCACCAGTAAGGCCGAGAGTCGACACGAGATCTGAAGCCTTGTCGAGACTGCTGGGCCGTGGACGACGGCAGGATTTGGACTTGTTCCAGAGCTTCCTGTTGACAAAAAAAAAAACAAATTTTATAGAGTATAACAGCCACTTTTATGTTAATATTATATTAAAATAGTATGCTTTATAAACCTCACGAAGTATTGAATTGAACCAAGTAAGCACAAAAAATTGGAATTTTCTTCAATAATCTAAGTAACGAACGAATCTCAAAAATAATTGACATTGCGACACGTTTGTAGTAAGGATGAATTCGACGTAAAATCAATTTCATTACTTATTTAAAAAAAGATATGATGTGATTAATGCGTACACACACACTCTTAAGACTCCATAAGATCAAAGTCAGGATTATTACAAAATCGAAATATGTGACATTCCACGAGAAAAGGTACCTTATGGTGGTTGAGACTTACGCTATTTCTAAAGACGCTGCAATACTAATGCGATGCTTCGCAACGTAAGCGCCAACCGCCATAAGGTACTATCACCCGTGGGACGTCACATATAAGGAATAAACTACGATGCACTCATTTTGGAAGACAAATGAATTCATTTTTAGTGTTCCATGCCCAAAGGATAAAAATATATCGCTAAGACTCCGCTGTCCGTCCGTCCGTCTGTCACCAGGCTGTACTGTCTCATGAACCGTGATAGTTAGACAGTTGAAATTTTCACAGGTGATGTATTTCTATTGCCGCTATAACAACAAATAATGAAAACCGGAATAAATTTAATATTTCCTTAAATATCATTCCATACAACAGACATGATTTTTTTTGCCGTTTTTATAAATAATTGTACGGAACCCTTCGTGCGCGAGTCCGACTCGCACTTGGCCGGTTTTGAGATAAGATTACCTTCCTTTTAGTTCAACCAAATCCGATCAAAAAATATATTCTAAAATCGATATAAAGATTATCTTAAAATTTAATAAAAACACTTACCAGAGCCTTTTTCTTGAGCGCCTCAGTATGTATAAACCACTGATGGCTCGCCCTCAATATAACCGGTTTCTTGGTCCGCCAATCCAACGGGTAGGAGTGTGTGTGGACCCCTCGCCGTAATACCTGCTCCCCTAGCAGGGAGATCACGGCTTCCTGGCCCTCTTTTAATACGTAGAGGCCGTTTAGACGGCCTAGGTCGCGGTAGAGGCCTGATTCGTCGACATTGCAGTCCTGAAAAATACGATTAATTAAGATTTTTTCCAATTTTTTTGTTGTTCACAGTTCGTTTCTCTTTGCAATAGGCATATATATACAATTTGTGGTATATTCCACAGTATAAAACATTAATTTAATTAATTACTAAATAACTATACTGAGTTTATAAATAGTGAAGGTACAAGAACAGTGGCAACACTTTAATAAAATAAAAATTAACAAACGATTTTTTTTTGTTAAGAAGAAGTAAGCTTTTATACAAGAAATGTGGAAAATAATACATTACAGTACCCTAAGAAAAAAAGAGATTAGTATCCTATATAAATAAATGCGTTGTAAAATCGATTCTCAAGAAAATGATCGAAGAAAAGATCAAACCAAACTCATTAATAGCAAAAATAATAATTGACCGAGTTTTGGTTGTCATCTCATCATCATCATCGTCATCTCAGCCATTGGACGTCCACTGCTGAACATAGGCCTCCCCTTTAAGGGGGGTTTGCCATACACGCCACGCTTGGCAGGCCGGTTGGCGCGCGCAGTGTTTAGGCTTTCGGAAGATGCTGCTGCCCATCTCCCGGTATATTCCCTTAGCAGACTCCTACTGCAACCACGGGACGATATGGTGGGGGACAATTCTAAAGCCGGGCACCCCACGGCTAAACGACGGTTGTCATATAACGAAATATAAATACTCACCACTGGTATATTATGTTCTAGTCCGACCAGGAAGTCCTCAGGTCCGTGTGCCGGGGCTGTGTGCACTAACCCGGTACCTTTTGATGAGGATACATGAAAAGCTCCCAATAGTGGAAACGATTGATCCAGTATCTTGTGGTGGTAACGCGCGCCTGTGAGGTGGTGCCCTGAAATATATATCGTTAAATAAATAAATAAATATGATATAAAAAACATATAATTTTAAATAAAAAAAGTACAAACTTCACTTAGGCTCCGCTTTACCAAGAGGAAATACCCGAGTTGTTGTAAAAAATGATTATAGGTGTGCTTATAATAGTTGAAGAGTTCCCTCGACTTCTTCAGGATCCCATCATCAGATCTGGACCTGGTGACAAAGGGACCAACTGAGAAGTGTATACTTCTCAGTTGGTCTTTCAAACAAAAAAAGAATTTTCCAAATCGGTCCAGCCGTCTTCAAATAATAGGTGAACATACATAAAAAAAAAACAAAGAAGGTGGGATCCTGGAGAAATCGAGGGAACTCTTCAACTATTATAGGCACACCTATAGTGATTTCACTATTTTTTACAGCAACTCGGCCACTTCCTCTTCGAATAGCGGATGTTAAGTGAAGTCGGTTCTTTCTTGTTTTAAATTGTTAGTATATAAAATCCCCCCAATGAGGACGCCACTGGACGGTCGACGCAGTCTTAAGCCTTAAGAAAAGTTATTGTCTCGTATATTACCTTCAAACTCCGCCATCTTCTTTATCCCTCGTTCTAGAATCTTCTGTAACTCTTCCACCAATGAGCTGGCCACCAGAAACCTTCCACCAAGACCGTCTATCTTCACAATGCTGTATGTCAGTTGTGGGTGGAAGCAGATGGCGCGGTTGGCGACCAAAGTCCAGGGGGTGGTGGTCCAGATAATGGCTGAGAGGGTTTCGCTGAAAATACAATATTAAAAAAAACCGGCTAAGTGCGAGTCGGACTCGCGCACGAAGGGTTCCGCACCATTATCGAACTCGCGGAGCGTAAGCGAAGTGAGTTCTTACAAACAACTCCAGACCGAACTGTCACCTGGCTACTGGGACGTCTCGGCATTTGGATGGCTTTTTGATTTCAATAGTTTGTCTGACGATAACTTTAGTAAAGTTTTTCTGATCTTTATGAAATTTCTTGGGGCTGTAGCAGAGATACATAATATTTGTAAGTTAATTCGTATATGAGCAGGATCGATCAAGTGGTTATGGAGCTAGAAGGAGAAAAAAATCCTCCTTGGGGTCTTGTTATATTGGTCAACTCGTTTGCAAGTAAATCGCGAGTTCTCAGTTCGAGGCGGACTACTAGTTTAGTATAAGTTGTTATAGCGGCAATAGAAATACATCATCTGTGAAAATTTCAACTGTCTAACTGTCACGGTTTATGATATACAGCCACGGACAGACAGACAGACAGACAGTGAAGTCTTAGTAATAGGGTTCCGTTCTTTACCCTTTGGGTATGGAAACCTAAAAAATCGTGAAAGTTTATATAAACACGGGTATTACTCGTAATTTACCTCTCGACAGAATCTCTGATGGCGTCCGGCACAGTATCGAGAGGGAAGCTGACATACACCTCCGTACTCTTAAACTGAGGGTCGTACTCCAACTCTGCTTCCGCTAGGGCAGTCCTGGAAAATACTTCAATAAGAAAACCGGCCTAGTGCGTATCGGTATGGTTCCATACTAAAGTAATTATATTTTCTCAAACATGCGCGGAAATGTTGTCGTTACGTTCGTGAAAATAGACTCGAAAGTATCACGTTTCGGGCGCCGTAGTGACATTTGCTATGAAAAGGATTTAGCCGGCGCCCGCCACGCGCTCGACCGCGCGGGGGGCCGGGTGCCGCCGGACACTGTCGGGCGGGCGCGGCCCCGCATTATACCGAGAGATACGGAGTGCGATAGACTTTTAGGCTTTAAGTATTAGGTTTTAGGTCTTATTTCCACGCATTATTTTGAGAAAAGCACTATACATGCCTCGTCGTGAAAACGGATTCCCGGCCTCGTATCATATACCTATTTGGCCGGAAATCCCTGTTTTCCCAGCCTCTGCTGTAATGTACCTACTATTTTATTTTCATAAATCACATGTCCCATACAATTCACTTGAAATAATACACTAAATACTAATGCTACTAAAAACTTACTCAGAAGATGGAGACCAATAAACAGGCTTCAAAGCTCTAAAAATCAGTCCCTTCTCATACATCTCAAGAAACAGTTCCAATTGTTTCTTCACATATTCATTATCCAGTGTCCTAAAAAAATAGAATTAAAGTTAATTATATTACAAAATACCCCTAAGAAGATTACGCACAGCACCATCTGTGCAGTTTTCAAATAAAAGGTACATGAATGTTGGTTGTCAATAACGCATTACTGCCATAATAATCAGTGATCGGCGAAAAGGATTCCACACGGGGTGAATGACGTCAATCATTATGCTAGTATGGATATGCCGCGGCATTTGCGGGATAGAAAAATTAAAACACAGTATTTTTCACAAACATTTGTAATTAAGTATTTAATAAAATTATTTATTTCGCATATTATTTCTTGTTTTTTTTCATCTCTATAAAATTTAAATAACAAACCATTATTTTACTGGTCCACGAGCGAGTTCGCTACTACCGAACGGCGCGGACTACTAGTTACCGACACTGATTCATTGTATTAAACATAATACAAACACGTATATTTTCGTGCAGTTTATAGGCAAACCGGTTATATATTGGACGTGATATCACGTCCTGGCGCTGACGGCACGACTTTCCGTGCGCGTGATTTGACTGCTTTGGCGGTCAAAGGGTATGCCCATTAAAAAAATACAACCGACAATGAGGTACCTTTTGCTTGAAAACGTCACATCTATTAAGTTTAAACTTATTTAAGATTTTACATCTTGAAACTCTTGGTTAAAAATTCCATGGGACCATCTGTCAAGTATGCCGATTAAAAAAATATTCTAAATTGGTTCAGTAATTTTCAATAGCAAGAACAAAGATCCAACCGCATTGAGAACCTCCTCCTCCAAAATCTTGAACTTGGTTGAAAAGAAACATACCTATAACACTGCCCATCCCAATCCGCCATCACCCCCCAACTTTCAAACTGCTCTTTCTGTCTCTCTATAGTTTCCAACGCAAACTTCCTAGCCACTTCACGTATTTCAACTGCACTTGACGGAGTCTCTCTTTGTTTGACCGCAGATTTTTTCGTCTTTTTAGTTTGTTGGAGGGCTTTGAGCTCGATGGGGAGCCCGTGGCAGTCCCAGCCTGGGACGTAATGCACCCTGGTGCCGGTGAGGACTTGGTGCCGGTTGTTGATGTCTTTTATTATCTGAAAAATTGTAAAGTGGTTGCATAAATAAATATTATGTGAGTATCTTGCACAAATCAACCCACAGTAAGCTCAATAAGGCTTAAACACCGTGACAGAGTGGTAAAGCAAAAAACAGTCTCCGCTGAAAAGGGCCACTCTGTCACAATATTTTCTGGTAAACTAATGCAAAAAACAATGCATTACTAACATACCAACAAACATTATATAGTCCTCTACGGGCTTATGTATAGTTTTACATCTCAATGTTTACAGTGATAATTTTATAGATGTTCTAAAATCCGTAAACAATAGAAAATGCCATTGTATTGTCGCTAAAAAAGAAGAACGTCCCTAATACCCTTTTTCTAGCAAGATAGTTTAGCAAATGAACATAAAGTCTTCCTGAAGTGAACGCAATGCATTGTGAACTAAAGATATATCTGAATACAGTAAAAAAAAATTCTAGGACCACTTTTGTTTCTACTATACATCAACGACCTGCCTTCGGCTACAAGACACCATTGTTTACTCTTCGCTGATGACATATCTGTAGTTATACCATGTGACCACATTAAATTATATAATACTGACATAAACAATACGATTAATGACATTATACTATGGATGCAAAATAATAATTTACAACCAAATCTGTCTAAAACAAAATATATACAGTTTTATAATAGAAAAGGAAGAACTAATTTAAGTGTTAAATATAAAGGAATAGACATAATAGAAACAGATCAAATTTCATTTTTAGGAATACTATTAATACGGGAAAAATGTTGCAAAATAATCGTTTTGTCCATGTGCTAAGGAGATTAGCTACTACTGTGAATAAAACTACTGCTCTTACTGCCTATCACGGCTACGTAGCCTCAGTTATTAGGTACGGTCTTCTATTATGGGGAAACTCAAAAGCTATTAAGAGAGTTTTCTTTTCTCAAAAAGATTGCATCAGAGCAGTATGTAACGTACCACCACTAACACCTTGTAAAGAATTATTCAAGAGTCTAAAAGTTTTAACATTGCCATCTTTATACATTATAGAAGCATGTAAATTCGTTAAATTGCATCCTGAATTGTTTGTAAAGTTGAAGAGTGTGTGTAAATTCAAGACGAGATATCCCAACAGTATCCCAACAGGCTTGTAGCGACAAGTAAAATTAATAGTAAACTTTATAAAAACAATTGTTATCTGATGGCTATAAAAATGTACAACAACTTACCGAATGAAATTAGAGAACTAACTTATGAGAAGTTTGTACCAAAATTGCATAAGTGGTTATTGGGAAAAGTTTTCCATTCAGTTCGGGAATTTTTTGACAAAACAGAAACTTAAGAACTCATTTTGACATTTACTTAATACTTAATATTTTTGTACATTCTGACATCTTTAAATTTAGTCACTACCTGTGTTTTATTTCATTATTATTACTGTTATACAATGACATAGATATGATAATATGTAAATAGTTCGTCGTAGTCGTAATATTTTTTTTTTTTTGTAAATAATGTACAGTGTAATGTAAAAAAAAAAAAAAAATTGCATACCTATTGTACTGGCGAAATGTGCTGAACTCACAAAATTGTATGTTTACACCTTATCTCTGTACCACATTTCTAGCAAATAAATTTCTTATTTCTTATTAAAGAGGAATGGAGCGCAGCATGCTCAATATAAAAAAGATCCAAAAAATAAGACATAGCAAAATAAAAGACAGAATAAAAGCAATTGATGCTCTAGATCATGCAAGGAAGCTGAAGTGGAGATGGGCTGGACATGTGGCGCGTTTAAATGACCGCAGATGGACAAAAACAGTCACAATGTGGAAAGGCCCGGACGGCAAGCGCCGAAAAGGAAAACCATTAACACGCTGGGAGGAAGATATAAAGAAGATAGCTGGTCCAAACTGGCAACATACGGCTCAAGACCGAGAAAGGTGGATATCTTTGGAAGAGGCCTTCACCTAAGGGGTTCCAATATAAATAGTTAAAAAAAATAGTTTTACATTAAATATAAAGTAACTAACAAATAAATACATTTCTAATAATAATATAAACTACTAACCACCAATGTAAGAAATAACAGGAAATAAAAGGCTTTTTATTTTTATTTTATTTATTTTATTATTTCTTATTACAAATCGCTAAAATATTTAAACTAGCATTGCAAGCAGCCTTATATTAAACATAAAAAAGTATTGAAATACCTTATTAACAGCATGTCCCATATGTAAATCTCCGTTGGCGTACGGCGGGCCATCGTGCAACACAAATTCTGGCCCTTTTAAATGTTCCCTTTGCCAGTTGTACAGCTCAGAGAACTTCGCGAACTGAAAATATTATGGGGTTTTCTTTATAATGTTAGAACCTTTTTAAAATAGATATTGGTGGGACAAATCTGATAAAAACACAAAGTTCCTCGAGATAAATAGGTTAAAAGGCGCAATATGCTCCTGTAAAAGCTATTTTAATTGTAATTTACCTTTTGAATCTCATCTTTTCTCGCACTGTTAGATCGCGCAGGAAAATCAGTTTTTGGGAAAAGGATTGTATGAGAGTATGTCTTCGTTTTTGGTTCCGCAGAACTTTTGAAACGCACGAGTCCTATGGGAACCCATTTTGTTATGATTTTCTTGTAGTTTGTGTGAAAAACTTTTAAATTTCTGCTGCATAACATAGTTTCTAGATGGTTTCTAGGTTATGTTATGCTCTTCACAGATGACACTGACTTTGACGTTGACGTTATATGTTTCAATGTTGGTTAGCCTGCCACAGGCAAGTACGTCAGCGTTCTGAAACTCTTTGTAAGTAACTAAATGTTTAGTCACTATGTGTGATAAAACTTGTCAAAATTGTTTAATTTGATTTAAGGTATTACCAATCATATTTTCATAAAAAAATATTATAAGAATAAAATTAATTAATACTTCTTAAGAATAAAAATAGTCAAAGTACACTGCTCCTGAATAAAATCTATATCCCACATGAAATGTCTTCAAAACGCCCCTCCTTTGGTCACTGACGTTTGCCAAAACAACACATGTTTTGTGCTATTTAGTGCATTATTTTTAATTCCCGTGCCCCGTAACTAAAGCTAACTGCATTAAAATGGTACAAACTAGTATTTTTCTATCTATTTAACCAAACTACTCAATAACTTTCACTCTAACCAACAAATTATAACCTTTCCAGCCTAAGACGAAAAAGAAGTTTATCGACCGAAAGAAAGCGGTAACTTTCAACCTAGTGCACAGATCGCAGCGAGACCCGCTGGCGGCTGACGAGAGCGCCCCGCAGAGGGTCTTGGTGCCGGTCAACGCTACTGTACCACCGAGGAAAGAAAAGGAACCAGTGAGTAACCTCAATATTTTTTCAATCAACAAAACTAATTGATTAAAGCTGATTTAGATCATTTAACCGGTTATTAACCTTCGTATTGTAGTACATTCTGAATGTCTACTATAGTAAATAGTTTGGCCAGGCACTGTCCCACTCAAAGAATGGACAGAGAGAATCAAAATGTTTTTTTCTTACGCTAGTACACTACTAAAAAAGAGATGAGTATAGCTTATTACTTCTAATGTTACTGTGGTTTGGTTAGCCAGACTAAAGAAATTTTTAGTTTTAGAGACAATATAGCAAGTAAAAAATAAAAGTTATTTTTTTAAATTGCAATGATGAAACCAATCTGCCATTTTAGAGTTGACACAAAATACTGTGTTTTCTTTTTCCACTGCACGTTTTGTGGCAAAGGTTGTACACTATTCAGCCACAACTTAAATTATATTTTATTTAAGGAATTGACCCCAGAGCAGCGCATAGAGGAGCAACGAAAATATGGCGTCTATTTTGATGATGATTACAACTACCTGCAGCATCTCAAGGACACCAAGGAGGTCACGCTTGTTCTGCAACCCGTAAGTACAAAACTATGTTTATTTCGAATTGAGAATATTCTGCCATACATAGTTATTGTATGATATCCCAAAACAAAGTTTTTATTTACCAACCTCTATATAATAAATATACCTATTTTGTACTTAGTTCATTGTAAAATTTTATGCTGACATCATATTATTATAAGTTTAATTTTGCATGCCATATTCTGGTTAAATGTGTGAACCTTGAAATTTTGTAAGACCTTATGTACCACATTTTGAGCAAATAAATATTTGTATTTGTATTTTTATCAGATCTTATATTCACGAATAGTGCAATTGTGATTGATGAATTTTTTTTATTTGTTGTTTTTTTTTTCTAATGGACTTTAGGTGGTATTGCCTTTTTATTATACTTGACATTGTAGCGGGAAATAAGAGCTTGTAAGATTCGACACTCCAAAAGTTTCAAAAAAGTAAGAGGACGCTTAACTTTAACAAAATTAATGTATATATTAAGGAAACCTATCCCTACGATATTGTCAAAAACTTCTCTATATGTATTTTAGAAATCAACACACAAGAGGAAAGAGAAATCTCAGGCTTCAGTAGATGGGGATGAGCCGGTTGAGATCCCGGTAGTTGAGAAACTGAACCTGCCCAGCTCTGTGTTCGCATCGGCCGTTGAAGAAGATGTCGGTTTGATGAACAAGGCCGCTACTCAAGGTAATTACGTAAATTTTATACTTCTGCCTCAAACTGAGAACTTATTGTGATTTACTTGCAAACTAGTTGACCAATACAGTGTGTAAATCTAATACAGGCGATTAATTAAACCAGACGTAGAACTGATTAGTGTAATCATTCATTAATATGTTTTTTTAAGTTACACTTCACTATGACTTACGTCGCTTACGCTGCGCTCGTTTGAAAAACAAAAAAAATATTTGAAAATGGTGTGTTGTGATATGTATAATTACTTATTTTACAAATTACGAGAATTACGCTTGGCAGGCGGGTTGGCGCGCGCAGTTTTTTTGTTTATTGTTTGTAGGCTTTCGGAAGATGCTGCTGCCCATCTCCCGGTATATTCCCTTAGCAGACTCCTACTGCAACCACGGGACGATATGGTGGGGGACAATTCTAAGGCCGGGCACCCCAAGGCACGCTTGCGGCGGCTTGTGAAGTTATTAAAAGTTAACAATATCTTATACATCAAAGCACGTAAATAGTACATTACGTACCTAGGGCGGTAAAATAAAGAACAGTTCAGATCGCGGATATTTGTGGCCCGAACCGAACGTAAGGGCCATAAACAAGCAATTTGAGGTCTTCTTTATTACCACCCGTGGTGCGTACACAATTTTACGTCTTCTCAGGCGCAGCGGCAAATCTCACTTCACAATTTTCTCTTGTGAAGTGAGATTTGCCGCTGCGCCTGTGGGCGGCAAATCTCACTTACCGCCCGGAGTGACGTAATAGTTATTTGTGCAACAAGAGAGGAAAGTTGGTTTTTCTTGCGAGTGTTGATTTTGAGTCCCGAGTAAGCGAAAGGTTCTATAATTGAATCACGAGCGAAGCGAGTGATTCTATGTTTGAATCTTGAGCGTAGCGAGGGATCTCAAGAACACGAGATTTAAAAAATCTTTCCTCTCGTGTGACACATACAACTTTTCACCTCAGTAGTGAGAACATATTAAAGTTAATAAAACACATTTATTTACATTCCTGAATGAAAGGCATCATAATTATGACAAAAAGCTTCTAGAAACAAAATTTCACTCCCTGGAGTGAGGAAAGTCGCAACTTTCGTCACACCCTGGAGTGATGAAAGTGGCACTTTCGTCACTGCAGGGAGTGAGGAAAGTAGGCTTGTTCGAACTGCTGAGGTGAAAAATATATTACATAATCATGGTGTTGTTATTTGTTGCAGGGTTGTGCCTGGACTTGGACCCTGAAGTTGTGGCCGCCCTGGACGAGGACTTCGACTTTGAGGATCCTGATAACGAGCTGGAGGACAACTTCATAGAGCTAGCCATGGCTGAAGGGGACGGAGATGGTAAGTTTATGGCCAGTGATTAACGCTGATGTTGAGAGATGTAATGAATATTAGTTTTAAAATATTCGCGAATACCCATATTTGCTGCTCATATTCGCGAATAGCCTAGCGTCTACACCATATACACCGCCTCGCGAGGAAATTGCCGCGCGCGGCAGCTTGGCTAGTGCGGACGTGCCCCGCCCGAGGCATTGCGGCCGAGCCACGTCCACACTTCCTCGCGAGGCGGTGCGCCAGGTGTAGACACGGCTAATGAGATATAATTACTTGTCCAATTATCGCTCACGCATGGTCAGGTCTTGTTAGGACTAACGTAACTTGTGAATTGTGATTTGATGTCAATATTTAGCTGATATTCTGTAACATGTTACTTATATATAAAACAGTACTGGTCTGGCCTTGTTTTTGAAAAGTTTACGAAAAGTAATAATTAATTTCCGAGTGCTAATGGATTTTTTCTGTAACATTTTGGCTGAAATTCACGCCCTACTTCTTGAGCTACCGAAACACTTTTTAACACACGTGTGACGGATAATGGTAAATATATAACAAGTGCGGCCGAGTTTGGGTCTGTTAAACTTTAAAACGGTGCAGTTTAAAAATGGTTGAGAAAATATAGGGGGATGATTTGTCGATACAATTCATCGTACTAAACAGGGTTCGAAATTATCAAGATAATTCTGATATTTATCGCGAAAATTATTAGATAATTATCCCCGGTACGGGTTTTTTCTCTTATACATAGTTCAACTACTGAGGCCAGTTTTATAAAGCTACAAGTTACAATTTACAAGCGGAAGTCTTTTTCTAACACATAGGGTTAGAAAGAGAGTTCCGCTTGTAAATTGTAATTTGTAGCTTTATAAAACTGGCCTCTGGTGTCTAAATTCGAGCCTGATATTATTGTACGTTCTGGCTTTACAAGTTCTGGGTTATTATCAAATAATTATCAAGATAACAATCATTGATAATTATCCTTTCGACCCCTGGTACTAAATACCAGAATCTATAAAATCATCTAACATTTAGAGGACACAGTTCAAGTAAGAAAGAATATCAAACGTATTGCGAAGCAGTCAGATTTGGATTTTATTTTTATTTTTCATTTTAATTACACAATAGGCAGGTACATGTCTGTCTCTCAAGCTGTTTCGATATGCCTTCTTTAAAAAAAAAATTTAAAATTTAAACTGTTTATTTCATAAGATATTAATCATAATTATACATTTAGATCTTAACTACTAATCTTAAATTTAAAAGATTTTTTGAGTTAAGGAGTCCGTTTACAATCATAATAATTATTATATACTTCTAATTAACATAGTGTACGGTATTCAGTCTATTATTTATATTGGTCGCTTGCCCTCTTAAATTAAACATATATTTTTTTATGATATTTCTGGTCTGCTTGTTCGTTCGACCATCGATTGAGTTTAGTAAATCCTCTGAAAATCTGTTCAAAATACGCGGTAGTATGCACTTCCAAACTCGTTGCCCGTATTCATTGTTTGTGTTTGCAATCTCAAAGGTTTCAAGGTTGGCTAGGTTGCGTAAGTGTGTTGGGCGTTTTTTTTTCTTTAGGTATTTTATGTTGTTATGATATTGGTTTATAATTGCAGAACTTCTTGAAGAACTACGCATTATTGTATATGTAGTGTAGGGACGCCCGGCCGGAATCAGGCGGGCTGTCGATCGCTGATCGCGTTCATTCAGCCCAATTATTGTATATAGTATCTTTAATGTATTAGTACTACTGTTTTGAAAAAATAAGTCCCGCCGAGTTTCTTGCCGGTAATAAGTAATACTTCTCGGGTCAGAGGTGTAGGGTTAGAACCGGTGGTAGTTTATTTTTCTCTCTGACGTTCATAAGTGCATTGTAATGTGCCTAAATTGAAGAATAAATATCTTTTATCTTTTTTTTTATCTTTTAATAACAAGGTTAACGGCCTTTCCAAATACAATGTATAGTATAATAGTAAATAGTAGTATGTACATTTTCGCCATGTTCAGATGACGAGGAATATGATGAAGACGGAGACAGCATGGAGAACGACTCGGACCAGGCCTTCGCTTCAGACCTCGGATCGGACGATGACAGCGATGGACAGGTATGTACGCACCCTACATCCCGATTCCCACCGGCTTGCCTCAACTATCAGACAGTTAGAGCACTTGTCCTACAGCTCACAAACAAAAGGTAAGGTAACTCCGGGATTTCCGTCCGAGACGCAGGGTAGTGCGGACGTCTTGAGAATAGTTTTTTTGTATTTTGCTCATTTTAGTAGTTCAGTGTATAGTATTGATAGCTACAGCCTTGGCCAGAAGTGTTGAGCACCAATGCGATTTTCATAGAAAACTGGAAAGTTTAGTCCATCGTTTCCATCTTTGTTTAAGTTATTTTGTCAATTAATTTAAACTAATAGGCATGTTTTGTTGAAGTTAGTAGTAACTGCATAGAATATTTGCAATATGTCGCATCGACTTAAATTTACATTTTTGGTACCTTCTGTTTTCATATTTTTTAAGTACCTTGAAAGTGTTATTAAGTGTAGTTTTCTATATTTATAAATAAAATATAACATTTACCGTTACCGTACATTGTTAGGATAGGGAAATAATGCTTAACATCAAAATTGTAAACAAAAAACACCTATGCTCAATACTTCTGGCCAAGGCTGTATATTGTGCGGTGATCTATAAACAAATCTGCAGCTTATGAAGAATTAGTCTCATAACGCGTGTAGCCACTCTTTAGTTAGACGGACGGTTATCCTGGCTGGCCGCCACGTGTTTGTAAAGAATAGCTATCACTTTACAAATAACAAGGCCTGTACCGAACAACGTTGCCTATATTTTATTAAAAATAATAAAAGTGAGATTAACGTATATACTCGACATTGGCAAAATTCCCATTGCTTTAGACAAAGAAAGCCATTATATAAAAAAAAAGGTAACTCCGGCTTGCCTATGAAGATTTATGACTCCCCGCCACCGCGCATAGACATCATCACCATCCCAGCGTTAGTCCTGGCTTTTTACCACTCAATTGAGCCTAGGGTCAAAGCTTTGTAACCTGATCCATTAGGGTAGGCACCGGTTTTTAACCGACTTCAAAAAAGGAGGAGGTTCTCAATTCGACTGATTTTTTTTTTTAATTTTTTTTTTATCATTATTATGTTTTTTTTTTGTATGTATGTTACTCCATATCTCCGTGAATCTAGAACCGATTTTCAAATTTTTTTTTTAAATCGAACAGGTATAACCCCTAGATGGTCCCATTGTCACCAATTCAGGGTCTGATAATGGGATCCTGGAGAAATCGAGGGAACTCTTCAACTATTATAGGCACACCTATAGTGATTTCACTATTTTTTACAGCAACTCGGCCACTTCCTCTTGGAATAGCGGATCCTAAGTGAAGTCGGTTCTTTTTTTGTTTTAAATTATTTCGAAAGCGGCCTCCTGGCCCAGTTGTTAGTGCCACTCCCGGGTTCGAATCCTTGTAAGGCCATTTATTTAAATCGTGTGTTTACTGCTTATTACATTTTCAATTCGGATATTTGCTTTATTTGTTTTTTATGTTTTTTAACGGATTATTTGAATACGCCTGTACAGATTTCTAAAATGATTTTTGTATGAAAGAGTGTCAAGCACACCAATCAATCGATGGAAACTGTTGAACGACGTCGATCAACAGTTTCTGCTACAAAATAACTTTGATTCTACCATAGATCGATTGATGTGGTAACACCCTCAGTTGGTCACATTATCATCAGGTCAGGATCTGATGATGGGGTTCTAGAGAAATCGAAAGAACTCGACAAATATTATGTACACAGTGTGATTATTTACAATAGCTCATACAGCAAACAGAAGAGCAAACTCTTGGAAAAGTAGAGTAGCATATAAAGTGAAGTCTGTTTAAAAAAAAACTACTTTGATGCCTGATGCCACAAGCGCTGGTAGCCTTGCGGTAAGACGTCCGACTTTCAATCCGGAGGTCTCGGGTTCAAACCCCGGCTCGTACCACTGAGTTTTTCGGAACTTATTTACGGAATATCATTTGATATTTACCAGTCGCTTTTCGGTGAAGGAAAACATCGTATGGAAACCGGACCTAATCCCAAAAAGGCCTAGTTTCCCCTCTGGGTTGGAAGGTCTGATGGCAGTCGCTTTCGTAAAAACTAGTGTCTATGCCAATTCATGGGATTAGGTTGTCAAGCGGACCCCAAGCCGGGATAAACGCTAGGAAGAAGAAGAAGAAGACTACTTTGATGCCTGATTTATATTTAAAAAAAATTTCAGGAGGGCCCCCGACGCATGCCGGCGTGGGACCGAGACGTTAACGACACGAGGTCCCGCTTCTCCCAGTACTCCATGTCGTCCAGCGTGATCAGACGTAACCAGGGGCTGACGTTGCTCGACGACCGGTTCGAGAAGGTACGTAATTATGATGGAGACAGCCATTTCTTTTATTTATTTTTTTATTAGCCTGGTAAGGCGTCCCACTGCTGGGCAAAGGCCTCCCCTCCTTCCCGCCATTTGGCCCTGTCTCTTTATAAAGAGTTGCAAACTCAAAAAAAAAATTGTTAGTCAGTAAACATCAAAAGATAACTGAAATATCTGTCGGATCCCAAACTAGGCTGGGCCTGTATTTTGGAACCCTGGAGTGCTATAAATGTGACACAACATGTATATGTCGGCGGCCGATCGTAAAATCAGGCATATCGTGAGATCTTGGACTCGTTCCCTCGGTTATTTTATGCCTAGACAAAACTCGGTTTCGGTTGAAATTCGACTTTTTGAAGTGAATATGCGACTTCCAACAAAGTTGCGTTAAACGTTTAACGCTGCCGATAGATAATTTTATTTTATTCTCTAGTTAACTTCGCCTGACCATCATAGTGTCATCTTGAATATAGTCGACTATTTGGTTCTATTAGATAGTTACTCCCATGGCTCAGCGAGCGCTGCTTTGACTGCGGAGCCGAAGGTCGGAGGTTCGAATCCCAGCGTACAATATCTTTTTCCACGTTTTTTTTTAGGATTGAGATTTTATATTGTAATTTCTACCCCTTCCTATTTTAAGAGACGTGCACATTCTTTGTCTTCTCTTCAAAGTGTTGTTTCTTCCATCTTCTCCACCCTACCTGTCAGAGAGATTTAAGTTTCTGGCGGACGGCAGTGGCCACCGGCTACGTTCCAGCGCCGATTTATCTCTCTCTATCCCAATGCACAGCCACCATTCCTATGGCTTGTCTTTTACAGTTTATTCTGTTAAATTATGGAATTCGTTGCCACCATCTTTCCGGCAGTGTAAATCGGTTGCATCGCTAAAGGCTAATTTAAACAAGTTGTGGCTCTCAAACGAATCCAAACAGTGAGATATTTGCGGTAATAATAATTTTACGTTCTATATATATGTAGTATATCTATATGTATGTATGTATTTATAGTATATATATAAATATATATATTATGTAAGAAGTCTATTTATATTTATGTATGATTATGATACCAAACTGTGTATCTACCTATTTCATAGTTAATACCTAGTTAGATCACAATTTATAATACAACTCGTTATTTCGTATCGTACGGTACCCAAGTCTGCCTAGCTCTTTCAAATCTCTCTCAACTGCTCAAAGGTTAACTGGAAGAAATCCCTTAAAGGGATAAGTTCGCCTTTGTACATATTTGCTGTGTTATATATTTCTGTTGTGTTTTCCTGTACAATAAAGTGTTTTACTACTACTACTACTTAATTTCCACATTACGAAGTTTTCACTTCTTCCGCGCGGTGGGACTCCACGCACTATATTAGGTAGATTTCGAAAATCGAGTCTACCTATTCATTTCTTCGACACAATCGAATTTTGAAAAAAAATCTTTACAGAAGGTCTAGTTATGACCCCCAGATTCCAAAATGACCACTGGTTCAAGTTTATATATATATAAATTATGTATGTATCTATATATCCGCAGCCCGATTTTGTCATCACGATAGCGGTCGCATCTTTGCTCCGATTGCTTTCAAACTTGGTACAAAAATCGCCCTGGTTGATACCTAGGACAAGTTCGTGAACGGGCGAAATAGGGCCAAAGGGACGGGAGAGGCCTCATTTTTTATGAAATCAGTTTTTCGGAAATAACTTTTTTCCTATGGAAAATATACCATCCGTTTTTCTTTTATATGGCGTGGGACCTGAATATCTATAACTCTTTTAATCATATCTTTAAGAAAATATCGTTAATTTTAGTCGAAATTTAAAAAAACCTAAATTTTTCTGGAGAAAATTCATAACTCCTAAACGGTGAATAATTTTATGTCAACAATATTTTTTATCGAAAGGTAATGTTTTCTCTAAAATATTCAAAAACTATGTCTGTCGGAAAAATGCATAGTTTTCGAAAAAAATAAAAAAAAACTGAAAGTGCGGATTTTGGCCTTGTTTAGCAGGTCAAAATTCTTGTGCCCGACTTTTACTGTTAAATTCATGTTAAATATCACATAGGTCGTACTAAAAAAATTGTAAAAAAAAAACTTTGAACTGGTATCCTATGCGGTACCATGCAGCGCCCTTATCCATTCATCCACAAGGACAAGATGCGAAATCTACCTGTGCGTTCTCCTTGCGGGGACGGATTTCTTTTTTCCATTCAAAGAGATACGCTTTTATTGCTAATTGTACTTTTCTTTATACAATCCCTAACTGCTCACCAAGATGAATGCAACGAGCCCAAACACGACGGGATAGTGTTGAGTAGTTGAGGAGTTCCTATAGCCACCTTCCAGCTCCATCAGATCAGCTCCATGTCATCATAATACTAGCCCCGATGCAATGGAATTCGTCTAGTATGAAGAATTTTTTACATTTGTCAGAATAATTCTTACACGGATTCTTCTGATGATTAATGAATGGGGCCAATAATAGTAGTGTTTAATGTAGTTTATTTTAATTGTATAATGAAAACACTAAGAGACTTTTGTTGCTGAAAAAATGGATTTTCCAAAACCATTGCCCAAATAAAGTTGGGCTCTCCTCTTGCACATTTGATCTTGTAGACTCAAAATAGAACAGTCATATATAGCTATGCCACGTTGCTTTCCCTAGGAATGACCCTAGTCGCACCATATGTTTTTATGATAAAAATATTTGGCATACAAAAATCAGTTCTTTTTTACGTTTTTCAGAATGGTATTACTTGTACTATAATTGCATTTGTGTAGGATATTTTCATGAATAATCTAAATATTATCACATTATTATAAAACGGTGTTGAATATTGGTCTAAAACTACTTTCCTGTACAAATGGGAAAACTTAAGAAAATGGTCTGAGTAAACGAAAACATATGCATCGGGGCTAGTATTGCATTATTTATTTAAACTTTATTGCACAAAAGAAAAACTTGATGTACAAAAGGCGGACTTAATGCCAAGAGGCATTCTCTACCAGTCAACCTTAAGGCAAGAGAAGTTGTGGTGGTGGGTGCATTATCATTCGATATACACGTATGCAAAATGTCAACACAATTAGAAAACTGGAATTGGGTCAAAAAATTACAAAATTTGATTACAGACAACGGGACGAAAAAACCCATAACCCCAATACGTATATTGGGGTTCTGGGTTTTTTTATGAAAACTGTGATCTTTTGCATTGTCACCGAGAGATGGCGCTTTACCGCGCGCAAACTAGCGAACGATGTGTTGACGTATAACTCGTTCAGAAAAATCCAGAGCTGTAAGGGATTAACGTCTTATCTATTGTGTTCGGACTGCCACCGCACGTGCCATGATGAAAAAAATGGTTTGGTTACACGTAAGCGTTGAATGAATTTCTACTATATAGACCACGCAATAAGATTCAATATGAACTAATACAAAAAAGCCCTAAGTTCTTTACGGTTGCATCCAGCGCAGGCGACTCAAACGCTCGGGGACCAGCGTAACTTGAAATCGAGATCCCAAATAGATATGCGTAATGCGGAGAGCGCCCTTGCACAGGTACTACGAGCGCCCGGCTAGTCAGCTCTTAGGAGGCCAATGGAATGTTTCTTACCTCGCAGGTAAAAACAGGGTCGGATTCTGATTGAAACATTTGAATTGATATACGCTTTACTTTTCTTTATTAAGAAAATAATAAACATGATTTAAATAAAACATTGGGTAAATATAATTACAATAATAATAAGTCAACTATTAAAACATTTCGTGGCAACGCTGCTCCAGTTTTAGTTTTATTCTTAGATTAAGCATTTGTCTAATTTGTCACGAATCATCATTCATAACGAAAGTCTAATAATAAAAATATTGTGCTGCATTAAAGCCTAATGAAACATTAACGTTATTTAAAATTAGACAAATGCTTAATCTAAGAATAATAGTGCTCTCCCTTATGGGAATATAGTTCAGAGCTGGATACGGTTACCTTCTTTTAGTATGTTGTTGGGTACGACACCCTAAAACTGCCGAGAGACGGGGACGTCGATGAATGTCTCTCGAGTAATGACGTCATAAAAATGGCTGCCGCTTCGTTACGAAAAGTGTAAATTTCATCCAAACTGTGCATTGCACCTATACGTGTGTAGTATCAAACGAAAGAAGATTAAATGTGCTATATTGTTGTTATACATTATATACTACTGTATATTACAGTTTGACAGCTATAAACGAAAACCCAAAATCAGGCTAAAAAATAATTCGGATATTTGCATTTTACAACAAAATTATAAGTCCGACTTTAAAGCCGAGTACTACAATAACAAAACAGGCTATTTAAGCTATACATTGCTATAAAAATTATTAAAATCTGGTAATAATTGTGGCAGCTATGTTAAAAAACATGTCGGCAGTGCCGAGCTATTTCCTTAGAGTGAAAAAATAACAATTTTCACAATTTACAGAATATCCGCAGAAGCTTCGAGTATATTGTTCGTCAAATAATTTGGAGCCCTTAAATGTCAGAAAAATATCTCTATAGTGATTGAGGTCCAAATAATGACGTTATGAACGTGACCACTACCGAAATTTGTAAAACATAAATTAAAGCTATACCATGACACATACACACATGTGTGTAGCATAGATCGAAAGCTTATTGAAGTTACTATAATACATACATACATTATTTGTGAAAATAATGTATAGTTTAGGAGTTGTTGACAAAATAAAATATTTTTTTAGGAAAATAAAATGTATATGTTAATTCTGTGGCCAAAGAAAATACAATACACGAATGTTTTGTATAACATTAAAAACACCAACTATTCAGCTTTAAAACACAGTTTGAATTTATAAAATTTGATAAGAACTATAAAAGTTGTGCTTACAACTCTAAAGCACACTATTTTACCTACAATGCACTCATACTATGAGAAGCTTGGGCCTAATTATTGACTAGTTTTTTCTAAATTTTGTAAGGATTTAGGGTTCCTTGTCATTAAAGTAAATAAAAAAATCGGCCAAGTGCGAGTTGACTCGCGCTCCGAGGGTTCCATATACATCACACAATTGTAACAATTTGTATTTTTAAGACCAACTTACGCTTGACCGCAGACTTTTTAGTGTTTTTTTCTTTAATGTACAGGCAAAAAACTATATTAGGTTTTTTTTTTAAATGTAGGTTCGTCGGTTTCCGGGGGACGGAGAGCAATGGAAAATTTTCGCCTTATTTCTTAAATAACTTCAAAACTATTAAAATTTAAATTATAAAAGTTATATATTTGTAGTTTTCACATCAAATCCTTTCATTTGATATATAACAAGGTATAGTTTGTAAGTAATTTAAGAAATAAGGCAAAAAATTTCCATTGCTCTCTGTCCCCCGGAAACCGACGAACCTACATTTTAGAAAAAAATACGTAATATAGTTCTTTACCTGTACATTACAGAAAAAAACACTAATAAGTCTGCGGTCAAGCGTAAGTTCGTCTTAAAAATACAAATTGTTAAAATTGTGTGATGTATATGGAACCCTCGGAGCGCGAGTCAACTCGCACTTGGCCGATTTTTTTATTTACTTTAATGACAAGGAACCCTAAATCCTTACAAAATTTAGAAAAAACTAGTCAATAATTAGGCCCAAGCTTCTCATAGTATGAGTGCATTGTAGGTAAAATAGTTAGTGTGCTTTAGAGTTGTAAGCACAACTTTTATAGTTCTTATCACTCTTACCTTCTAGTTTATGTCCCATCAGCTCTGCCATATCATGTGATATCATTTGAATCAAGTATCAAATTAGTTTGCCAAGTTTGCTTTTGGATAAGATCATTTTTGTTGAAGTTGCAGACCCGAATAGCCATGCCGCTTTTAGTACCTAATATAAGCATGGCATTAACGATCCTGCTCCAACTTGTTTGTTTAATTGTTCGCGGTTCCATGTTGGTACTGCTTGTTTATAATATAGCATAAAGGCTGGGGCAGCTAGATATTGCTTCGCTTGCTTGCTGTTAGCACTATTAATTAGTTTAGTTTCCTTTACTGTCAATGTCACTGCGGCAAGTGAAGCGAGCGCTGACATTGACGTAGAATGGCAGCGTTCAAGATAGCGGTAAATATGTATATTTTGTTTATATTGTCTCGTTTTGTTCAAATAATGTCTTGTGTAGTTAAGAGGAATAATATTGTGTGTTATCTGTCGTGGCACCACCAAATGGGCCCTACGGAAGACCAGCGCCGGTTTTTTTTTTTAAGCTGGCATTATGCTGAGTTGGGTCCACTTTGTGATGCACGTTCATATTTTTTTGTTTTTTAGTGTTATCTCAATTTATTATTATATTTCTTTATTTACACACAAGTTAACAGTATTACACCAAAGCACTTACGTGGTAATATAAAATCAAAAAAAAAAAAAAACAAAATTAACAACAATTTGGAAAAGTAAACTTAAAATATGAAAAATAAAAACTAATAACAATGAGATCATTCCTTAAATTATACAATATTATGTATGCACCTTAAAACCTTCCTGTAAAATACACCAGCATTGTCTGCAAAAATGTCGATATCGTCCGACTCTAATACGATCTGGTTCAGAGTAGCTTGCGCCCTAGCGGTGGGAGCGTTGGCGCCGCGCCGCGTGCGCACGTCGGCGACCGCGAACAGGCGCCGACGTCGCCGCGCCGCCACCGCGCCGCCCGCGCCCGCGCCGCTCGCTACGCCGGCTGCGCCACTCGCCCGAGGCACGAGCAATCCCATGCTCCCAAGCGTAATCGCGCCATCTACTTTATTGTGAAGTAACTGGTAGTAGTGCACTATATGTAGTAATTTTCGCCTAGTCTCTAGTGTATGGAATCCGACCATACCTGTGACGAATAACGATGGATACATGTATGGGTAATATCCGTATAGCCTTTTGTAAACATGCCTAGAAAATTTCTTTTGTACCCTTTCCAGCATCGTAGCGTATTTAATCTCATAGGGATCCCAAACTATCGCACCGAATTCGAGTCTACTACGTATGTAGGCATTATACAGAATGACAGCCACTTTAATGCTAGAGAACTGCCAAGATATTCTTAATATGAATCCTAGCGTTTTTGATACCTGTTTGCACATTGTTGTAATATGATGTCTGAAGTCAAGCTGTGTGTCCAAGTTAAGTCCTAAGTCACGTATTTCGTCAGTTTGTATTAGCGGTATGTCATGCAGTCTGTAGGTGGTTGGAATTGGCGTTCGGAGTCTAGAGAAAGTTATATAAACACATTTAGAGCCATTAAAGTGTAAGCGGTTGTCTACGCTCCATTCAGCTATAGCGTCTATGTCCATTTGTAGTAGTTGTCTGTCCTTGTCGTCTTTAATACGGTAGAAAAGTTTGATATCATCCGCGAACATTAAACACCTGGCCGTGCTAACAACGCTTGGCAAGTCGTTTATCATTATCAAAAATTGAGTAGGCCCTAAGGTACTGCCCTGGCTTACCCCAGAGCGAGTATAATAAGGTTGAGATTCGTACCCAGCTAGTTTGACGTATTGCCTTCGATCCCGTAGATAATTGGCGAAGAAGTTAAGAAGCCTAGGAGTGAATCCAACGTCTGCCAATTTTCGCAGCAGGATATCATTATCTACAAGATCGAAAGCCTTACGAAAATCAAAGTATGCCGCATCTACTTGCATTCGAGCATCCATGGCTTCAGCGATGTAATCAACTAAAACTATGTGGTTTGTCGTTGTTGACCGACCACGCCGAAAACCATGTTGAGCGTCATCCAGTTTAGCTGCGATCTGCTGAGAGATAAGATGGTCTATGATGGATTCAAACAACTTGCCAAACACTGATAGCACAGCAATAGGCCGATATCCTGTCACTTCAGATCCTGTACCACTTTTAGGAACGGGGGTCACTCTCGATAACTTCCAGCACGACGGATAAGTGGCGCATCGTAAGGAAAGATTAAATATGGCTAGAAGTGGCGCCTCAAACGCTGATACACAGTCCTTTGCCAGGAAGGTAGGAATCCCATCGGGACCAGCTGCGCTTCTTGACTTAAGCCGTTTTGCGGCGCGCCGCAGGTCACCAGCAGAGACGGTGTCAATAGTAACCCGCGACGAGTCACGCGCGTCACCGCTCCTTGCAGCACTATCTCGTGCCGCCTCTTCGGCGTCAAGTCGTGGTACCTCACTGTGAAACACAGAGCTAAAGTACTCAGCAAAGGCATCTGCAGCGTCTTGGCCTGAAATGTTTCTGTCACGGTAAGTATAACCTTCATTACGATTCATATTTTTGCGTTTACTCTTTACATATTGCCAAAACTTAGTAGGGTCGTTAGTAATGTCACGCTCAATGCCTGTTTTATATTTTTTGTACTCAGAATCGATTAAATATTTAGCTTGCCCCCTGTAGTACTTGAACATTTCTTTATTAAATTCGGTACCAGCTTGTTTGTATTTTTTTAAATGGAAATATTTATTTTGTAAGGTGTATTTAATTTCGGGTGTGTACCAAGTCGGATAAATGTATTTGCCTATTGCTGGTGGTCGATTTTGCTTTAATGGTACGTGGTTAGAAACGCAGTTTCTTAATTTAAAATAGAATTCGTCAGTTGCTGTGTCGACACATACCGCGCTCAAAACAGATGTCCAGTCAATTTCGACCATGCTCTGATATAGTGCTCTAAGATCTGCCTTTCGAAAGTTCCATTCTGGCTCAGGAGGGACAGGGGGCTGAGTACTTACAAAGATGGAATCGGCACGTGTACGTGGTAACTTTATAGTTACCTCCAAGGGCGGGTGGTAGTCGTCAGGCGGCACGAGCGCCCCGTATTTGTATTTGTAGTGTAGTGAGCGTCACAAATAAATGATTTTACTTACTTACTTTACTTTACTTATCAAATTTTATAAATTCAAACTGTGTTTTAAAGCTGAATAGTTGGTGTTTTTAATGCTATACAAAACATTCGTGTATTGTATTTTATTTGGCCACAGAATTAACATATACATTTTATTTTCCTAAAAGAATATTTTATTTTGTCAACAACTCCTAAACTATACATTATTTTCACAAATAATGTATGTATGTGTTGTAGTAAATTCAATAAGCTTTCGATCGATGCTACACACATGTGTGTATGTGTCATGGTATAGCTTTAATTTATGTTTTACAAATTTCGGTAGCGGTCACGTTCATGACGTCATTATTTGGACCTCAGTCACTATAGAGATATTTTTCCGACATTTAGGGGCTCCAAATTATTTGACCAACAATATACTCGAAGCTTCTGCGGATATTCTGTAAATTGTGAAAATTGTTATTTTTTCACTCTATGGAAATAACTCGGCAGTGCCGACATGTTTTTTAACATAGCTGCCACAATTATTACCAGATTTTAGTAATTTTTATAGCAATGTATAGCTTAAATAGCCTGTTTTGTTATTGTAGTACTCGGCTTTAAAGTTGGACTTATAATTTTGTTGTAAAATGCAAATATCCGAATTATTTTTAAGCCTGATTTTGGGTTTTCGTTTATAGCTGTCAAACTGTAATATACAGTAGTATATAATGTAGTACAACAATATAGCACATTTAATCTTCTTTCGTTTGATACTACACACGTATAGGTGCAATGCACAGTTTGGATGAAATTTACACTTTTCGCAACAAAGCGGCAGCCATTTTGATGACGTCATTACACGGGAGACATTCATCGACGTCCCCGTCTCTCGGCAGTTTTGGGGTCCTAGTGTCGTGCGTGCCCAACAACATACTAAAAGTTGGTAACCGTATCCAGATCTGAACTATCACTTAGGCCCTCTCCCATAACGGAGGGGACTATAAAACTAAAACTGGAGTCGCGTTGCCACGAAATTTTATAATAGTTGACTTATTATTATTGTAATTATATTTACCCAATGTTTTATTTAAATCATGTTTATTATTTTCTTAATAAAGAAAAGTAAAGCGTATATCAATTCAAATGTTTCAATCAGAATCCGACCCTGTTTTTACCTGCGAGGTAAGAAACATTCCATTGGCCTCCTAAGAGCTGACTAGCCGGGCGCTCGTAGTACCTGTGCAAGGGCGCTCTCCGCATTACGCATATCTATTTGGGATCTCGATTTCAAGTTACGCTGGTCCCCGAGCGTTTGAGTCGCCTGCGCTGGATGCAACCGTAAAGAACTTAGGGCTTTTTTGTATTAGTTCATATTGAATCTTATTGCGTGGTCTATATAGTAGAAATTCATTCAACGCTTACGTGTAACCAAACCATTTTTTTCATCATGGCACGTGCGGTGGCAGTCCGAACACAATAGATAAGACGTTAATCTCTTACAGCTCTGGATTTTTCTGAACGAGTATAGGTTAAACAACACATAATGTTCAATATCTTATATCTTAATTATGGCTATATTGGTTATAGTTAAGTATAATTTTTGAAGGCCAGCTACTTAACGCTGCCATCAGTAAGTTTTAAATAAGTTTTAAATAGAGAAACTGTGGAGTTCTGTAGTCAACTAGGAACCCTTGCGCCTTGGCCACGACTTTGGTCTTAGGCGACCAGCGGCCAGCGGTTTCTGTCTTCATTGCGCGGTTGAGTCGCTCGCTGCATAGTGGTTAGTTGACGGGTCGCGCAATGAAGACAGCAACCGCTGGCCGCCGGTCGCCTAAGACCAAAGTCGTGGCCAAGGCGTTATAGTTTCGCCATATCCGTCCGTCCGTCCGTCCTTCCGTCTGCGGTCTAGTTCAGTGACCGTTAGCACTAGAAAGCACATAAAAATAAAAAAAATAATGTTTTGTGTTTTTGAAATTAAAAAAATCCCCGCGAGAAAGAGAATAAGGTAATATTTAATTCTTTTTATACAAAAATGTGTATTAACGTATGAACTGTCGATCCGAAATAAAATTTACAGACAGATGAAATAAAAGCTTGTAAAAATAACCGATTTCAATTCCTACTCCCTTTGTAGATAAAAAAAAAAGATAAAAGATATTTATTCTTCAATTTAGGCACATACAATGCACTTATGAACGTCAGAGAGAAAAATGAAACTACCACCGGTTCTTACCCTACACCTCTGACCCGAGAAGTATTACTTAATACCGGCAAGAAACTCGGCGGGACTTATTTTTTCAAAACAGTAACCACAACATACAGAAGTGACAACATCGACTTAAAAATTAACCCTCTTATTCATAAACGTATCTCAGTCGTCAATTAACTAATAATCGTTTGTCCTTATAGCACTTTGATAATTGTGTTTGTTAGGAACAGACAAAACATGAATTATCTAATTGTGCAGTCCAGGGGAAAAGGAACCACTTTGTCGATATGGAGTTACTAGTACTTTCTAAAACTACGGAACATAAAGCTCTATACCTGGAGTAAGCTTAGGTAGTCCCCTCCGTTATGGGAGAGGGCCTAAGTGATAGTTCAGATCTGGATACGGTTACCAACTTTTAGTATGTTGTTGGGCATGACACTAGGACCCCAAAACTGCCGAGAGACGGGGACGTCGATGAATGTCTCCCGTGTAATGACGTCATCAAAATGGCTGCCGCTTTGTTGCGAAAAGTGTAAATTTCATCCAAACTGTGCATTGCACCTATACGTGTGTAGTATCAAACGAAAGAAGATTAAATGTGCTATATTGTTTTAATATATTATATACTACTGTATATTACAGTTTGACAGCTATAAACGAAAACCCAAAATCAGGCTAAAAAATAATTCGGATATTTGCATTTTACAACAAAATTATAAGTCCAACTTTAAATCCGAGTACTACAATAACAAAACAGGCTATTTAAGCTATACATTGCTATAAAAATTATTAAAATCTGGTAATAATTGTGGCAGCTATGTTAAAAAACATGTCGGCACTGCCGAGTTATTTCCTTAGAGTGAAAAAATAACAATTTTCACAATTTACAGAATATCCGCAGAAGCTTCGAGTATATTGTTGGTCAAATAATTTGGAGCCCCTAAATGTCGGAAAAATATCTCTATAGTGACTGAGGTCCAAATAATGACGTCATGAACGTGACCGCTACCGAAATTTGTAAAACATAAATTAAAGCTATACCATGACACATACACACATGTGTGTAGCATAAATCGAAAGCTTATTAAATTTACTACACTACATACATACATTATTTGTGAAAATAATGTATAGTTTAGGAGTTATTGACAAAATAAAATATTCTTTTAGGAAAATAAAATGTATATGTTAATTCTGTGGCCAAATAAAATACAATACACTAATGTTTTGTACAGCATTAAAAACACCAACTATTCAGCTTTAAAACACAGTTTGAATTTATAATATTTGATAAGAACTATAAAAGTTGTGCTTACAACTCTAAAGCACACTAACTATTTTACCTACAATGCACTCATACTATGAGAAGCTTGGGCCCAATTATTGACTAGTTTTTTCTAAATTTTGTAAGGATTTAGGGTTCCTTGTCATTAAAGGAAATAAAAAAATCGGCCAAGTGCGAGTTGACTCGCGCTCCGAGGGTTCCATATACATCACACAATTTTAACAATTTGTATTTTTAAGACCAACTTACGCTTGACCGCAGACTTATTAGTGTTTTTTTTCTGTAATGTACAGGTAAAGAACTATATTACGTATTTTTTTCTAAAATGTAGGTTCGTCGGTTTCCGGGGGACAGAGAGCAATGGAAATTTTTTGCCTTATTTCTTAAATTACTTACAAACTATACCTTGTTATATATCAAATGAAAGGATTTGATGTGAAAACTACAAATATATAACTTTTATAATTTAAATTTTAATAGTTTTGAAGTTATTTAAGAAATAAGGCGAAAATTTTCCATTGCTCTCCGTCCCCCGGAAACCGACGAACCTACATTTTAGAAAAAAAAACCTAATATAGTTTTTTGCCTGTACATTAAAGAAAAAAACACTAAAAAGTCTGCGGTCAAGCGTAAGTTGGTCTTAAAAATACAAATTGTTAAAATTGTGTGATGTATATGGAACCCTCGGAGCGCGAGTCAACTCGCACTTGGCCGATTTTTTTATTTACTTTAATGACAAGGAACCCTAAATCCTTACAAAAATTAGAAAAAACTAGTCAATAATTAGGCCCAAGCTTCTCATAGTATGAGTGCATTGTAGGTAAAATAGTTAGTGTGCTTTAGAGTTGTAAGCACAACTTTTATAGTTCTTATCAAATTTTATAAATTCAAACTGTGTTTTAAAGCTGAATAGTTGGTGTTTTTAATGCTATACAAAACATTAGTGTATTGTATTTTATTTGGCCACAGAATTAACATATACATTTTATTTTCCTAAAAGAATATTTTAGTTTGTCAACAACTCCTAAACTATACATTATTTTCACAAACAATGTATATATGTATTGTAGTAAATTTAATAAGCTTTCGATCGATGCTACACACATGTGTGTATGTGTCATGGTATAGCTTTAATTTCCGTTTTACAAATTTCGGTAGCGGTCACGTTCATGACGTCATTATTTGGACCTCAGTCACTATAGAGATATTTTTCCGACATATAGGGGCTCCAAATTATTTGACCAACAATATACTCAAATCTTCTGCGGATATTCTGTAAATTGTGAAAATTGTTATTTTTTCACTCTAAGGAAATAGCTCGGCACTGCCGACATGTTTTTTAACATAGCTGCCACAATTATTACCAGATTTTAATAATTTTTATAGCAATGTATAGCTTAAATAGCCTGTTTTGTTATTGTAGTACTCGGCTTTAAAGTTGGACTTATAATTTTGTTGTAAAATGCAAATATCCGAATTATTTTTTAGCCTGATTTTGAGTTTTCGTTTATAGCTGTCAAACTGTAATATACAGTAGTATATAATGTATTACAACAATATAGCACATTTAATCTTCTTTCGTTTGATACTACACACGTATAGGTGCAATGCACAGTTTGGATGAAATTTACACTTTTCGCAACGAAGCGGCAGCCATTTCTATGACGTCATTACTCGAGAGACATTCATCGACGTCCCCGTCTCTCGGCAGTTTTGGGGTCCTAGTGTCATGCCCAACAACATACTAAAAGTTGGTAACCGTATCCAGCTCTGAACTATATTCCCATAAGGGAGAGCACTAAGGTAGATTTCCCCTCTGTCAACGTTATTAGCAGGAAAATCTAATAGGTTTATAAAAACTATTTCAAAAATCGATTACACGCATTCAGTTCATCGTTTTCAGTGAGTAAAGAGCTCCGTGAAAATGCCTTTATGTATTGTTTTTAGGTGTAAAAAATGTTCTATTATGTCTAGTTTACAAAAATATGAAATATAATTTCACATGTAATTATAGTTTTACTTTTTTTATCATTACTATTATGATTAAAAAATTAATCCATATCGAAAATCCAGCGTCGTTTACTGAATCGATTCAAAGATAATCGTTTATTTTCTGACGGGCAGTAACTATTTTGACGTTTGACACTTATGCATATTTAACGCCCCTAAGGATTACTGCCTTCTATATTTTGTTTGAAAATACAAGCAAAAATGATCCTTGGCATTTTTGTTTGACATTTGCAAGGACTGCATCCAATAATGAACCATATTTCAACATATGTAAAATCAACTACTTGTTGCTCCATTTAGTGTCGCGACTTACTGTCAAATATGCGTGATATTTTCAAGTGAAAGGTACATCATTGTCCTTTATCAATAAAGCGATGCTGCTATAAAAATTCATTCAGAAATAAACTTTATTAACAAACGACAATGATGTACCTTTAAATTGAAAACGCCATACGTATGCTACCTCGCCCCCCTCAGATTTTGGCAGACTTCTTTGTTTCGAAAGATGAGGCGATGGCTCCTCCAGGTATAGAGCTTTATGCTACGGAATATGCACTCTCTATTGTGAAAGAAAAAAGTGTTCTTGTAAATCGACAAAGTGGTCCCTTGCATTAAACTCATCCACAATTGAGGCCTAAGAGACGTTTATGAGTAAGGAGGATAACTGTACAAAATTTAACCATGGTGAAGTTGAAATAGGTTTAATTGTTTGTTATTTGTATGCCTTTTCGCGAAATCATGAAAACAAACTTAACAAAATGAAGGGTACACGGAAAGAACATGTCTAGTCACTTTGACAACATTTTGAGTTATAGCGGTTTTAAAGTTTGGAACGATTCAATTAACCATACTATTTTCGTAACTAGATGGTTTTTATGAATTAAAAAGTGGGGTTATGTTAAAAATTCCAGCTGTCACAGAAGTTGTTGCTAAGAGTTCATCGCAAGCGCTACATTTTGATAAAAAAATCTCATTTTACGAAAAAGGGACTAGACATGTTCTTTCCGTGTACCCTTCAAATGTGCCATATTTTTTAGGAAAATTTGCATGAGAAAATTTTGATGATTTTTTTTGTCAAAATTTCTGGTAAATTTGTATGAAACTCTGTATACACATATTCAATATATTCATGCCCTGAATATTTGTATTTCACAGATGTTCGCAGAATACGATGACACGGAACTAGGAGCCTTAGACTGCGAGGAGATCTCGGGCTTCATGCCGGAGTCCCACTCCATGCTGCTCCTCGCGGCTGAGGAGTTCGAGGAGTCCCGGAGGAGGAGGCAGCTGGACCAGGAGAGGGAGCGGGACAGGTGAGTGAGGCTGGAGGCACGCCGGCGGTTGTAGAGTTACACTAACACACAGAGCTGAACCGCGAGGGCCCGGGCTCCATGCCGGAGTCCCACTCCATGCTGCTCCTCGCGGCTGAGGAGTTCGAGGAGTCCCGCAGGAGGAGGCAGCTGGACCAGGAGAGGGAGCGGGACAGGTGAGCGAGGCGGGAGGCACGCCGGCGGTTGTAGAGTTACACTAACACCGAGCTGGGCCGCGAGGGCCCGGAGTCCATGCCGGAGTCACGCTCCATGCTGCTCCATTAATGTTTTGTCCTTATCTATCACTTTGACAGTTGTGTTTGTTAGAAACAGACAAACCATAAATTAACTAATTGAGGCCCGAGAGCGCCGCAGCCAGAATTGCAGTTAAGAAAGAGCAGTGCTAATTTAAGGTAGGACATTTATTTTCATACTGAACTGATGTAGTTTTTAAGGCAGGGTATTAATTTTTAAGGTAGGGCATTGCCCCCCTTTGCCCCCCCCCCCCCCCCCCTAGCCCTGCTGAGAGACGTTTGTGAATAAGGGGTAAGGGGGTTAGTATTTGTTATAATAACTCGTGTATTTTCTCTTGGAAAGCGACACTAGGTGAAGTGGAACTACTGATAAAATGTGTCATCATTTTAGTAAAGATTTGGCGGCCATGGCTTCCGTCAATAAAAACGTAACCGCCGGCCGTTATTTGGTACCTTTACCAAAATGGTGATACACATGGTTAATTTGATGTTGATTTTTGTGAAAAAGTTTTACTTAATTTAAGTAATACATCTGGTGTTCCTTAGAATCCGACGGCTACAAGAAATAGAGGAGGAGTCGGAGGAGGAACTGGAGACAGTGGAGGTCCCCAAGGAGGAGAAGTGGGACTGCGAGACCATCCTGTCCACCTACTCCAACCTGTACAACCATCCCAAGATCATCGAGGAGCCCAAGGTACTCCTGACACTATTTTGATGATGCTTGGTAGAGTTACAGCAGTAGCTCAATGCAACTAGTTTTATAATTGTTACGAAATTAGCTGAACTGAAAAATGTATTAGACAACTCCCCAGAGAACTATAATACTCATTATCATTATACAACTCCCTCTTTCTTACTTAATAGACAAAACAACAACTGCACTGCTTAATTTTATTAGGTACCGTCGACATTAGATAAATCGGAGCAGCCAAGTTGATCAGAAATGTTTGAACAATGTTTCCATTATCAAGGCGATGACACATTCAGATATTTTTGAGTACCTTAGTACTAGCCCCGATGCATATGTTTTCGTCTACACAGACCATTTTCTTAAGTTTTCCCATTTGTACAGAAAAATAGTTTTAGACCAATATTCGACACCGTTTTATAATAAAATGATAATATTTAGATTATTCATGGAAATATCCTACACAAATGCAATTAAAGTACAAGTAATACCATTCTGAAAAACGCAAAGAAAACTGATTTTTGTATTCCAAATATTTTTATTACAAAAACATATGGTGAGACTAGGGTCATTCCTAGGGAAAGCAACGTGGCATAGCTATATATTATGAGTCTACAAAATCAAGTGTGCAAGAGGAGAGCCCAACTTTATTTGGGCAATGGTTTTGGAAAATCCATTTTTTCAGCAACAAAAGTCTCTTAGTGTTTTCATGATACAATTAAAATAAACTACATTAAACACTACTATTATTGGCCCCATTAATTAATCATCAGAAGTATCCGTGTAAGAATTATTCCGATAAATGTAAAAAATTCTTCGTACTAGACGAATTCCATTGCATCGGGGCTAGTACTTACAGCCTTGGCCAGAAGTGTTGAGCATAGGTGTTTTTTTGTTTACAATTTTGATGTTAAGCATTATTTCCCTATCCTAACAATGTACGGTAACGGTAAATGTTATATTTTATTTATAAATATAGAAAACTTCACTTAATAACACTTTAAAAGTACTTAAAAAATATGAAAACAGAAGGTACCAAAAATGTAAATTTAAGTCGGTGCGACATATTGCAAATATTCTATGCAGTTACTACTAACTTCAACAAAACATGCCTATTAGTTTAAATTAATTGACAAAATAACTTAAACAAAGATGGAAACGATGGACTAAACTTTCCAGTTTTGTATGAAAATCGCATTAGTGCTCAACACTTCTAGCCAAGGCTGTATATATTTGATGGCGACTGTACCTAGTTAGTTTTATTCCTAAATTTCTTTCTATTCCAGAAGCCGGGTAAAATCCGCATCAACCCCGTAACCGGCATCCCTAAAGACGTGCTCGACTCAGACAACAAGCTGACCATGAGGAGTCTCGCCAAATTCAACGCTTTACAAGAAACTCGGGACGATGACAGTGACGCCGAAACTAATGCTGACACCGTGCTGTCTACACTCAGCGTGCTTTCTTTAAGGTTAGTTCAAAATAGATACAACGACAAACTTACAAGCTCTTTATAGAATTTAGAAACATAACATTGAACATCCTGGTCACGGCACCTAATTGTAACGCTTTTGTTGTGGGTGCTAGGCGACGATATATATTTGTCGGCGGCCGATCGTAAACTCAAGCAGATCGTAATGTTCCGGTGTAATGTTTTACGGTAGTCACATTAAACCAATGTATAGGTAGGTTAGGTTCGTTAGGTTGCTTCAGATGACCGAAGGGCAAACTGACCAGATATAGGAGTATGCGGGGCTCCGTCGACTCATGGAACGAGTCAAAGATTTTCAAGTTTCACGATATGCCTAGGAATTTCTCGATATGCCTGATCTTACGATCGGCCGCCGAAATGTATACAAATACTTAGTACTACATAAATAGTAAATATCCATAAATAAGGTACAAACAGCCATAATAAACAAAGCAGGAGGTCCCGGGTTCGTATTCTGGTTAGGGCATTTCTTAGTTTGTTCACACTAAGAAATGCCCTAACCAGAATACGAACCCGGGACCTTCTGCTTCATAGTCAGGGTCACTACCGACTAGACTAGGAGGAGATTGCTTATTAAGTGAACATAAAACGGGTCCTGAAACTGCTTTTTACTCTCTGTATATGTTAGTTTTTAAAGTTGGCAATTGCATTATTGTCTACATATCACTTCAAACGATAAAACGAACATATGTATAAATCCTGCTAGCCTACTATGGTCGGGTTTTTATCGACTGTCACCATAGCTGTCACGTTCTAACAAGTATGTAAGTGTGAAAGTGACGCATAGCGCGATAAGTGATAAAATGGCAACCATGGATGGCCTTCTGGTCATAGCACCAAAACGTAACGACCCACCCATTGACAAATGAAGCATTTGTCACTTTCTCGCACAACTAAGATGGATTTTGACATGTGTTATATTATAAAATAGTACATTTCGATACTAGGTCGGAAAGGATGTCATTATTCAACGAGTTCCGAGACATTTGGTCACGAGCCGCAGGCGAGTGGCAAAACTCGGGACGAGTGAAGAATGACATTCCGTCCGTGTATCGAACGACGTTTTTTAATAAAGTTGCGAAAAAAATATAAAAATGGACAATATGTCACTTTGAGGTTACTTCATCCGAACACTCGCGCCGTGCGATGCGGGGCGGTGATCATGAACCCTGAGCTGTGATTGGCTGGAAAAGTAAAACGCGCTAGTGCGAGAAATCCGACTTCTCGCATTATAAACTACTACTAGATTTGAGCAACTGTGTTAAAAATGAAATATATTGAGGGTTTGACCTCAAGTCATGATATTTTGGCTTACGAAATACCAAACATTAGTTTTGGGAGAGGTCTATTTCTGTAAGATACTGATATCAATTCCCTTCACAGGCCAAAAGACGAGACCCCAGAAGAAAAGAAAGAACGTAAACGGCTCCTCAAAGAATACAGGAAAGAACGGAGAGTGGAGAAGAAAGCCAACAAAGAGGCGTTTAAAGAAGAGAAGAAGAGGCAAGAGAAGATTATGTTGAACAACAAGAATAATGTGCAGGGGAACAGGATTTTGTAGAATAAGATTAGCAATAAATAAATGTATTTACTTTAATGTCGTTTTGTGAATTAACTCTTCTGCGTCTTAGGTATTCTCTATACTATATTTTTCTACAAAATAAATGAGAAAGTAATGTTTCAAGATGCTGGTTCGATTCCAATCTTAGAGGATTCAAGCCTAGGAGGCCTAGGTCACTTTTACCTTTGTATATGACATCTAGGGCAGATGCCCCGGTTTTGGCCACTGTGCCGGTTTTGGCCATTTTCAACTTTATTAAGGCATAGACAAATTTACGAGACTGTAGTTTATAGTTGATATAAGAGTACATTATGGCAGTACAGATGGCACTGTCATCTTTCATGTTTCAGTTGTCATTCAGTTGTAGGGAGACATGAAAGAAAGTGGCCAAAACTGGCTCCTTTTTGATATTTCATTCATAACAAAAATAAGATCTAATGTCAGAATATTTACGGCGGAGATTTATATAAAGAAAGTAATATATTTTTAATGAATCCGTACATAAAGAATGTCATAATTCCTTATTGACTCAAAATGACGGACGTCTGAATGGACAAACTCTCCTTAAAGTGGCCAAAACCGGGGCATCTGCCCTATATAAGTTTACTACATTCATAGTCGAACTCGCGGAGCGTAAGTGAAGTGAGTTCTTACAAACAACTCCAGACCGAACTGTCACCTGGCTACTGGGACGTCTCGGCATTTGGATGGCTTTTTGATTTCGATAGTTTGTCTGACGATAACTTTAGTTACGTTTTTCTGATCTTTATGAAATTTCTTGGGGCTGTAGCAGAGATACATAAAATTTGTAAGTTCGTATGTGAGCAGGATCGATCAAGTGGTTATGGAGCTTGAAGGAGAAAAATATCCTCCTTGGGGTCTTGTTATATTGGTCAACTCGTTTGCAAGTAAATCGCGAGTTCTCAGTTCGAGGCGCACTACTAGTTAAATAAAAGTCCAAAGTGGAAATAAGCCCTTTTGAAAAAACACTCGTTATTTAATTTTGAGTCAGTGTTTTTTATTTTGAAAATACCTACATTTTGTAGAATGGAATTATTATGAAAAATGTAGTGAAAGGAAATCCAGAAAAGGTAATTGAGGTTATTTATTTACACTACTATGTTTTAATTTATTTATTTACATTAGTTTTATCAGAGACTAGATAATATCAGAGACCATAGAGATATAGACGGCCACAGCCTAAGAACTTTTTGAAGCTCAAGTCAATTGCGCCCTCTGTCCGAAACCCGCCTAAAGATACCGAAATTGTAAGAAGAAATGTCACCTGCACTGCTACTCCACCTAGTAGCTACTAATGTACTACTAGTACGCTATTTGTTTCTAGGTGGAGTAGCAGTCTACTCGAAAGCCACATATAGGTAGCTCATAAGTAGGAAAAAAACTAGTTTTACTACGGTACTCGTCCCTAGATATCGCTGCAATGCAATGTCATTTTTTCTTCCTATTTTTATATTGTGTTGCACCGACATCTAGGAACGAGTAGCGTACCGTAGTAAAGTTAGCTTTTTCCTACTTACGAGCTACCTTTAAATGGCTTTCGAGTAGATGGCGCTTTCAGACATGAGCTTCAAGAAGTTCTTAGTCTGTCTGTACTGCTCTATTAGGCTCGAAACACACCTAGCGAAATTAAGCCAATTCATAGACAAAATGCTTAAATTTGTCTATGATAACTTAAATTTGTCTATGGTAGTTGGTTTTTGTGTATGGAGGTCGTCAGTGGCGGCGGGTAACAAATGTTCTTAGGCAAGCCGGAGCTTAATTTGGCTTAAAATCTCTTAAAATGCCTGAAAATTAGGCAAGCCGACGGGAGCGTGTACTATGGACCCGCCGCAACTGAAGGCCATAGACAAATTTAAGCATTTTATCTATGAATTGGCTTAATTCCGCTAGGTGTGTTTTGTCTATGGTTCTATCAAATGCAGCTTGTCTATAGCTCGCCGTCTGCGAACTGGTAGGTCGCGTCGATGTCGTGCGTGCGCGCAACTTGCGCGTAGTAGCGCGCGGAGCGGCGCGCCGTGCGCGTGCGCTCCGGGGACGAGAAGTCTACGTGGTGCAGCCCGAAGCGGGACCTGGCGACAATATAGGTTATAAAAACCGACTAAATACAAATATTTATCTACACCCATAACATAACTTCCCTATGATATGTTCAGACGCGATAAACTAATGGCTTATATTAAGAATCCTGTGTCTGTGGTAGACTGTAAAGTTTACTTTTTCTACTCCTGCATTCTAATTTGCCAATAAAATGACTGACATGTAAATTCAAAGCATATACTTTATGAACGTTGTCATAAGATGACTCAAAAGTCGACTCTTATGGATATAATGGGTCTGTCGGGCCCCGCACCGGCGCCGCCCGCCGCTGTAGACGAGGCGGGCGCCGCAATCCGCCGCGAGACTGAAGACAATTGTATAGAGACAGCAGGTCATTCGTCGAACTCAATGCTTACCGGCTTGCCTAGCACTCGTAGAAAAACTATTGTGTGCAACGGTACATAATTAGGTCTTAAAATTCTCGGGTCTGTTTTTACAAAATTCGGCTTCGCCTCATTTTGTAACTTCGACCCTCGAATCTTAAGAACCCTTATTATGTAACTGTTGCACAAAATACTATTAGAGTATCGATGACCGATACTTGAATTACATAAATTTTTCCAACATTATAATAAATAAAATAATAATATGTTAGCCTCTATACGTCCCACTGCTGGGCACAGGCCTCCTCTCATGCACGAGAGGGATCAGGCTATAGTCCCCACGCTGGCCCAAAGCGGGTTGGGAACTTCACATACACCTTTGAATTTCTCCGCGGATGTATGCAGGTTTCCTCACGATGTTTTCCTTCACCGTATAGCGATTGGTAAATATCAAATTATATTTCGTACATAAGTTCCGAAAAACTCATTGGTACGAGCCGGGGTTTGAACCCGGGACCTTCGGATTGAAAGTCAGACGTCGTTACCGTCAGGCTACCAACGCTTTTTAATTAAAATAAATAATGTATGAAAATTCATGACAACAACGAAGGAGTGCGGGGAGGAGGGCGGGTCTCCCGAGCGCTAGCTTAATCCAGTTGACCATGGCGGTGCAAAGGCGATCATTCTAATGGTTCTCAAACACGTCATTAAGAAGTTATACTATGTCTGTAGATAAAGCAGTGTATGTAACGGCCAAGGTACTCAAAAATATCTGAACATGAACTTTATCGCGTTGATAATAGAGGCGTTGTTCAGATACTTGTGACCACCTTGGCCGCTCAGATATATCTGATGGCGACTGTACGAGTATATATAAAATATGACTTACTGGTATCCGTCCATCCACTCGAAGTTGTCCATGAGGGACCACGCCGTGTACCCGACCACGTTCACGCCGTCTTCCTCCATCGCCAGGAGTACCTGCACGAGTTACTGATATTTACTGAATAATGAAAACCTGACTAAAATTGAACCTAGTTACACTAACAATACGGGTGGTTTTAGTGTAATAGGTGTCATAGCGGCAACAGAAATTCATTGTCTGTGAAAATTTCAACTTTCTAACTGTCACGGTTCATTAGATACAGTCTAGTGACAGACGGACGGACAGTGAAGGCTTAGTAATAGGGTACCGTTTTTAACCGACTTCAATAAAGGAGGAGGTTCTCAAATCGACTGATTTTTTTTTATTCTCTTTTTTTTGTATGTATGTTACTCGATATCTCCGTGAATCGTGAACCGATTGTCAATTTTTTTTTAATCGAACGGGTATAGCCCCTAGATGGTCACATTGTCACCAAGTCGGGGTCTGATGATGGGATCCTGGAGACATCGAGGGAACTCTTCAACTATTATAGGCACACCTATTGTGATTTCACAATTTTTTAAAGCAACTCGGCCACTTCCTCTTAGAATAGCGGATCCTAAGTGAAGTCGGTTCTTTTTTTTGTTTAAAATTATATTATTACCGTTTGGGTAAAATCGGCCAAAAGCGAATCGGACGCGCACTGAGGGATCCGTACGTCATACAATTGGATTGACAGACAAACAGACAAACTTTGACTTGGCCGTTAAAAAATTAATGTCTTCATACAACGACATAAAAGAAAGGTTGGGAAAAGGCACGAGACTTAGAGGCCCTCCCCCTGCAAGATGGTGTGCCCAAATTATTGCACCCATGCAATTAAAACTGCACGAAGCCATGTGCGTAGCGAGGGATAGAAGCCTGTGGAGGAACCTGATCTTCAACAGCAGGACATATATGATGTCACGATCCTCAGTTCTGAGGGAACGACTGATGATGATGATTTTTTTTATCGTACGGCTACACGTCACTGGATATAGAGAGGCATTTCTTCTTTCATGTGGTAATAGTAGTGGGAAACTAGATGGTGAAGAAATTCCAGTGAGTGCCGCGAGGTCCAGATGGGACAGTGCAGCTGCCAAGTTTGTTACTCTTTTAGCACCCAGGGATCACATGTAGGGTTGTATAAATGTTTCCTACGGACGCAGAGTAACATTGATCCCCCGGTGGATTGATGATGATGATGATGATACAGCGATAGATATCCTGACCTGTCCTAAGTAGTCCTGGTAGTAATCCACCCTGGGCTGGTCATCCAGCTGGTCCCCGGAGTCCGCGAGGCCGTTCTCGAAGATGAAGATCTCCTGGTCCCCGTACTGCTGCTTGACGTAGTTCAGCAGGCTGCGGAAACCCTCGGGATTGACCTGGTGACGGTAGATGATATCACACGGGGTTCATCCACAAATTCTTCCCCCCTTGTTACACTTGATCACATTTTGTGTAACCCCTAGTGTGACGTCACATGTTAAACAATTTTAATAAACAACAATTATATACAAACATTTAAAGCATTACCTACAAATACAACTGATATTAAGTACTAAACTTATAAAAAATTAACAAGGGAGATAACCCGTTTTTTAAACAGTAGTTTTAATTATATTTGATTTTGAAAGTATTTATTTTTTATATTTACTTCCATTCAAAATATTTTTATTGAGCCTCTCCTCTACCCCTCATCACAACTTGACTCCCTCCCTCCCCCTTAACGTGTGATGTAAATGTAATTAATGGATGAACCCAAAGGGGCAAGTACTCATAGAATAAATTCTGAAATAGAGTCCAGAGCATATTGAGCTATTCAAGCGTTAAAATCCTTACAAAGAACCAGCTCGAGGACGTGGCGGGACACTCGGGCCTGCTTCCAAAGACAGCGTTCAACTCCTGGACCCCCTCGAAGAGGAAGGTGCCGGGGTGCTCGCCCTGCGCCGCCGGCCGCACGGTGCGAGAAGTCGAACGACCCTGGATATTACGCTAGGTTAACTTACAAAGAACCAGCTGGAGGACGTGGCGGGCCACTCGGGCTTGCTTCCAAAGACAGCGTTCAACTCCTGGACCCCCTCGAAGAGGAAGGTGCCGGGGTGCTCGCCCTGCGCCGCCGGCCGCACGGTGCGCGTCGTGTAGTGGTTCAGCCCGTAGAAATCAAACGACCCTGTATATAAGATTTGTCTGTGAGAACTTCGCTTCTCTTGCTCGCAGTTCGTTTGATAAGAGATGTGAAGATTATAAACTTATATAGATGTCATATACAAAGGAAAAAGTGACCCAGGCCTCCGATGCCCAAGGCTGCCGCGAATGCCGAAGACGCTGGTTCGTTCCCAGCCTTGGGCACCGGAGGCATAGGTCACTTTTTCCTTGGTATATGACAATAAGTAGTCATATTATATAGTAGTGTGACTACTTATTAAAATAAACAAATCAAAATCACTACATAGTATAAAACAAAGTCGCTTCCTGCTGTCTGTCCCTATGTATGCTTAGATCTTTAAAACTACGCAACGGATTTGGATGCGGTTTTTTTAATAGATAGAGTGATTCAAGAGGAAGGTTTATATGTATAATTGCACCCGTGTGAAGCCGGGACGGGTCGCTAGTATTTAATAAATATAATTCGATTTGTTCTTCAGTATGTGAAGATGAACAGTGTCACATCAGACATACCTATGATGTTTGATTTTGAATGTTGGTTCTGCCATTTATTAAATTTCTGATCTTTATGAAATTTGTTGGGGTTGTAGCAGAGGTAATATAATTCGAGAGTTCTCATATGAGCAGGATCGATCAAGGGGTTGTGGAGCAAGAAGGCGCAAAACAAATCTCTGTAAGGGTCTTGTTATATTGGTCAATTATTTTGCAAATAAATGCGAGTTCTTATTCCGAGACGGAGATTAAAGTAAGTAATATGTTTGATGTACAGGCGCCATCAAATATATCGGAGCGGACAAGGCACTCAGAAATATCTGAACCTGCACTTTATCGCCTTGACAATAGAGGCGTTGTTCAGATATTTGTGACCACCTTGGCCGCTCCGATATATCTGATGGCATGTTTTTTTATACCATGACAGTGGCAAACAAGCATACGGCCCGCCTGATGGTAAGCAGCTACCGTAGCCTATGGACGCCTGCAACTCCAGAGGTGTCACATGCGCGCTGCCGACCCTATACAAAAAGGAGGATGATGAAGGTGTTAAGATATAATCTGCTGAACTTACCTCTGATCAGCTCCTTCTCTTCTTGAGTAAACTCCGGCAGCCTGGAGCGGCGTTCCCCTTCCTCCGTGCTCTTCTGTGCTATGTAACGCTCCAGCGCCGGCGGCCAGCCGCCCTCCGTCGAGAATATGGGATGAGAGTAGCGCCCAATCTGAATAGCACAGAAATTGGTTGCATTATAAGTCATTCCCCTCACATCTCAGTTGTGCCTAGGGTCAGCTTGGCAAAATAATCTAAAGTTACTTCCTAAAAACTACACAATATATAGTGAAAGAATGAAGTGTTCATGTATACCAAGAAAATAAGCCTGTTCACTAAACTGTTCCACAAATGCTTCCACGAATTATTTCCTCTAAGTTTTCCTTCGTTGGGCTAACTATCCACAACTAGATATTGCAACATGGTCCTTAAGACTCGTGGGGTTTTGCTATATTATCTAATAAGTGGTGAACGGTGTTGGTCACATATTATATTCTAAACATTTATGAAGATAAATTTAACTTAAGCTATCTTGTAGCGACTGTTTGTTTACCTAAATAAACAAATAGATATTGAGACAATTGTAAGCTATTAATCGTACCGTGATTTCTTTGGCAAGCTCCGTCAGTTCCACATCATTCTCTGTCTCGGGCACCAGCCAGAAGAGCTGGTTGGTCAGCGATACCTTTCCTGTAACAATATAGGATACCTATAGCTCTGCCTATTATATAGTATTTGATTTATATGCGAAGTGAGGTCTTATAGTCAGGCGTCACATGTATGCTAGTTCAACCGCCAAAGACGTCAAACACGCGTACGGAAAGACGTGCCCTCAGCGCCAGAACGCGTTATCACGTCCAAAATATAACTGGTTTGCCTTGCGCGCTTACGTACGCTGGCGCTGAGAGCACGATTTTTCCGTCCGATGCTTAGCGTTCAAAGGTTAAGCAGAACGTCTGCTAACGATACCACAATATTTAGATATCAAAGAAAAAGTAGAAAAAAGCTGTCTCGTCAAGAGGCAGTAGATTTTTCTAATTTCCTTTATTTCTAAACATTATCCCGACGACCATATATCCGACTTTCGATTCAAAGGTCTCGGGTTCAAACCCCCGTTGGTATCTACTTTTCCAAACTTCCTACTTACGAAAACTTACTTCGGTGAAGGAAAACACGTGAAGAAACTGCCTGTGAACTATTAACTATTAAGGTATGAAATTTCACTTTCGATGATATGTGTTATCAGTGTTATTGTTACTAACCTACTCATAAAATATATTTTGACATTATTTTTGTTTATCAAGGGCTCTTCAGTTTATCTCGAATTATGTATATCGAATAACATTTCAAGAGATAACAATATTTCAGTGATATCTTTGAAAAATGTATGGGTACTGTATTGGTTGAGATTTATCAGGTATTCACCTGTTAGTTTACGTCAAACATATTATGCAACAGTTGTATAATACAATTGAAATAATAATTTTAAACAAAAAAAGAACCGACTTCACTTAGGATCCGCTATTCCAAGAGGAAGTGGCCGAGTTGCTGTAAAAAATAGTGAAATCACTATAGGTGTGCCTATAATAGTTGAACAGTTCCCTCGATTTCTCCAGGATCCCATCATCAGACCCAGACTTGGACCATCTAGGGGGTTATTCCCGTTCGATTAAAAAAAATATTTGAAAATCGGTTCACGATTCACGGAGATATCGAGTAACATACATACAAAAAAATAAAATAAAGAACAATAATGATAATTAAAAAAAACAGTCGAATTGAGAACCTCCTCCTTTTTTGAAGTCGGTTAAAAAGTAGTTATATAGGTGTGAATGTGTAAATGACAGATAAAAGTACCTACAGGTATAGAAAAAAACACTATTTTCTAATACGTACGGTTCACTTCACATTGGAACATTCATAGAGCAAGAATTAAACAAAATAAAATAGCTTATCGAACGAGCTGAGCGTAAGCGAAGCGAGTTCTAAAATAGTATTTTGTGCAACAGTTACATAATGAGGGTTCTTAAGATTCGAGGGTCGAAGTTACAAAATGAGGCGAAGCCGAATTTTGTAAAAACAGACCCGAGAATTTTAAGAACCCTTATTATGTACCGTTGCACACAATAGTTTTTATACGAGTGCTTAAGCAAGCCGGTAAGAATTGAGTTCGACGAAAGCCGTGCACAACCTACTGCTTCTATGTAATCTCGTAACGTTCGATCTCCCGGTGGATCTCCAGGTGATACAGATAGGTATAGACCGACTGTTAGACAGATAGATAGACAAATTGATATACAGATAGATAGACAGACATATCGATAGACTAATGTATAGACAGATAGACAGACATACCGATAGGATAATATATAGACAGATAGACAGACAGAAAGACAGATAGTGACCTTCTCACATATCTAATTTCTCTAAAACTTGTCCATTCGCTACCATGGCCGCTTATTTGCCACCTTCATGTTAATGCTATAATTCAAATGATATGTACGGAATATCATTTGATATTTACCAGTCGCTTTTCGGTGAAGGAAAACATCGTAAGGAAACCGGACCTAATCCCAAAAAGGCCTAGTTTCCCCTCTAGGTTCCTAGGTTGGAAGGTCTGATGGCAGTCGCTTTCGTAAAAACTAGTGTCTATTCCAATTCATGGGATTAGGTTGTCAAGCGGACCCCAAGCCGGGATTAGACGTGTGCGCCGCCATAAAAATCCGCGGCGGCGGCGCGCCGGTAATTTTTGGCGGCGTGGCTGGGCCACGCCGGCGTCAAGGTCACTTTTGTCTACATGATGATTCATATTAAAAATATGTAAAATATTAAACACTTTTTAAGAAAACGGAACATAAAACAATGTTTGATGCTGTTTGTTAATTTAAGGGTGTTTTTCCAGTACACCACAGCCTTGTTTTCTTCACGGAAATAGCATTTATGATGATGTTTTTCATAATTGTGATAAATTAAATTAAGATATTTGACTCGCAGTAAGTCCAAGCATACAGGTCAGCATTAAGGATCAATCCTGCCATCGAAAACGCTTGTACTCTGGCTAATTTTGTTGGTGATACAATTTTCGTTTTGGGGTTGTGACACTATTTTAGTTAGGTAGGGCGGTGAGCGGTTAAAGGCTCCACGAGGTTCTTCCACGTCTTTCTATCTTGAATGAGCAACCATCTTGGCGTCTATCCAGCTCAGTCCTATGGGTCGCAGCTCGGTCTTTACGCACCTCCGCCACGTGTGTACGGGGCGTCCGCCGTCTCGCTTTCTATCTTGAGGCAGCCACTCAAAAGCGATACTGGCATTGTTCAATGCTCCGTTTCAAAAAGTATGCCCGATCCATCTACACTTCCGTAGCGCTACTTCCTGGGCAATAGAAGACTGACGACCCATACTCCACATATCCTCATTTCTTATAGTCTTCGGCCATAAGATGCGGAGGATCGACTGAAGGGACTTATTAACAAGCACTTGTAGATTGTGTGTCAGCCCCTTTGTCACTCTCCGGGTTTCGCAGCCGAAGAGCAGCACAGACTTGACAATGGATTCGAAGAGGAAGATTTTTATGCGCCGAGTAAGTACGTTGAAATCTCAAACTGCTCAAACAGGCTTGAGTTCTTAGTCCTGCTCTCGATGTCTTCGTCTGCACCTCCTCGACATGTTATTGTACTTCCGAGATACACAAATTTAGAATCTGATTCCAGTCGATCGTTTTTGAGCAACAATCTAATTCTACTCGCATCTCAACAGTTTTACTTCGGTTGATTCGCAGGCCCATGACTTCTTCTTCCTCTTGAAGGCTCTCGAGTTTAGCTTGAGCTAGAGATGGCGAAATCAGCACTATGTCATCGGCGCAATGCCGATCTTCTAGCTCCTTAGTGTCCCAGTTAATGTCTTTTGATCTTCCAATCACTTTTCTGATCACATCATCGAGAAGAATTACGAATAACAGCTGTTATACCAGTGACATGAGGCATCATTGCTTCACAACGGCAGTTATCCTTCTATAAGCGTTCCCTTTACCTGTTCATGGATCACCCTGCATGTTATTACCTTCTTACAAGGAGCGAATAATGCACTTGGGTACGCTCCTGCGACAGGCTGGACCACAGTGCGCTCTTCACGGTGTCGAAGGCTTTTTTAAAGTCCCAAATGACAGGAAAAGTTCTGACTACCATTGGACACACTGTTCAATGAGGATGAGTAGGCTATTGGTGTGGTCCGTGCAGAGTGACCTAGGCGGAAACTTGCTTGAACGTCTCTCCCGTAAGAGAAGTAATAACCTAAACCCTATTTCAATCTGTAGACGTTTTTATGGTTTAATTCGTCAATACACGTCGTTAAACGTTCATCTGACTTTCCTTGATCGGAGATTGGCGTTGGCAAATTTATGCCGAATCCTGAAATTTTGGCCAACGGCGTGGATTTTGAAATCCGCGGCGGCGGCGTGGGTCCCACGGTGCGGCTACGCCACGCCGGCGCGGCGCACACGTCTAGCCGGGATAAACGCTAGGAAGAAGAATGTTAAGAGTCCGGTAACGATTTGAAAACGAAAATCGCTAATAATAACATTATACACATGAATTGCATTTGGTACGATAGCTTGAAGTCTTGTTATTGCAAAAAAGTACTTTAGGTCTATTTATATTAATATTTAATACCTTAAAACTCGATTCTTACAGAGCATGTTTAGTGAGGACGTTGATTCATGTAATTTTGTCGTACGATTTTTAATTATTATTTGTTATGGACCCTAATATGTTTTATACTATCTGAATAAAGCATAAAATAAAGTTTATTTTTGTATTTTTATGTTTGCAAAATACTTTAGTATCTTTCCAAAAATATCACCTAAACTTCGGCAATTTTTAGCAAAATTGCTCTAGCAAAACACACTCTCTCTCAAAAAATATATATGAAAATGAAAAAAACTGTTACACTTATTCCTCAGGCGACTCATTTTCCAATGTATTTATATATTTTACATACTTATATAACTTAATTTAAATCAATAAAAACCTTACTCTTTTCACCTCTCCAAGCAAAAATCGCGAAACAGGTGTTAGATTAGGGTGAATTATTTATAAATAAAGCATAAAATTAAAAAATCGTTGTATTTATTCCATCCAAAAAGAAACGATCTTTCATAATATGTATACAAAATTATAGAAGTTATGTTAGTTACTGCAAAATCGCATCAAAAAGTTGAGCGAAATCGAAAAAAAACATTACCGGACTCTTAATACTATAATTTTAATATCATAATCAGCTCACCTCCATACTTCTCCTTATACTCCTCCTCATACAGCATGTACGCCCTAGCATGCGCCAGCAGCACGTTCTTGGTGCACATGTAGGAGCCCCTCCCCCCAGACCGCACCCCCGGGGCCACGAGCTCGACTCGTCGGTCCAGGTCGAGGGACAGGGAGGGAGACAGGTGGGAGACCGACACAGAAGCAGACAGGTAGATAGACAGATAGATGGACAGATAGAGAGACAGATTAATAGACAGATGGACAGAGAGATAAACAGACAGATAGACAGACAGACAGATGGACAGACATCTAGACAGACAGATAGACAGACAGACAGATGGACAGATATCTATACTAACAGATGGACTGACAGACAGATCGAAAAACAGATAGACAGATTAACAGACAGATGGACAGATAGATAAACAGACAGATAGACAGACAGACATCTAGACAGACAGATAAACAGACAGATAGACAGATGGACAGATATCTAGACTGACAGATAGTTAGACAGATAGACAGACAAACAGATGGACAGGCATCTAGACAGACAGATAGTCAGACAGATAGACAAATAGATAGCGAGACAGATAGATAGACAGAAAGACAGATAGACAGACAGATAGAGAGACAGTCAGAGAGACAGACAGATAGACAGGTAGACAGACAGATAGTTACTTTCACACTTATCTAACTTTGTCTACGATGGCCGCTTAATTGCCACCTCTTGTTATGGCTGTGTTTTTTTTAACCAACTCACCTCCATACTTCTCCTTATACTCCTCCTCATACAGCCGGTACGCCCTAGCATGCGCCAGCAGCACGTTCTTGGTGCACATGTAGGAGCCCCTCCCCCCAGACCGCACCCCCGGGGCCACGAGCCCGTCGTAGCCCAGGTCACATATGACTATGGGTTCGTTGATGGTCACCCAGGTCTTGACGCGGTCGCCGTACAGGTCGTATATGACGCGCGCGTAGTCGGCGAACCAGTCGGCGATGTAGGGGTTGGCCCAGCCACCTGGAATGTATTAGGGATGTCACGAATATTCGCATTCGCATTCGTATAATGCGAATATTCGCATCATTTTTGACATTCGTATCAACATTCGCATTCGCATGAAATGATGCGAATATTTTCCGAATGCGAATGCGGGCAGAACGCATCCTGCTTTGACCGCGCTGACCCGGCCAGTGGTCATATGCTTGATCATACACAGGAAGTGAAAACGACGGTATCACTTGTCTCCTTTTGATCAATAATATAGGACTCCATGTTCTGTATTTATGGACTACGTAAGCATACAAATGATAAGCTAGATTAACTTTTTTGAATCTACTCCCTAACATTCGTATTCGCATTCGCATTCGGACATTCGCATCCTGAATATTCGCATTCGCATTCGCGAATGTGAGAAAAGCGACATTCGTGACATCCCTGGAATGTATTTTTGGTTTAGGAAGGATACCAACATTTGTACATTTTGATGAGCGGAAAGTGTGGCATTACTCGAGAAAGTCGGGACAAGAATACCATTTTTTTGGTTTGCATCTTGCCTACTAGATTGGGTTAGGTTGGATTATGTTGGTGAAAGTTGGGAAATGAAATTCGGCCAAATGAAACTTCTGCGAAAAGTTGGTTGGCAAGTAAAATTCGGCCATGCAATTTTCGGTGAAAAGGCAGAGAGCATCATCTAGGGGTTACAACCGTTCGATAAAAAAAAATTTTTTGAAAATCGGTTCACGATTCATGGAGATATCGAGTAACATACATTTAAAAAAAAATGATAAAAAAACATTCAGTCGAATTGAGACCCTCCTCCTTTTTTGAAGTCGGTTAAAAAAAACTCAGTCGAATTGAGAACTTCCTCCTTTTTTGAAGTCCATTCTTTATCTTTATCTTTATATCACATCATCTGCCGAAACGTCATAACCACTTGATAAAGTTTTATCTCAATCATGTGATAACGATATGAATCGAATGTCAAGGAGGTGTTTCTCCCAAGGGGATTACCTAGCGATATGGAGATATAGGACCATGATTATACACAGGTGAATCTCTCAAGAATCCCAATTGAGATAAGGCAAGCTCAGGCTTCATAATTTTTTATTATTTAATACAGGTTTTTTCGAAGGACTGCAGTATGGAGTTCTCTCAATAAGGAGTAATGAAAATCCAGGTTTTGGTGATCGCTTACCATCAGGCAGATTGTATGCTTGTTTGCCTCTAATTATGAAAAAACAATCAACGTGGCAGTTAGGGATCATCAGTTCAAAGTTTTGCCGAAACCGCGTCGATGGGTGTGGGGAAACCATTATGCAAATAAAGTCTTACCCAACTCCTGGAGGGGCTGGGGCAGATCCCAGTGGAACAGGGTCACCACAGGCTCGATGCCTTTCTCCAAAAGTCCATCTATGAGGTCTCCGTAGTAGCGGGCACCGTCCTCACTCACGTGGTTCGGGAATCCGGTTGGCAGCACGCGTGACCAGGATATGGAAAACCTGATGAGGCAGTTGTGTAAGATTAGGATTTGTTTGGATCTGAAATTCTCTGGTTATAGATCCGGATTCGATGGATTTTCCATGAATTCAGAGGCGTATTTAGAAATCTGGCGCCCCGGGCCAGAAAAATTTGCCGCCCCTGTTACTTTACCAAACAGACTATTAAAATTTTCTTGAAATTTTCTGAACCCTTTAGTGCACGGTCAAAAGTTGAAAAAACACCCTGCTGACGCCTTTTGCACATCTGCATAGCTGGGTTGATACCGCGGTACAGCGCTACACGTTACGGCGCGTAACTTCAGCGGATCGAGAGCGAAACAAGTGCGAATTCATTGGGCGAGGTGCCGCGGTTTTGATTCCGTTCTTGATTCGCTCTCGACTTGCTCTGGTTTCATAAAACTTTACAGTAAAATATCTTCTTAATTTTTATTTCACTGCTGGGTAAAGGCCTCCCCTCGCTTCTGCTACTCGTCACGGCCGAGTGCATAATATCGCCACTCTCTACAAAATGCGTCTAGATCGTTTCGCCATCTCCTTTTTCAATTGGTCTGCCTCTGCCCCGGCCCCGGCCGATTTGTGGGGTCGATTTAGTTGTTAATTTAGCCCATCGTTCCGGGTGCTTGCGGCAAACATGTCCAGTCCAATCCCACTTGAGCTGGGCGGTCTTGACTCTTGACACCCACATCACATCCGAGATACCTTTCCTGGAGCGGAGTTCGGTGTTCCTAATCTGATCGGTTCTACGAACTCCTAGTATGCTGCGCTTCATGGCTCGCTGGCAAAATTTGAGTCGGGACTTTTCAGCCTTTTTTAATGACCATGTTTGTGCGCCGTAGGTTAGGAAAGGCAGGAATGGCAGTATCACAACACATGTTGACGAGTTTGTGCTTTAGTATCAGTGGATGGATTGATTACCCTTCATAAGCGCTGTCATGGACCAGATTCGAAGCTCTTCCAGGTGTTCTCGATGCGTCGATCGATTTAGTTGGTGTGCCCTTTATCCAGGATTTTATCTGGCCCAAATAGGTGTATTGACTCTACGTTTCACGCCGCTGGACATTAATTAATTTTGTCCCTGTTCATTGTGTGTCCGACATCAAAACTTGTAGAGAAGGTATTGCAGCATTTGCTCTAGATGGGATGCAGTTACAATAGTTACTTGTATGAAGTGCACCCTTAAAAATGTTCTTAAAAACAATTCTTGTGCTTCAATTTATGGCGAGTTATAAAAACTACTCACATACCAAATTTGATTAATGTAGGGCCGTAAATTTCAGCTACAGACGGAAAAAGCACCTCTAAAATTGCACCACTAAAAGTGTCCGAAAACGGAACGGACCAGGCTGCCGGCTGTCCGCCCAAACATATTGAAAGAGCATCACTTTAGCTATCAAATGAGCTTGGTTTCATTCTGCTACTCGACGAGGTAAAAAAACACCCCGAAAATGGCACCATTAAAAGTATCCGAAAACCGCACCAGGCTGAGGGCTGTGTCCGACCAAGTGATTTAATGACCTATTAAACTTTTTTCTTTTCGATGAATAGCTCCTCGATGAGGTGGCCGCCCGGTCCAATAGGCTTGTAGTCGTAGCCTACACATCTTTCCGAACAACCATACCGAAACTATCATTCCCAGTAACTTGACGACTGAGTTTCTGAAGGGTGCAAACTTTATTTTACGCTATAAAATTGTTGGCCCTCATCTGCAATTAAAAGCAAGAGCATTCTCGGAGTTTGGTTTTCGGTCTCTTCGCGAACTCCAAAATTAAACCCCGCAAGGCAAAACAAATATATAGAGTCTTGGCGCCTTTGCCGAGATCCTGTCGAGACGGTGTTTTCGTCATCCTATCACCATTTTTGGGCAGTACCAACCTTGCCTGCAAGTCTGTGCACTTGCTGTATAACGAACGAGGCACTGCTGGTAAGGGCCCCTTCCCTTTTGTGTTGAGAAGTAAGACCGCAGTCGCTTCCATAAAATGCAATTCTAAACATGCAATTGTAACATAGGTACAAGGTTCCAGAAAAAAAGACAAGGGATGTGACGCCGCCGTCCCAAAACGGCAGTCAGGAGCCCCGCCCAACATCTGTTAATGTGAGCGAATGAGCTTTCTAAATAGGATGCCGAAATCGGTGCGAAGTGGATGAGAAAATATACTAGATCGGACCCTAGGCTTTGATACAGTACTTAAGGATGCAACCAAGATCAACGCTAAGATCAGGAAAGATTATAGACCCGGATCGCGGATTCTCAACGATCAGGTTTTACAGACTTGATTAAGTTTACTGACTGAAAACGGGAGCTTCGTTGAATAACCAGGCATGGTTATATCGTCCTCCCTTTTAGGAAAAATTGCAGTTTACTTTATGTGATGTGATACATGGTAATGGCAGATATGGAAAGGCGGCATAAGTACAAAAAAACGCTCTTCATTTTTACTATTTACAAAACCAGATCGTGGCGTTTCGAAATTGTTACTCTTTCTTAGGCCTTATGGGCCGGTACCTAACTGAAGTTCAGCATCGAAAAAGGGGCCCAGAACCAAGCATACGGGGCGGCTCCCGCCGCCCCTGGCAGCCTGCCGCCCCGGGCCATGGCCCTCTTGGCCATAGGGTAAATACGCCTCTGCATGAATTTCGAATCCGGATTGCAAACATCATGTGACATACATTCTAAATATCAATTTATCAGGATCTTTTAGGGTCAAAACACGCCTAGCGAAATCACAGCGGAATTAAGCCAATTCATAGACAAAATGCTTAAAGTCTATGATAGCGGAAATTTGTCTATGGTAGCTGATTTTTTGTATGGAAGCCATAGACAAATTTCCGCTACCATAGACAAATTTAAGCATTTTGTCTATGAATTGGCTTAATTCTACGAGGAATTCCGCTAGGTCTGTTTTGACCCTTATGAATATTTGCCAATTTCTCGAAAACGGCTGTGCCGATTTGGATTTTTTTACCGGGCGTATTTCACGTTAGGTCAGAATCTGGCTTTATTTGATGATAGAACTCTAGAGAAATGGACAGATCTCTTCAAATATGATCACGCCTGATACGAAAGGGGTATACGATTGGGTTGGGTTGGCCACGCGGATGGTGGACGGGGGAGTGGACATCCACCGACTCGTTGGGTCGGTGAAGAAGGCCTGCCAAGGTTCCATACAAGAGATTATCATCCGGACAGTAGAAGATCGTACGGCTTGGAGAGCCTTGGTTATTAAAGTGACGACCTCACCTGATCGCGACCCTCAGCCATGAGGAAACGAGGACGAAGAAGAAGAGATACGATTAAAAGTCGACGTGGTAAATTATGATTAAAATTTTGCCAATGGGGCATTCTACAGAAGTTTTTCAATTATTCACACAAAATACATATTGCGAAAACCACTTGAAATTTTCTGCGCTCTAACTATAACTTTATGGCAAGAATGTTCCAGAATATTCTACCTGTAGAAGTCTACATTCAGTTCCTCCAGCAGCCGAATATCTTCTCTCCAGAGGTTCCAGGAGTCGCAGGCCACGTCGCCGTTGCTCAGATCACTGACGCGCTCGGGGGCCGTGTGCACGAAGTGGTCCCAGATATTCTCACCCTTGTCTGAAGGATGGAGAATAAAATACAAGGATTCTATTCTCAAGAATGCAATGAAATAACAGGACGGGAAAGTCGTTACGTTTCTTATAGGCTCGAAAGTATCATGGTACCTATTCGGGTATAGCAACTAACAACTCAAAGGTATTTTTCAGGCCCGCAAAGTATCTAACCTTGGCACAAAGATGGTGGCACGATTTATGGACAGCTGATTTTGTAATTTTATTTTTTCTCGTGACAGGAACCATCCTGTCACAAGAAAACCATGATAACCATATCATGTTTGCCAATAGCTAGGGATACACGCACAGATGTGTCCGCCGGATTTGTCCGACGGATATGCCCGGCGGACACATCCGCCCGTGTATGGCTCGAATCGGAGAACGGACAGACAGCGGACAGACGTCTGGCGGACACATCCGTGTCCAATTCGCGCCATACACAGACGGATCTGTCCGCCGGGCATATCCGTCGGACAAATCCGGCGGACACATCTGTGCGTGTATCCCTAGCTAATATACCTCGACGTAAGAATGGATAAGCCTTACTACCGCTAAAAACTCACCGCTGGCGTTCCATCCCCCCTCTATCTGGTAGGAGGCGGTGGCGGCTCCAAACTTGAAGTCGTCAGGGAACCGCCGCTCCGCCGCCGCTGTCGCCAGCACCACGCTTAATAAAAATTACAAAAAACATTATGAAACATGCCTCATTTTCTTTGTATTTAATCGGTGAAACTATGGACGGTAGAAGGTAAGGATGACAATCTCTCTGTTACAAAAGTGTCCAAAAGGCTTGGAATTGGTGGCGCCACTTTAGCTTTAGTAGTCCGGGTTCATACACGAAAGCAATACTAGCGCTACGATGGCGCTACGTGGAGAGATTTAGAACTTTTAGTTGCTGTTTCCCGCCGCTGGACACTTTTTAGACGGTTCTCATATAAGAGATTGTCATCCTTACATTCTACTATCCATAGGTGAAACTCTTAAAATCCGGTCCCATCCGGAAGAAAGCATGGAACTTTGTTAATAAGAACGTAGTTAATAAGAGTAGGTACGAAATAAAATAGAAATGGAAACGGGTTGCCCGGTGGGTGCTAGGTATACGATTCCTACCAAGTTACTCACATTATTTTGCTTGATTATTTTTTTAAATATATTAAAACTATTGTTGTGCGATCGGATTGAACTGATGAACCATGAAAAAATAAATCGAATGTACATTCTATAAGAATAAGGCGCGCCTCACACTTGAGCGGAATTCAGCTTTTGATAGGCGTGTTAAATACAAACTAAGATACTTCGTTTTTTTTCAGATTAGAAAAATCGTGCGATTGTCGTCATGCGATTTTTGGGAAAACGATTTTAAAATTTGCCATTTTGCATCGTATTGGCTTAAGTGTATCACTAATAGTGGAAAAAAGTATTTCATTTATTTTGCCCAAATATGGCTGAAAAAAATACAGCTAAAGTGTCGAAATCGACCGTTATTTTTCTAATCTGAAAAAAACGAGGTATAGTGCTCATCTTAAATATTAACTAGCAAGTTAGCAGGGTTCAAAGATAATACAAAATATAAAATTGTTATAATTAAAGTTGATCAATAAAATAATAAAAATATAGTCTATGTTGAAGCAAATCAAATTATTGTGTTGAATATTTTTTGAGTTCCAGTTTTTAAGTAGTTATTAACACTAGGTATAGGTACAGTCGACCAAGAAAGTGGTCTACCAGTTTTGACAAAAGTTTCTGCGGGATCTAACGATCGCTAAGGTTGACTTTTCTAACGGAGTTTAAAACACGCACGACTTTCTTGTCTCATGACGTTCAAACGAACCTCAACCGTAGGGTGGTAGACCATATTTTTGGCCAACTGTACTACACTTACATATTCCTTACTTATCTGAAATAAACTTTGGAAAAAGTGACCAAGAAAAACAAAAAAATAAAAGTAAAACGGTGAAATCCGGCCTCGAACACCGAAAGACTTCATCAGTTTTTCTGGATTAATGTACCTAATTTTATTTCAGTACGATTCATCTTAATTAAGAATATTATTTGATGAAACCATATCAGCATCCGCACACACACTATTTAGAAAAAAAAAATCTTACCCTATGGCGACTGCCTTGATATATTCCATCTCGAGAACTGTCGAATTTGTGTAAAGAATGTGATATCATCGAAAATACAAAAATAAATCACACTGATTAGACGATACCGATAAACATATCTTGAATCAATATCTAAAAACCGGCCAAGAGCATGTCGGGCCATGCTCATTGAAGGGTTCAGTAGTTGCCGGCCTGTTACAAGAAATCCGTTCAAAAAGTCGTTTATTTAGGAATATTTGGCAGCGCTACGTTATTTTACTATGCAACCGACTTTATTCAATATAGTTTTCATTGAAAGGACTTATATCAGGCCCCACTTACATGAATATTTCCAAATTTTTTGAACCTACGGGTGAAAAGTTAGATGGGAGGGTCTGTTTTTAACTTTCGGAGCTATTATTTACAAAAGTATTCGTTTCCTTATTGAGTTATTATATAGGGCATGTACATATCGATATTTTTTGGTAGTAGGAGTCAATCTAGCGGATATCCGGTTACAATTAATATATTAAAATGAAATGAAAAATGTTTATTTGGTGTAACATAATATAACGAAAGCAACTTTTTAATTGTATGTATATTCCTTAATATACATACAATTAAAAAGTTTACACCAAACTGGTATATTTATTTATTTATTTATTATTCAAATAAGTAACACAGCATTACAGTAAAACCAAGGCACTGTGAACTCAAAAACAAATTACAAAAATACTTAACTTACACTACTTTTTACTTATATTCTGAGTCTTATTTTGTCTATCAAGTATCAAGTGTGTAGGCGCCTTAATTAGTCTAGTAATAGCTAGGAATACACGCACAGATGTGTCCGCCAAATCCGTCCGCGTATGGTGCCAACTGGACACGCATTTGTCTACGAACACATCTAAATAGCGCCATACACGGACGGATCTGTACGCCTAGCATATCCGTCGGACAAATTCGGCGGACACATCTGTGCGTGTATCCCTAGCTATTAAGGGTCGGGTACAGGTGGGAGAATTTTCAGATTCTGTTAAATTACCCTGATTCATACACAACTACATCGTTTTCAGTGAGTAAAGAGCTCCGTGAAAATGCCTTTATGTATTGTTTTTAGGTGTAAAAAATGTTCTATTATGTCTAGTTTACAAAAATATGAAATATCATTTCACAAGTAACTATAGTTTTACTTTTATTATCATTACTATTATGATTATAAAATTAATACATATCGAAAATCCAGCGTCGTTTACTGAATCGATTCAAAGATAATCGTTTATTTTCTGACGGGCATAACTATTTTGACGTTTGACACGTATGCATATTTAACGCCCCTAAGGATTACTGCCTTCTATATTTTGTTTGAAAAAATACAAGCAAAAATGATCCTTGGCTTTTTTGTTTGACATTTGCAAAGACTGCATCCAATAATGAACCATATTTCAACATATGTAAAATCAACTATTTGTTGCTCCATTTAGTGTCGTGACTTACTGTCAAATATGCGTGATATTTTCAAGTGAAAGGTACATCATTGTCCTTTATCAATAAGGCGATGCTGCTATAAAAATTCATTTAGAAATAAACTTTATTAACAACCGACAATGATGTACCTTGAAATTGAAAACGCCATACGTATGCTACCTCGCCCCCCTCAGATTTTGGCAGACTTTTTTGTTTGGAAAGATGAGGCGATGGCTCCTCCAGGTATAGAGCTTTATGGGGCCAGGTCATTGAACGTTAATATTTTTTATAGGTTGCCATTATTAGTTTGATATACTAACCAAAGGAAAGAAACTCAAAGAAGGTGTCATTTATTATTATTTGACGTTTATTATAATTTCTAAATACATGTTTACATATACTACATTGAATCTATATAAAACTTAAACTAGTCCGGGGCATCGTCCCCAGCACACTAGCCGCATTCCCCTGCTGGATGGCTAAGCTCAGCCTTTTAGCTATTAAGCTACTTACATAAAGAGATATAAAAGAATAAATCTTACCCAGATGGGCCTAGTCCAATAACATCCATATAATGGCTCGTATCCTGGCTTTTAATCGGCGATATAAATAACGAATAAATAAATACTTCAACATATATAGACAACACTTTTGTCGTGGGGTGCCCGGCCCTAGAATTGTCCCCCACTATATCGTCCCGTGGTTGCAGTAGGAGTCTGCTAAGGGAACATACCGGGAGATGGGCAGCAGCATCTTCCGAAAGCCTAAACAACAATAAACAAAAAAACCGGCCAAGAGCATGTTGGGCCATGCTCAGTGTAGGGTTCCGTAATCTGAGACCATTCATTCAAAAGGTCGTTTCTTACGGGAAATTTGGCGGCGCTTACGTCATTTTTATACTTACGTGCCTTCACTATGGGTTTTTGAGTGATAACTCAAAAACGGCTTAACCGATTTATTTCAATGTAGTTTTCATTGAAGGTACTCATTAGGCCTCAGTTTCATGATTTTTTTCAAAAATTTAGGACCCACGATTCAAAAGTTAGATGGGAGGGGAGAGGGGACGCCCTGTTTTAAACTTTCGGAGCTATTATTTCCGAAAGTATTAGTTTTATCCAAAAACTGTTTTAAAAAACCCTAATTCTTTTTTAAAGACCTATCCAACGATACCCCACACAACTTGGTTGGAACGAAAAAAAAAATCGCCCCCCACTTCACATGTACGGGAGGTACCCTAACAAAATATATTTTTCGCGTTTTTATTCTACCGTTTTGTCGGCTTGGTTAATGCACATATTCAAAATTTCAAACCAAATTTCAGCTTTCTAGTGCTAACGGTCACTGAGCTAGACTGCGGACGGAAGGACGGACGGACGGACATGGCGAAACTATAAGGGTTCCGTTTTTGCCATTTTGGCTACAGGACCCTAAAAACTGCGGGCGCCAACCCGCCTGCCAAGCGTGGCGCGTAATGGATTTAGGACATAAGAAATGTTATTAGATAACATTTACTTAGAATTGCAATTGAAATTTTATTCATACAAAATAGTTCAGCCCGCAATGTAATGCAAACACACTCGCGTTAAACGCTCGTTGACAGTTACTTTCAATACCACGTTTATAGTACATTGCTCCTGATAAGATATTCAAACATTAATTATTGGGTAACAGTTAAGTGTGACTTAAAAAAAACATCTTAATTAATGATTACACTAATGATTTCTATGTCTGGTTTAATTTAACGCCCGTATTTGATTTACACACTGTAAAAAGATATTTGTACCTAGGTAGGAATTATACATATGGAATTTTTATTCTATAATAATGCCATTTACAGATCAAAGGATACCATAATATTTAATGATAGATATATTAAGTAGCAACTAGGAAGGTAGAGATAATTCTTGGTTATCCTCAATAAATAAAGACATAAATTAATTTATTTGCAAAATAGATATAGTTAGAACAATGGCACGCAGTTACAGTGGCCGAGAGGCAACCGGATGGCTCGCGGTATTTAAGCTCCCTACGTGTTATGGAACCGCCCTGTGCAACCCGAATTGACCAACGTTGCACTTGGGTTTTCATCCTCCCCCCTCATTTTTCTGATGGCTTCCAACTCTGACGGTTCGGTAACCGACTAGCCGGTGTGAACAGCAATTTACATGCTCGTTCTTGTTCACATACATATACTGGAAATTGAGGAGGGAGGATAAAAAACCAAGTCCAACGTGGGTCAGTGTCGATATCTACGATCTGACTTCGGTTGAGCTCAATTCGCGACAGGGTGGTTCCACAACGCGTAGGGAGCTTAAATACCGCGAGCCATCCGGTTGCCTCTCGGTCACTGTAACTACGCTCCATTGCTCTGAATAGTTTATAGTACGGGCGGCGGCCGTAGGATCTACTACGTAACGTGATACAAAAGATAAGCCCTATGGCACATGTTCATAAAAGTGATGCTGAGTTCCGGAAAAATAGTAAAAAAAATTAGAATTGGCCGAAAGCACAAAAAAGTACCACTTCCGGTTAAAAAAATGGATGGTATAGTCTGGCAAACCAAAAGCGCAGTAACAGTCAGAGTAACATGCTATACCCATCCCTTTTTTAGTAGTGAGAGTACTAGCATTAGAAGAAGACAGTATGATTCTCCCTGTCTATGCTTGAAGTGGAACAAACTCTGGCCAAACTATATTTACCTACATCATTGGATATAAAGATGACACATGTGGCAACGAATAGTAATTTATTTTTAGGTATAGAAAAACCCAGTCTGCCAGTTCCTGCATGGCCGCGGAAGTGCCCGGCAGACTAGTTTAAAAGTAACGAATTTGACTCCAAATGTATGTCACTTTTGAACCAGTCTGCCGGGCACTTCCGGCCATGCAGAAACTGGCAGACTGGGTTTTTCTGTACCTAAATACAAATTACTATTTGTTGCCACAATAATCATCTCAGTATCAAATGCCGTAGGTAAATACCTACGGCATTTGCAAATACAATACTTTTTTGTGCTTTCGGCCAATTCTAATTTTTTTTACTATTTTTCCGGAACTCAGCATCACTTTTATGAACATGTGCCATAGGGCTTAGCTTTGTATCACGTTACGTAGCAGATCCTACGACCGCCGCCCGTACTATTATGTGTGTAAGCATGGTTAAGTTTACCGCCTACTACCTAGTACCTCGTAAGACGTCGCTCGGTTGCCGCGCACGCAAAAAGTTGGTGGTTGCCTGATTTTCATATTGATAGTCAGACGCGAAATGGCATTCCAAGTGGTGATGTGGTGAGTTTCTTTTGGAGTTATTATATTGATCAAAACTGTATTGATCAAAATCGGTAGGGCCGTTTTCAACAGACTTAAAGATTTCGAAGGAGGTTCTAAATTCGTCGGGATCTTTGTTTTTTCTTGTTTATTATTAATTGAAATTTTTGGTTTTAAAGGGTAGGTATGTTGTTATGTTGACAGTTGGGCCCTGCCCAATGTCATCAGGTCAGGATCTGATGATGGGATTCTGGAGAAATCAAGGGAACTCTTCAAGTACTATAGGCACTACTATAGTAATTTGGTTGCAGCTTGTTGGCAGTGGCGGGTCTCGAGGTGGCGTGTCTCGAGGTTCCTCCAGGCCTTCAGTTCGGGGTCGCGACCGCCGCCTACCAGGTGGAAGGAGCATGGAACATTAGTGGTAATAAGTGTTCATTATACTACCGCAAGTACCTAACACTCAATTTTTTTACGCACAAATATGCCCGCCGGATTTGTCATATCTGTACGTGTATCCTTAGCTAAGGCTTGCATATAGATTACATTAATATTCTTTATTGCACCACACAATGAAAAATTATTCATCATCATCATATATTTAAGAGCTAGGCTCTTGTCGGTGGAGCAATTTCCATGCCTGTCTGTCATTTGCCTTCTCCTTTACAGTCTGATAGGACACGACCATAAATTAAAACATAACCAGATTCATAAAGACAATAATGGTAACAACAGGCGGTTTTATCGCTATTAGCGATCTCTTCCAGACAACCTTAGGGTAGCAGAAGAGAGTATCATAAACAGATAGTGCTTAAACATTAAAGAGAGCAAATAAAAAACTACTTACACATGTAAATTAAAGCAGATAAGCGGCTTATATTCAAAATACTTAAGTAAACATACATATCAATAGCTTCTGAGGTAGGTAATAATTTCCACGTGCCTTGCGCAGGCGGCAAACACAGGTCTACTTTACACTCAAGTACACGGATTTCTTTTATTTTTTTCTAAAAATGACAAATGTTTGTTTAACGGCGTGACAATTTTTTTTTGGCATTAACACTAAATTTTTACAGGTGCTATCTATATTTAACAACACTTTTGTAGTTATATTTAATTCCCACAAATGAACTTCTTGCGATTACAAAAAGTTTCTTGTCCCGGGATTTACAAAAAAAAAAACTTTATTTGTTTATTTTTAGTAACTATTACTATTTATGCCGCAAGCTTTTTAACCGCCCTTTACATGGAAGCGTGTTGGGAAGACGACCTCAGTAGAGTGGCTCGCCCTGGATGGCTCAGACTAGCGAGAGACAGAGAGAGATGGAAATCTTAAGAGGAGACCTTTGTCGAAAGATAAGCTGTTGTTACAAGACCCAATCGTCGGAAAAAAGTACTTAGTATAAACATGCGTTTTACTGCAATAAAGGCTTATCAACCAACTTAAACATTTCGATTCTTCGGGATCTTTGTTTTTTTTTAATGTATGTTCACCGATTATTCGAAGACGGCTGGACCGATTTCGAAAATTCTTTTTATGTTTGAAAGAGTATAATTCCAAGTTGGTCCCATTGTCTCCAGGTCCAGATCTGATGATGTGATCCTGGAGAAATCGAGGGAACTCTTCAACTATTATAGGCACACCTATAGTGATTTCACTATTTTTTACAGCAACTCGGCCACTTCCTCTTGGAATAGCAGATCCTAAGTGAAGTCGGTTCTTTTTTTTGTTTAAAATTATTTTATTGTTACATTTCAGACAAGGGCGAGAGCATCTGGGATCGCCTGACGCACTCTTTGCCAGACGCCGTGATTGACCGCAGCAACGGCGACGTGGCCTGCGATTCCTACCACCTCTGGGAGGAGGACCTGCAGATGCTTGATGATTTGGGGGTGGATTTCTACAGGTAATCTTGTAACGGCTATGACAACCATCATCATCATCATTGGCAGACGATTAGACGCAATGTCCAAAACTCCAAAATCAACTTAGGACACTTCCTTTGGTGGCTGTAGCTGTACAAACCAATACGGGACTGGCAAGTGCGCCCGAAACTTGCACAGTTATATATTGCAACTGATGTGCTGGTACAACCCTGCCGTCTCGCCCTCTTATCGGCTAGTTTGTCGAACGTGCAGTTTCTGGCCTTCCTTGAGGATATTACGCCACTGGTCCCTGTTGTCAGCAAGCTTCTCCCAATCTCCATTTCCGATGTTAAATGAGATCAGGTCACGCTTAACGCAGTCTTTAAAGAGACAGATATCCATTACAATGAAAAATAATTTTAAACAAAAAAAGAACCGACTTCACTTCGGCTCCGCTTTTCCAAGAGGAAATACCCGAGTTGCTGTAAAAAATACTGAAATCATTCCTATAATAGTTGAAGAGTTCCCTCGATTTCTCCAGGATAACATCATCAGATCTGGCTTTAGTGACAATGGGACCAACTGTAAAGTAACTCTTACAAACAAAAAAATAATTTTCCAAATCGGTTCAGCCGTCTTCGAATAATCGGTGAAAATACATAAAAGAAAATTGCAAAAAATAACGCAATCCATCGCGATCCTACGCGGCAACGCAACAAGCGTAAGGGCACCTTTGCGCCGGGAGCGGCTCTAAATGAGTTCCTTAGTTTAGAGTGATTTTATAAGTTTAGTATTTTATATAAGTTTGATTCAGGCTTAGATATACTTTTGTAATTATTACTTTGTTTTAAATAAAAACCCTAAATAATTTTAAACAAAAAAAGAACCGACTTCACTTAGGATCCGCTATTCCAAGAGGAAGTGGCCGAGTTGCTGTAAAAAATAGTGAAATCACTATAGGTATGGCTATAATAGTTGAAGAGTTCCCTCGATTTCACCAGGATCCCATCATCAGACCCCGACTTGGTGACAATGGGATGGGACCATCTAGGGGTTATACCCGTTCGATTTAAAAAAAATTGAAAATCGGTTCACGATTCACGGAGATATGGAGTAACATACATACAAAAAAGTAATTTAAAAAATTCAGTCGAATTGAGAACCTCCTCCTTTTTTGTGGTCGGTTAAAAAAGATCGTCCATGAAAAAAATAACTGTTACTAAGATGTCAGCACGGTTAGCACTCACTTTCCAACTGTATCCATCATAAAGTGACAGATATCTATCTCACCCGCGAGATACTGTCGCTACACACTTGTGCTTACCCTGCTGGAGAACCATGGGATCTGTTTACACGGACTCTTTCCATCCATAACTAAAAATGTACAAGCAAAGAAATTTGCATCTATAAAAAGTACAGGCACCAAAATTATGTTTGTCTCACTCCGTCCGATGTTAATCTGTATACATTTTAAGGCTGCGTTTCCACCACAGATGAGCGAGCATGCGTTGCGAGAAATGTGTTTGTTAAGAGGCTGACAACACCCAATGACCTTCAAATTGACTTTACTTAAACAGGCATATAGCTATAACTACTTGTTTTAGAAAAGTAAAAAAAAATATATGTAAATATTCATTATATTTAAAAGAACTTCGTTAATTCCAATACACGATTGGACGAAATCGGCTCGATAGAAAATAATTCCAAAGTTACATCTTAAAATTAGCTTTAAACAATTGATCGTCTTTAGTTTCTTGGCTTATGTGTCTGTAATTAAGGACAAAATTCCACCACACTTATACTAAAAACTTCATTGCCTTATATTTCTCAATTAATGCATAGTTTTTTTTTTAAATTCATCATTTTGTAAAATTTGCAATGAGCTCCCATACTAATCGTAACGCAGTGTCTCTCTTTCACTCGCGCTGAAAAAGATAGGGCGGGAATTTAGGTCTTATCATCCTCTTAAGAACATAGACTTAATTTATCTAATCCTCGCACAACCCAGCTCTAAGACTGGCCCTTAACAAACACATTCCTTGCCACGCATTTTCGCTCATCTCTAGTGGAAACGCACCCTAATTTACTTTTTTTTTAACTCTAAAATGTGTCTATTCTACCTTCCACAGATTTTCCATATCCTGGCCCCGACTACTCCCCACGGGGTTCACGGACAAAATCAGCGCAGAGGGCCACCGCTACTACAGCAACCTGCTCGCCGGTCTGCGCGCGCGCCGCATCGCGCCGATAGTCACCATCAACCACTTCGATCTGCCGCAGCGGCTCCAGGACCTTGGTGGGTTCTTCATCATATACATGTATATCGGAGCAGAAACGGTCACAAATATCTGAACAATGCCTCTATTTTTAATATTCAGATTCACGACCTTGGCGCGTCCTTATTCTAACTTGAGTACGGCCATAATAATAGGTACCTAAACGATATGAAACTCATAGACAAGACAAGATTCAGGGTCACCACATACCTAGCGGTTTTCCTCGCGGAATTACCGGAAGTAGCGGAAATTCATAGACAAAATGCTTAATTTGTCTATGGTAGCGGAAATTTGTCTATGGCTTCCATACAAAAAATCTGCTACCATAGACAAATTTCCGCTACCATAGACAAATTTCCGCTACTTCCGGTAATTCCGCGAGGAAAACCGCTAGGTGTGTGGCGACCCTCAGTCGGAAGTTGGATTTGTCTGCTTTTTGGGGTTCCGTGCCCAAAGGGTAAAAACGGGACCCTATTACTAAGACTTCGCTGTTCGTCCGTTTGTCCGTCTGTCTGTCTGTCTGTAATCGCCAATCCGTCCTGTTCTCCGCTAATGTTTTTAGCTCTTGATACGTCATAATATTGGCTTTTTCTTTGGCTTGGTCTAGAAACGCACGTCTTGGTCTTCCTCGGCCTCTTCATTTTGCTATTCTCCCTTCAATAATAGTTTTTATCTATGTAATCATCAGGACGTATCAGGTACGCTAACATATTTCCCCTTCTGTTTTTAATTCTTTTGAGCAGGCATATGCATCAGGCATCTGTTCTCCCCTACCAAATTCAGCACCTACCCTTACTCACTTTTTATTTTTTATTGATATTTTCAGGCGGCTGGACGAACCCACTAGTAGTGGAGTGGTTCGGCGACTACGCTCGTGTGGTGTTCTCCCTCTTCGGTGATCAGGTCCACACGTGGATTACTATCAACGAGCCTGTGACCCAGTGCGATGTCGGCTACAACGGCATGATCGCACCAGGGATTAACGTAAGATTACTACTATAGTATCCGCAAAACAAATTTGCGACTGAGTTCATAATGCTGTCTCCTTCTCTATTGCAATGGCCGGTAAAGTGTGAAAGAGAAGTTTTATGACCTCAGTTGGCACTTAATTCTGCGGATACTACCTATAGTAGACCTAGTAGTCCGCCTCGAACTGAGAACTTGCGATTTGCAAACGAATATACCAATATAACAAGACTTTTATGGAAACCGGTTTTGGGTCTTCTAGCTATGTAACCCCTTGACCGATCCCATCGATCCTGAATGGTACTGCCACCCCGCGCCGCTGGCCGATTGGTAGGAGACTAGTAGGCTATCAGTCAGGTTGGCAGCGCCTCGATAAAAAATGCAAAATGTCGGTGTATTTTGAAATGTCTGCGGCAAGTAGGGACGCAACTATATGCTACAATGAAATTCTGAACTATAGCTGCGTCCCTACTTGCCGCAAGTAAACTTGCTAGTGTAAACCTCGCTTTATAGGAGAGCGGTCGAAAAAGTGTCCAGCTGTAAACAGCAAATAATTTCATTTACATATGTGACGTCCCACGGGTGAAAGTACCTTATGGCGGTTGGCGCTTATGTTGCGAAGCATCGCATTAGTATTGCAGCGTCGTTAGAAATAGCGTAAGCCCCAACTGCCATAAGGTACCTTTTCTCGTGGAATGTCACATTTGGTTGCAGGACTATGAGATGGGGATGCTGTTATGCAACAAGTACATTCTGCTCGCGCACGCCAAGGCTTACCGGATTTATGAGAAAGAGTTTAAGCCTAAATATGGTGGTAAGTATGCGCCACTCTCCTCATACGGCGATCACACCAGCGTGCGCGTATGCACGTCCGAGTTCATCGAATAGTTCAACGAATCATTCGCGTACGAGTGTCTACGCTAATGTCCTTTCACACATAATCGTCCCCCGTACAAACCGTGCACGCGCGCGAGTGGCAATTACGCATGTCTGGCCTATAACCGCGAAGCACTTCGTTCATCGAATCGTCTATTTCCATCACTCTCTCATATATGCAAGAGCGATGGAGACGGGACCATCGTTTTGTCGATTTTCGAACTTCGCGGTAGGCCCTCTGATCCGCGCGCCATTCGCTACTAGTTAGGGAGGCGAATAGGGGAATTTTCTGCAATACTCGAGCGTGGCAGTTTAAGATATGAGAGATACCTTAGACCTAATAGAACAACCTTGTAAAGTATTTAGCTCTATATGTAGTGACGCGCGCCTAGGATAGACGATCAGATTAGTAAAAAAAAATTATTTTATCTTTCGATTTTGATAGGTCTCGACGGCGCCGTTGAATTGCGCCATTTAGCTACCTCGCCTCCCTAACTATACGTCATGCGGCTCGTCATTCACACGCGTATGTGATTCCGATCACCCTTTTGGACCCCTTCTGATATCTGATGCTCCGGCATCAGATATTATTTTTAGAATTTATAGAACTATAACGACGAAATCCAAATGGCGGCCGTATTTTTTATTTTATTTATCTTATCTTCGCCTTTACTATTTCCATAGAGTAACTTATATCTTTAAATAAGGGTGACAACACACCTAGCGGAATTCCTCGCGGAATTAGCGGAAGTAGCGGAAATTTGTCTATGGTAGCAGATTTTTTGTATGGAAGCCGTAGACAAATTTCCGCTACTTCCGCTAATTCCACGAGGAATTCCGCTAGGTCTGTTGTGACCCTAAGTCTATGCTATTTCATAGGTCAAGTGTCAATCGCTAATCAAGAGTTTTGGTACGAACCGAAAACTGACGAAGACGCAGAGATAACTATACTTGCCAGGGAGTATTCGGTAAGTGTTGTCATCTCATTCATACTAAAGAAGGTAAAACGTCGCTGCAGACTTGTGTTAACCGTGCTGGTATGAGTGGTACAGGCGCGGATCGAGGATTTGGTTCAGGGGGGGCACTTTCCTACCTTGCGGTCTGCACCTATGGCCCCCGTAGTATACAAAATTTGCGGCAATTGCCCCTGTTCAATATTTTTAAAAATCTCTCATACATAACCGGGAATCGAACCTGCTTGAAGGTAGGTTAGGTTAGGTATAAATTCTGCGAGTTTTTTCGTTGTTATTGTTGATAATACGAATCTTAAGTCACAGGATCCTATGTCACTATCTTTCAGGATCAATTATGCAAACAAATACTATTTACACGCGATTACATAAAGATTGACCAGGTTCGAGTCCCGGTTATGTATGAGAGACTTAATCTGTATAGGCTTATAGTTTCTGAATTCTCCATACTGACCATTTTGGATTGATCACCTGTATAAAAGAGTTGGAACGCGCATGTGACAGGTTATTTGACAACTCTTGTGGTAAATAAACTGTGTCCTGTTGATATAGTTTGGCCGCTACAGCTACCCCATTTATTCGGCTAAAGGAGGTTGGCCACCCACCCTGGAGGCCTACATGGCTGAAAAAAGCAAGCAGGAAGGACACTCTCGATCAAGACTACCGGCGTTCACACGCGAAGAGATTAAACTCCTGAAAGGTATATATCTTTTCTTTTTAAATTATAACGTAAAAATACAACTAGGTACCTACTTAATAATTTGAAACAAAAAAGAACCGACTTCACATAGCTTCCACCCTTCCAAAAGCAAATACCCGAGCTACTGTAAAAAATCACTATAGGTGTGCCTATAATAGTTGAAGAGTTCCCTCGATTTCTCCAGGATCCCATCATCAGATCCTTATGATTAATGTTAAGTTTAACCTTTCAACCAAAAAAAGAATTTTCCAAATCGGTCCAGCCGTCTTCGAATAATCGGCGAGCATACATAAAATAACAAGCAAAAGCAAAGATCCCGACGAGATTTCGATCTTGAAGTCGGTTGAAAAATCAGTATAACTATTATTTATCTATCTAAAAACTGTCACTCATTTCGGCTCCCACCTAAACGCGCCTGAAAAGTACCTAAACACCCGCAGCGTCTATGCTAATGCTGCGATTCCACCAGAGATAAGCAAGGATCCGTTCCGAGGAATATGTTTGTTAAGTATCACTGCATTTAGCTAAGTATCCTCGCGCAGTATTCGCTCTTAATGAACGCATCCTCGCTCTTCTCTGGAGAAAACGCAACCTAAAGTATATGGCCTATATAACTTACTGCATTTACAACTTCATTACAGCAGTAAAATCACTGCATTTAGTTATGCTCGCGCAGGTTTGGCTCTTATTGAACGCATCCTCACTCATCTCTGATGAAAACGCAGCCTAAGTATATGACCTAACTTACTGCATTTACAACACTTCACTACAGACTATAGTCTGGCTGGCCAATAAATGCAGTAACAGTGGAAGTAATAATCTAGAGTCATCCCTTTTTTAGTAGCGAGGGTACTAGTGGAAGAAAGAGATAGTATGATTCTTTCTGTCTATACTTTAAGTAAAACAAACTATACGTATCCACAGGTTCGTTCGACTTCTTTGCTTTGAACCACTACACGTCGCGGGCGGTGCGCTCTGCCCTGCCTGGTGAGGAGGTCTCGCCATTTATGTTCAGCGGTGGTATGAAGGAAGTCGGGGCTGTGGTGGAGGGCCGGGACTACTGGAGCAGTGCTCAGGACTGGCTCAAGGTTGGTCTCAATTAAGTTTAACCGTCTTCAAATTCTCGCTGCTTTAATAGTTCAGCAGAAACTACATTTCTTTTGGTGATGATTTTTTAAGATCTTTGCGTGCGTGTGGTGCGGAAGTAAATTATTTGACGTGTTTATTGAAAATACCGAACGAAATTTAAACGTTCTATAGAAATTATCACGTGATTTTGTCATTCGTATACATATTATACTTTTCAATCGGCGTTGTCGATAAACGTTTGTAATTTGAAACTGAAATCGAAGTCGTGTCCAGTCACCACAAAGGAATGTTGAGTCACTTCACTTGCCATAGTTCGTAATTTAGCCGTAGAATGAATGATCGATGTTACCGACTACCTTTCAGCTGTCAGGTAACATCGGTCGTACATTAGGTACAGTCGGCCAAAAATATGGTCTACCACCCTACGGTTGAGGTTCGAACGACCGACAACAAGGCCGTGGATGTTTTAAACTCCGTTAGAAAACTCACGCTTAGCGATCGTTAGATCTATTGTCAAAACTGGTAGACCAATTTCTTGTTCGACTGTACACGACTAAATTACGAACAATGGCAAGTGGTTTAACAATCCCGTGTGGTGTCTATACAAAAGAGATAGTGACCAAGGCCTCCGGTGCCCTTATTTAGACAGGAACCGAACCAGCGTCTTCTGCATTCGCAGGCTTGTCATGCTGGCTACAGCCTCTGATCTTCCAGGTGAATCCTGAAGGCATCCGGAACAACCTGCGGCAGCTCAAACAAGAGTACGGAGACATCAGGATCATGGTCACGGAGAACGGTTACTCGGACAACGGGGAGCTGGACGATACTGGAAGAATCGAGTATTACAGGAAATATTTGGAACAGGTTCGATTTTTATAATCCCTTTGACAAAACTAGACCCTGAAAATGTTATACAGGGTTATGTTTTAGTCAGTTTACAAACTGAAGGAGGTTATTAAGTAGGCCATACTGAACAACTTTTACTATGGGGTCAACCCCGAAATATCAAAAAATTTTTGGCATTTTCATACATTTCGACCGATCAGCTGACGACAATTTGTATGAAGGGGCCAAAAATTTTTTTGAGATTTCGGGGTTGACGCCATAGTAAAAGTTGTTCAGTATCGCCTACTTAATCACCTCCTTCAGTTTATAAACTGACTAAAAAATAGCGGGATAAATATGCGACCCTGGGCAGTAACTATTACTTTGTACCCCTCGCTTTTGAGATTACTGGGTGTTGGGGGTCGGAGGCTACGGCTTTCATTAGGGAAGTGGGACGGGGATTTGACGCTCGTGCGGGTTTGTACCTGGTGCAAAGGTTGTCCATCGCTATTCAACGTGGTAACGCAGCTAGTGTGATGAGCACCTTTGCGCCAGGGACAATTCGGGGGGGACTCTTTTTGACTAGGCTTAAGCTAGTCTTAAGTTGAGATTTTTTTCTTATTTGGTTATTGTTTTTGTACATATTTTATTGACATAAATAAATGATGATTTTTCTAAAAAATAACTTTGTTTAAGGCTACTTTCCACCAGAGATGTGTGAGGATGCGCTGCGAGGAATGTGTTGGTTAAGAACCAATCCTAGCTGCACTGTGCGAGACTAAGTAAATAAAGTATTGGTTCAAAAACACATTCCTTGCAACACACTTGTTCAGTACACATGGACTGAACACGTGACGGCCACACGCGACCCAGTTTAGTTTGGTGATGCGGCCGCCTATGTAAATCAGTGTAATGCATAGACGTCGTAGCGATCGAATGCATTCATACATTTTATTACAAATTTAACATTTATAACATTTTAGTGTATTAATTAACATTATAGAACTTTGAAATATAACAACTACATTCGGAACATTTATAGTTTATTTTAACAACTACCATCGCGAACTCGCATCCTCAACAACACTCTCGCTCATTTATGGTGGAAATGCAGCCTTACGAGTTAAGTTTTCGGTTAAAAAAAGGAATACCAAAGAACGTAAAAACTGCCAAAGTTATCTTATTTAGAGTATAAAGGGCGGAAACAAGAACAATCAACTATGACTAGACGTTATATGTCGTTTGGCAGTGGCACTACTTTCTACCGATAGAAACTTTTGGCAATGGCTTAGTCTAATTATTTATATAATTTCTCATAATATTGGAATATATACCCAGAACTCTAGGATTTGTATACTTGAAGTGGTTTGCATTTTGTCATAATCTGACGAAGCCAGCTCTCCGTCTATATATTTATGAGCTTCAAATATTGTTATTTTCCACTATACCTTGTGCAATCTAAGCGGTTTTTGACACCTGTCATGTCAGTACATTTTATAGCCTAAAATCGATTTTAGGTTATAAAACGTACTGAGATGACAAGTGTCAAAAACCGCTTCTTAGATTGCACAAGGTTATAGGTAGTCTAGGTACAGTCAGCAATAAAAATATGTACCGAACAAATGAGTTTGGGTGTTACTTGTTTGCGATAGCGACGCCATCTGCGCATAGCTTCGTACGTTTTCAACCGACTTCAAGATTTCGAAGGAGGAGGTTATGAATTCTTCGGGATCTTTGTCTTTTTTTTGCTGTTTTTTTATGTATGTTCATCGATTATTCCAAGACGGCTGGACCGACTTATATTCTCCAGGTGCTCCTGGCGATAAATGAGGATGGAGTGAACGTGTTCGGCTACACAGCCTGGTCGCTTATGGACAACTTCGAGTGGACTTCTGGGTACACGTGAGTTTCAATATCTTTAGCTTTTTATGTACAGGATGGAAAAAACGGGCCCTGGACTACTCCATACTTAGAAAACACTGTTTTACTTTTAAAAGGACATAATGCTTTGAATTTTTCTTGTATAGGTAAATGTACAGTTTACAAAGCAATTGACCGCTATGCGTGTCTGTCTGTGGCGTCGTATCGCTAAAACGGTTGAACTAATTTAAACGCGTTTTTTTTATAATTTAAAAGCAAGATTTTCTAGAGATCTGAGGCTATTTTTATCAAAATCGGTTTAGCGGTTTAGTAAACCTTTTCTGTTTTTTTTATTTATAATAGTTATCAATTCCAGGTCACACTTCGGTCTGTATAAAGTAGACTTTTCGGACCCTCGACGGACGCGAACCCCTAAAGCTTCAGCGAGATATTACAAGAACATCATTAGAACAAGGTCCCTAGACGTAGGGAATTCTACGGACGTGCTTTAAGAGGATGGCAGCAGCTAAATTCCATCCCTGTCTTTTTCAGCGCGAGTGAAAGAGAAACACTGCGTTACGATTAGTATGGGAGCTCATTGCAAATTTTGCAAAGTGATGAATTCAAAAAAACTACGCATTAATTGAGAAAAACAAGACAATGAAGTTTTTAGTATTAGTGTGGTGATATTTTGTCCTTAATTACAAACGTATAAGTCAAAAAACTAAAGACATATCTGTTTAAAGCTAATTTTAAAATGTGACTTTGGAATTGTTTTCTATGGAGCCGATTTCGTCCAATCGTGTGGAATTAACAAAGTTCTTCGAAATATAATGAATATTAACATATATTTTTATTACTTTCCCAAAACAAGTGGTTATTGTCAATTTGAAGTCAATTTGAAGGTCATCAGGTGCTCTTACACGGACGATAAAAATCGCCGAATTGCCGGAATTTTGACGTCACGGCCATATCAATTGAATATTGCTAAATATGGAGTAATCATTGCTATACTCGTGTCGTATCAGGCTATCAAAGAGAAGGCAAAGGACAGATATGCATGGAAATTGCTCCGCCGACAAGAGCCCAGCTCTTAAATAATTGATGATGATTGCTTCACTATGGCGCCATTCTGGCTCCATTCAAATTGCCCCATTTGCAGCAACTCGGGAAACAAAGGGAATTGCCCAAAAATCGCCCGTGTAAGAGCACCTGAGTTGAGCAATTCTAGAAATCATTGAATTTCTATATATTGCCTCGTATAGCTCAATTAATTGCTCCATTGAGTTCGGCAACGTGTCGCCGGTAAATAATTACCCGAAAAATGGCCCGTGTATGAGGCATGTATGAGACTTCAAAAAAGGAGGAGGTTCTCAATTCGACTGTTTTTTTTTATTATGATTGTTATTATTTTTATTTTTTTGTATGTATGTTACTCGATATCTCCGTGAATCGTGAACCGATTTTCAAAATGTTTTTTTAATCGAAAAGGTATATCCCCTAGATGGTCCCATTGTCACCAAGTCGGGGTCTGATGATGGGATCCTGGAGAAATCGAGGGAACTCTTCAACTATTATAGGCACACCAATAGTGATTTCACTATTTTTTACAGCAACTCGGCCACTTCCTCTTGGAATAGCGGATCCTAAGTGAAGTCGGTTCGTTTTTTGTTTAAAATTATTTATTATAGATATTGTAATCTAGATCACTTATAAATTAACTCAGTCTTAAAGGTTTAACTCTCTACGAAAAATCTCTCTTTTTGACGAGGCTTTTTTGTGGATTTTTTTTGTGTATTTTTTGACGATACACGTTCTCAATGCTATTTTTTTATGACGAAACGTGCGCTGTGGTATTGAATGACAACTAAGTATTTGCGTATTGAATAAAAAATAATGACTCTACAATGTTTTGTTTATGTTAACCCTTCTTCTTCTTCTTCTTCTTCCTAGCGTTTATCCCGACTTGGGGTCCGCTTGACAACCTAATCCCTTGAATTGGCATAGACACTAGTTTTTACAAAAGCGACTGCCATCAGACCTTCCAACCCAGAGGGGAAACTAGGCCTTTTTGGGATTAGGTCCGGTTTCCTCACGATGTTTTCCTTCACCGAAAAGCGACTGGTAAATATCAAATGATATTCCGTACATAAGTTCCGAAAAACTCAGTGGTACGAGCCGGGGTTTGAACCCGAGACCTCCGGATTGATAGTCGGACGTCTAACCGCAAGGCTACCAGCGCTTGTTGTTTATGTTAACCCTATATTTTAATTTATATAATAATATTGAAGAGCGCGATCTACTAAGCTGTCACAAGTACTCCATACTTACTGAAAGATTCCAACCTATATTGAACCCTACTGTTACTTAAATAAAAGTACTTGTAAATATTCATTTACAAGTAGTCTTCATCAAATATATCGGAGCGGCCGGATACTCAAAAATATCTGAACATGCAGTTTATCGCCTTGACAATAGTGACATAATTAAGCTTTTCAATCTCGTACCTTAATTAGGCCACTCAGCAAGCTTCGTGGCCTAAACGCGGTACTCGACTGTAAAGCTCTTGATTGTGTCACTATTGTATAAAATACTAATTTTCAATTGAGTACATATGCCAGCATATGACTTTGCCCCCGTCGCTATAGAAACGGCTGGGCCTTGGTGCGCGGAGGCTAAGACACTGGTCAGAGCTTTGGGGCGGCGTCTGAGAGATAGGGGCTGCGACCCACGCTCCGGATCCTACCTGGTCCAACAAATTTCACTCGCTGTGCAACGCGGCAATGCTGCCAGCATTTTTGGCACTTTCGGACCAGGTGGGAGCCGAAACTAGACACCATTATGTTATAGAAATAAGTCTGACATGTAATTGAATATTACCAATAATAGTTGTGCAATAAAGAATTAATTGAGTACATTAATCTGACATAAAGGAATAAGCTGCAAAAGTGTAAACATATCTTTGACGTCGACTATACTACTACCATGTCTTGTTCTCTTGCTCCTTGACCACGAAATCAGCCTGTATATTTGGACTGAGGTTATAAAAATAAGTAATAAAATAATACAGGGCAGATAATGTGTTTTTTATGTTTCTTAGTCACGGCGGAATTTATATTCTTTTTAGGGTTCCGTAGCCAAAATGGCAAAAACGGAACCCTTATAGTTGCGCCATGTCCGTCCGTCCGTCCGCGGTCTAGCTCAGTGACCGTTAGCACTAGAAAGCTGAAATTTGGTTTGAATATGTGCATTAACCAAGCCGACAAAACGGTAGAAGAAAAACGCGAAAAATATATTTTGTTAGGGTACCTCCCGTACACGTGAAGTGGGGGGCGAAATTTTTTTTCGTTCCAACCAAGTTGTGTGCGGTATCGTTGGATAGGTCTTTTAAAAAAAGAATTAGGGTCTTCACAAACAATTTTTGGATAAAACCAATACTCTCGGAAATAGCTCCGAAAGTTTAAAACAGGCCCCCCCCCCCCCCGCCCCCCCCCCCACCCATCTAACTTTTGAATCGTGGGTCCTAAAATTTTGAAAAAAAAACATGAAACTGAGGCCTAATGAGTACCTTCAATGAAAACTATATTGAAATAAATCGGTTGAGCCGTTTTTGAGTTATCATTCAAAAACCCATAGTGAAAGGACGTAAGTAAAAATGACGTAAGCACCGCCAAATTTCCCGTAAGAAACGACCTTTTGAATTAATGGTCTCAGTTTACGGAACCCTACACTGAGCATGGCCCGACATGCTCTTGGCCGGTTTTTATTTCAACGCCAGGCCAACCAGTAAATTCTAACCATAGAAAAACAAGCATAAAATAAAAATAAAATTATATGTATCTCTGCTATAACCCCAGCAAATTTCATAAAGATCAAGGAAACGTTACTCAAGTTATCGTCGAACGAACTCTCAAAATCAATAAGCTATCGAAATGCCGAGACATCCCAGAGACGTAGCCAGAAGTTATTTGTAAGAATTCGCTTTGCTTATGCTCCCGCTCGTTCGATGAAAGCGCTGGTAGCCTCAAGCCTGGCGCTGGCGGTGAGACGTCCGACTTTAAATCCGGAGGTCTCTGGTTCAAACCCCGGCTAATACCAATATATTATAAAGTTTCTTTTCGGTGAAGGAAAACATCATGAGCAAACCGGACCTAAACCCAATATTTTATAAAATTTCCTCTCAGAGTTGAAAAGTCAGATAGCAGTCGCTTTCGTAAAAACTCGTGCCTACACCAATTCATGGGATTGCGTTGCCAAGTGAACCCCAGGCTCAACAGAGCCGTGGCCAAAGCCGGCATAAACGCTAGGAGAATGAGTTTTAATTTTAGAGTCTGTCCGGAAAGAAAAGTGTCGTATAATGTATGGGCTCCCATATAAACTACGACACTTTTCTTTCTGGACAGACTCTATCTAATTTAGCTTATGTATTTAAACTCCATTGCTACTATTATATTAACAGTGATCGGCGAAAAGGATTCCACACGGGGTGAATGACGTCAATAATTATGCTATAGTATCCTCAAACCAAACGGAAGACTGCGGTCATAAAACTTCTCTTTCACACTTGCACAGCCGCAGCAAAAGTGAAGGAGACAGCGCTATGACCTCAGTCGTCCGTTTGGTTTGAGGATACTATAGTATGGATATGCCGCGGCATTTGCGGGATAGAAAAATAAAATTACAGTAATTTTCACAAACATTTGTAATTAAGTATTTTAATGAAATTATTTATTTCGCATATTATTATTTTTTTGGTCTCTATAAAATTAAAATAACGAACCATTATTTTACTGATCAACGAGCGAGTTCTTAGTCCGGGGCGGACTACTAGTTATTACAAGTCGTAACCGACACTGATTCATTGTATTAAACATAATACAAACAAGTACATTTTAGAGCAGTTTAATTGGTATCGCGGGCGAAACGGCACATCCATAATACTATGTCTAGTTGAATTCCCGCGGTGTGGCATCCTTTTCGCCGATCACTGTATATTAACCACCTTGCTTAACAGAGTCATGTTATTGACTATAGACAACTGTGTAAACTGAAAATACTTATTTTTACCAACACACACATGACGTAATTTAGAAATTATAAAAACTTATATTTATTATTTGTAGGATTCGTTTTAATTTATAGTATTATTATTTTTATTTATACTATTTTTTTAAATTTATTCATCAAATAAATAGTACAGTTAATTAATCTTAAAAAAACTAAAACCCGTTCTGAGCCATGCCGGGTGCAAAGGTCCCCATCACACTAGCAGCGTTGCCAGGCTGTATGGCGATAGAGACCTGTTGGACCAGCCATGACTCCGAACGGGGGTCATTGCCTTTGTCCCTGAGGCGCTAAATTCCTTTTTAAATAAAAAAATAGAAACCGACTTCAAAATTTTGTAAAATTTAATCATTATATTATTGATATGCGTTACCAACTGACATGTTTGAAGTGCCAATTCAAACGCATATAAATAATAGTTACAATGATTAATTTTAACAATTTTGAAGTCGGTTTATATTGAATTTAAACTTTCGTGAGACATATTAACACTATTATCACTGCATGTGGCTGTACTCACTTGTGTTGTGTTGGAAACACAAGTGAGTACAGCCACATGCAGTGATAATATCGGTTTATCTTTTTTTTTATTTAAAAAGTTTTTAGTTTTCCATTTTTAGTGGTTATATAGTTATCATAATCGGACAACGGATCTTGGAATAACCGGTGAAGTTATATAATAAAAAGTTCAAGAGACACCCACACCATGTAAGGAAAATTCCACATATCATATGTGGTCTTCATCATTAGGTCCACTCCGTCAAATTGGTGGTTTTCGAGAGGAAATTCCCGCCCAAATCACTATACAAGTGCCTTTAAAATTTGAAGAGTTCCCTCAATTCCTCATGGATCCCAGCACCAGATTAATATGGGACCACCTTGGATGTGCATCCTTTAAAAAAAAATTGCTCAAATCGGACCCCGGGTCTCGGAGTAATCAGTGAACATATGTACATTAAAAAAAACACCAGACCGAATGCAGAACCACCTTCTATGAAATTCAAGTCGGTTAATAATATGAAGTATAAACACTCACATGAACACAGCTGCCTTCAGCCACACCATTTTAAACACTGCATCGCTAACACAGCACCATAATAAAATGACTCGCATGTTCGGTTATAATTAATTTTAAACAAAAAAAACCGACTTCACTTAGGATCCGCTATTCCAAGAGGAAGTGGCCGAGTTGCTGTAAAAAAAATTGTGAAATCACTATAGGTGTGCCTATAATAGTTGAAGAGTTCCCTCGATTTCTCCAGGATCCCATCATCAGATCCCGACTTGGTGACAATGGGACCATCTAGGGGTTATACCCGTTCGATTAAAAAAGAATTGAAAATCGGTTCACGATTCACGGAGATATCGAGTATCATACATACAAAAAAAATGATAAAAAAAATTCAGTCGAATTGAGAACCTCCTCCTTTTTTGAAGTCGGTTAAAAATAAGTAGTTTTAGTTTACACAGTTGTTAATAGTCAATGACTCTTAGAGCTTTAAACCAAGCGGAGTAGCCATTGACAGGCGTTCCCCTCTGCCGAAAATGTATGACCAGTGGTCATACTCAGTGTATGGACTGACGTTTATTTGACGTGGCTATTTTGACGTTTCGCATACATTTGACGTTCCCCTCCCCCGCAAAAAACGGCAGACTTTTTCCGATAGAAATGAGAGCGCGTCTCGCATCCGGTTGGTTTAATAATCAAAGCAATGACTCGACGCTGCTTAGCAAGGAGGTACAAAACAAAGGTTTAAATGTGTTCAAAGTTAAAATAAAGGAAGTCTTTAATAATGACTTTGTAAAGAAAACAATGTAAATGTTAACTGTTAAGAGTCGCCAGGACGCCCGCGTGAACTCGCGTTCCCATACAAACGTAGTTTAGCTCTCATTTTAAAAAGACATGCTTTAGAACCATGAATTTTGGCATGGGCATTCTAGTAGTACAGATCTAGGTCGGACATTCGTTTTCGTTGCTAAAAATTGTAATACAAAGAAACTACAGCAAAAATAAGTTTTTCACGCCACCTGCTCGGAAATGTGGCAAAAGAAGATCAAAATCCAAGCTGGAAAGTAAGCAATTGCTGTAGCATCTGAACAACCACTACAAGAATTGCTATTTTGCAGCAATGAAATGTCATAGTAGAAATAGTTATTTGTTATACAAGGGGTGAAAGTTGTATTTTACGTGCGAGTGTTATTTGAAACACGAGCTAGCGAAAGGATTCTATTATTGACCACGAGCGAAGCGAGTGGTTCAAAAATAGAATCCTGAGCGTAGCGAGTGCTTTAATACACGAGACGTAAAATAACTTTCACCCGTGTATAACACAAAACTTTTCACCTCACTACAGCGAGGAAAATAAGAAAAAGGGTGCATTTTGCTCGGTTTCCCGTAATTCCTCAGGTGTTTAATACTTCTTCATCACTCGAATCACTAATTTTTAACAAAACAACCTAGAAAAACATGCGAATATTTAACGTTGATATGATGGATGAATTGAAATGAAAAGTTTTGACGTAAAAGGTTTTATTAAATGTCAGATGCGTTTTGTTCGTACGTAGACTTATTCGGCTGTCAGAACAATTTTTCCTTTTTTACAAAAAGAATGAAGATTAATGTTGAATGCTGATATTTATGAATTAAAATAAAGTTGTAAGACTGTATTAAGTGTTTTTACTCGATGCAATTCATTAATTGCGATGTTAAAAATTCTGCACTTTTAACGTTTTACGTTTTGTTAGCTGTCAAATGTCACTTAAGCCACTTGTCACTTATGTCAAAACTCTTTCACCACATGTGGATAAAAAGCGATTTTCACAATAGATATTAAACAAACAAAAAGGGCTTTCCGAGCTAGTGAGGTGAAAAGTAAAATCCAGATGTCATTGCATTGGACCCGCCAATGAGAATCATTTAAAACATTAAAAAGGTCTTTTTTTGGCACCACTTTTTCATTCTAAAATAAAATAAGGTTGTTTATCGAACCAATTTACTTGTTTAAAAAAAAGAAACGTCAAAATCATTCAGATCACCCTTAAGGCGTTTTTACCTTTTTAACCGTTTGTGGTTTTCTATCAAAAAGTGGGTAAGGAGTGAACCGGCTATTAGACATGGCAACTTGCAGGGCCCAATCTGTTGTGTACCCTGCCTCTCCCTCCTTCAGCTCCCTACGGGCCCTACCTTTAATTATACCTACCAACCTGACAGATTGGGCCCTGCAGGTTGCAATGTCTAATAGCCGTTTGAGTCGGATTGAAGCAAACATCGTAAAACGCTTCTTAAAAGTGAAAAAAAAAGTAATAAAGGTGGAGCGAGAAAAATACATATTGAATTGGATAATGTTTGACTGAAAAACAAGAAAGTTGTATTTATGCAGTAAAAATGAGTTCAATAAGTGTAGAAAATATTATTAATACGCTGGCGCCCACCGAAATACAAGAAACTGCACAGGCGTAGAAATTTGTTACCAGTGAAATCGCGTCCTAAATAAGAAGGCCCATGAACAGTGATATTTTGTATACAATATAATATCCGACGAACAATTCATATTATGGAAGGATGGCGAAAAGAAGCATTTATTTGCAGAAAGTTACATGCTCGTTTACTTTATCTTGCTTGTGAAAATGAACCGTCAATATACCTATAAATAGTATCTATTAAAGTGTTTGTATATGCCAATTAATTTTTTATTTTATTTCCTCACAGTAGTCGTGAAAAGCACTATGTAATGTCTCGGCCGAAAGCGCTATAGGTGGACTCGTATCTTCGAGGGCCTCCCCTGGCGGGTCGGCCCTCGAACTAACTCGATCCACCTATAGCTTACTTTCCAGCCTCTACAACAATGTACTATTGATGTAAATGTTAACCCTTTTCAATTGTATGCACCTCAACTCATTCTCCTTTCTCCGATACTGCCGAGTATCTTTTTCTCGATATCTCTTTCTCCCACACTAAACTTCTCCTTGGGGTCTTTTATTCACCATCGCTTACTGTAAACTATTAACCTTGGCCGCTCCGATATATCTGATGGCGACTGTACATTTGTTTGATAGGTATACAGTGTGTGGCCCAAAACACGAGCGTAAAATTAAAACGTAGATTGTACTCATCAAACAATAAAACTATTGTTCAACAACTTTTAAAAAATATGTAGTTTTGAGATTGTCTCTTTTTCATACGAACTAAATATTATTTTCAATGTACGTTAAAATCCGTCTAATTGACATTACTTGTCAGTCTTGTCACCCTGCAGACATAATCAATTTCGCAATACATTGCGTGTTCAGGTAAACTTTAATATGTACTAAAAATCAAACCGTAAGCTATTTTTAAAAGTCGCTGAACAAACGTTGTTCAGTTTGAGGAGTAGAATCTACGTTTCAATCCTTCGCCCGTGTTATGGGCCACACACTGTATAAAGTAGGATAGGTTAGTTATAATTTATAATGATACTTTGTATGTACGTATTTAAGTAATATTACAATAAATTATAATTTTATTTAGGGCAGTTATTTGTGTGCTAATCTCAAATATTTGTTCCTGAGTTATGGATGTTTTCTATGTATATAAGTATGTATTTACATGTCTAAGTATGTATATCGTCGCCTAGCACCCATAGTACAAGCTTTGCTTAGTTTGGGGTTAGGTTGATTTGTGTAAGATTGTCCCCAAATATTTATTTATTTATTAAACAATGTTCTATCACATTGATTGCACCTAAATACCTAATCTACTTTCTCTCTCCTTACCTTCAATATTTTATTTTGCGTGCAACCTCTAGTTTTAAAAGCTGATCCATTACTTTCGCTGAGTGCAGTTCAATTCTCATACAAACAATTCATATTTTTAAACGATTTGCGTAAAAACAAAATGCATAATTTTTATCATAACGTTTTTAATATTATGTTGTGATTTATGATACTCAAATCATAACAACATTTGCAATAACATTTATTTTGACTAATAACAAAAATAAAATAAATCTCGTGGCTCAACATACATTTTGTATATGTTATTAGGAGCCTGTAATGTCCCACTGCTGGGCAAAGGCCTCCCCCCGGTTTTTCCAATCCTCCCGATTCTGTGCAGCGTTCGGCCATTCCTTTAAAAAGGAGTCTAATTCGTCTCGCCATCGTTGACGAGGTCTGCCAGGTCCCCGCTTTGAAGTGGGCTGCCACTCGGTGGTGATCTTGGCCCACAGCTCGCTTGGCATGCGGCAGACATGACCAGCCCAGTCCCACTTTAGCTTGGCCGCTTTCCGAGCTACGTCGACAATTTGTGTTTTGGAGCGCAGCGTGGTGTTTCGGATTCGATCCGTTAATTTTACACCTAATATGCTGCGCTCCATGGCTCGCTGGCAAACCCCAAGTTTGGACCTCTGAGATACTGTCAAAGACCAAGTCTGTGCACCGTAGGTGAGAATTGGAAGGATGCACATGTCCATGAGCCTCCGCTTAAGTGAAAGTGGGAGATTACCTTTCATTAAATGTTTCATGGACCAATAGCTTCTCCAGGCGTTGTCAGTCCGTCTTTCGACTTCCTTCTCTTGACGCGCCTGGAATGAGACTAGTTGGCCCAAGTAAAGGTACTCATGGACATATGCAATTGGTTCTCTGTTTATCTCAATCCTACGTTCGATGCCATTGGTCATGATCTTAGTCTTTGACCTGTTTGTCTGCACTTGTATATGAATATATTTTATCTTGCGGAACTAACTAGGATGCTAAGTTTCTAAGAGGAATGTTTTCTGCTTACGTGTTTTCGTAAATTATGTTTATATATACTCGCGAAGTCGCAGTGGCTACAAATATAAGGCTTTCCGATATGTACCATTTGGTGTGTTCTCAATTCTGTCTTCTGTCTGCACTTGTATTCGCAATCGCTACATTTAAATGGTTTCCTCCCAGTATGTATCATCTGATGTCTTTGTAAGTCCGCTTTCAATCGACATTTGTAAATACAGAGGTTGCATTGAAAAGGCTTTTCTTCAGCATGTATCATTTCGTGACGTCGCAAATTTGAACTTATACTGCACGTGAAGTCGCAATTGCTGCAATCAAAGGGCTTCGCCCCGGTATGCGTCCTCTGGTGTCTTTGTAGATCCGATTGTGACCCGCATTTGTAAACACAGAGGCTGCAATGATAAGGCTTCTCTCCAGCATGTATCCTTTCGTGTCGTCGTAAATTTGAACCTTCCCTGCACATGTATTCGCAATTACTACATTTGTACGGCTTATCTCCGGTGTGTATCCTTTGCTGCACTCGTAGATGGTCTTTCCGATTGCTTTTGTAGTTGCAATCGCTACATTTAAATGGTTTCGCTTTAGTATGTACCATCTGGTGTTTTTGTAAGTATGATCTATCACTGCACTTGTATTCGCAATGAATACATCTGTACGGCTTCTTTGCTATGTGTACCTTTTGGTGCCTTTTTAAGTATTGTTCCAGCTTACATACGAAGTCACATTTGCTACACTTATAAGGCCGTTCTTTAGTATGTATTATTTGATGTCTGTGTAAGTTACGTTTTTTCCGACTTGTGTAACTACAGTCACGACATCTAAAAATATTCCTTATAGTGTGACTCTTTAAATGAGTCACTAAACTGTTTTTAATATCTGTTGTATACTCACATTCAGCACACATGAAATTTGTAGCACTGTGTTCGATTATTTCGTGCTCCACTAGAAGCGCTCTAGTTTGAAATGTATAGTTACATAAATTACAAGAAAACCCCTTGGGTCTGCTCGATAAATGAGTGTCTAGCATGTGTTGGCCAAAAATAGATTTGTTTCTAAAACGTTTGCCACAGTGTTCGCAGGTGTATGGTATGTCTCGACCGTGAACAGTCGCATCGCCGCGGAGGCGCTCGAGCACCACGGAACATGTCATCACGAGCTGTTCCCTCACGCGGGCGGCGCCGCCATCTGAACACACTGAAACGAAAACGTAGTGTTGTGGAAAAGTTACACTTCATTGATTTTCCAACGATGGTTTTTTTAGATTTCAAATCTTGTGAAAACTGTGACTGAAATAACAAAGTGAAGAATAAAATTTCATGTCCTTTGTCCCGGACATAATTTATTTTTTAATAGAATAGGCGAATTTTATACCAAATAAATATACATATAAATCGCGAAATTTATACAAATTCAACTTTAGCATCTTCAATTATCATAAGGGAGATGTTGTCGAACCCGCTGGTCATTGCGTCGCAGAGCGGCTCTCAAGCAGACCTGCGCTGCGAGGAATGATTGTTGAACCGGACTAGTTCCTAAACTTGCCGTGGGTTATAAACACTATAAGATATAACAGCTACCATCTTCATTATTAGATTCACAATTTCACAAACAATGCGCTAGCTGATAGTTGGCCTGTCTGAAATGCCTTCCAACTGCTAAAATGTGATCTTATTGAAAAATGTATGAAAACTGTCGATTACAAATTTTCCGGCTATGAACTGATTTAACGTGTATCTTTTACATTAGAGTTTGATGCATTAAACTAAATAATAAAGGATATACTAGCAAACATTTGCGTTGAATGTCTAAGGTGCAACAGGTGATAAAACCACAGGGCTCCGGGGATTGCGGATTACCGATAATAAGTAATACTTCTCGAGTCAGAGGTGTAGGGTTACCGGTGGTAGCTTCTTTGTTCTCTCTGACGTTCATAAGTGCTAAATTGAAGAATAAATATCTTTAAACTTTTTTTTTATCTTTATACCACGACCGATTATGACTCTCAGAGAATGAGACATCCTGAGCTACCTAGTTTTATTTAGGTTCACTTATACATTTTCAGTAGGAAACTATATGGAACCTTATGTGGTTTTTTAAATGTTAAGCTGAAATACTGGCTCTAGAGCTCTCGTTCGTAGTCTCTGGCTCGTCTTCATCACGAAGTGATATTAGGACCAGCTAGAACCTTTGTAACCACACTGGTTTACCGATAATAATAATATAATATAAGCCTTTTTTTTACAGTCAGTGACTATCTTGCTTTGCAGCATAGGCCTCCCCAAACTTTTGCCATGCCAATCTGTCTCTTCCATTCTCATCCATGTTGGGCCTGCTATGTTCTTTATGTCGTCCTCCCATCTACGATATACTGATACTCTTGTATGAAATGTAATAATTGTTGTTGTAATTACTTTAATAAAATATAACAATACATAAAATATTACAAGCCATAAAATATCAGGTTTCCGAGGGAATCAGATGTAAAATTTCTAAAAACCTAGCTTAATTAAAGCTGTAAACGGTTTTTATATAAGAATTAATAAAAGAAAATTTATTTCACTTACAGGACTGTCCGATGAGTCTCACATGCATACTACTGACAGGCGAGGGAAAAATATTGTACAATGTTTGAGGCTAACCCCACACTAGCGTCTTCCGAGCGTCGACGTCGCCTGAGCGTCGGCGTCTCACCAGCGTCGACGACGCCGCGGCGACGCTGCGCGAGCGCTCGGGCGACGTCGGTGGAAGACGCTAGTGAGGGGGTAGCCTTGCTTGCAGGGACCGTTTCAGTATCCCCTTCAAAGGTTTATGATAGGGTTTTCGTTCCGCTTTGCTAACCAAAGTCGTTTCAGAGATGAACGGCTTTGACACCCATTCATAAGATCATTTAAGCGCTCGGATATCAGTATAGTAAACGGATACTCGAAAACCCTTTGCTAAGCGTTTAAAATGTCTTTCTAATTGCTTACTTCTTGAAAGGGTTTCCCTTAAAATTTATGCCAGGTGTAAGCCGCCTATTAGTGATATGCTTCAGCAAACATACAAAATGGCGAATTAAAGAGTTTAAGTTCAACTGACCTTCCAGAGGGCACACTGTAGTCCTGTGCCACTCCTCGGGGCCCAGCACAAGCTCGTCCTTGACTTCATGGTCGGTATACAGCCCGGCCCACGCGGCCGCCGCGCTCACTCCCGCGCTGTACTCACACTCGGGCTCCTCCTTCACACGCACCTCTCCGGGCTCCGTCTTCACACACACTGTCTCTAGTGGCATGTTGTTGTGCGCCCCCTGCAAGCAACATCCATAGATCAAAATGATCAAAACTAGACAAATATATGGAAAACATTCATTCATACCACACAAACAACTAAATTGGATTTTAACTAAGTAGTAGTCCGCCTCGAACTGAGAACTCTCGATTTACTTGCAAAAGAGTTGACCAATATAACAAGACCCTTCGGAGGATTTTTTTTCTCCTTCTAGCTCCATAGCCACTTGATCGATCCTGCTCATATACGAACTTACAAGTTTTGTGTATCTCTGCTACAGCCTCAAGAAATTTCATAAAGATCAGAAAAACGTAACTAAAGTTATCGTCGGACAAACTATCGAAATCAAAAAGCCATCCAAATGCCGAGACGTCTCAGTAGCCAGGTGACAGTTCGGTCTGGAGTTGTTTGTAAGAACTCACTTCGCTTACGCTCCGCGAGTTCGATAATATTACCAGACCCTTTTGTAATGTAAATGTTGGACTTGCATGATATTTAGATTCCTACTTGAATGTTTTTTTAATTATTGTTAATTTAATTGTTATCATTATTCATATACAATGTATATTGTGACTGAATAAATGAAATGACCTAAGACGGCACTCACAAAAATGTATGATGACACTTTAATTTAATTCATTACAAGATTTCTAGGGTGTCTTTTAGCCAAATTAACTTTGCCAGTTAGTATGACAAGAATTATGGATAATACCCCCCACTTTGCAAAATCGTCCATTTTTCGGAGCTCATATCAGGACAACCATTAATGTTAGGTAAAAAGTGAATTCATGAGTGTTGTAGAGAATTTTATCAGCTTTAATTATGTACTACGACAAAATTGTCTATGACGCATGGTTTTAAAGATATAAGCAAAAAAGGGACCTACTTTGCCTCCCCCCTCCTCGGGCTCAGCTCCGGGGGCTGGGGACTTTTAGTATGTTAGTTTCTTAACTAGTCTTAATAAAGTTCCAAACATTGAGTAACAGGAGATGACATCCCATACAATTTTTTTCAGCCATGAGTTTAAGTGATTTACTCGATTTTAAATGATCAGCCTGACATTCTGTCTTGGACCACAGACATGATTCCACGCAAGCGTCAAAAATTAAAAAATAATAATATTAAAAATAATGGCGTCGTGCGTAGTATAAAACTGCACTAATAATTCTAATAAAAGTAATAGAAGCCACGGAATTACATTCCATCGGTAAATAAACGCAAAGTTTGATGTAACACTAAATTAAAATAATTGTTGTTCGCGGTGCGACGCCATGGTGCCAATGTTCCTCGGCGCATAGATTAATGCCGCAGAAGTAACACCTACACTTATGATGTACCTATATTATTTATTAGATTCTTATATTGCATACAAATATTAACGTGGTATACAAAAAAAAATCCAGATAGGTATATTTTAATGTTTATTTCGTAACACATATTATGATTATTGTATAACAAGGGCGATTTTGCTGAAATTTGAAGCAAGAGTTAATTACATAAAAATGGTACCTAATTTATGATTTAAATTTAAAACTTAAAAATCAAAATATCGCTCACATTATAGCTACTAAATATGTGATGGGGATACGTGCACCGGGGTATACGTAGCCTCATACAACTCCCTTAGTCCTGAGGGGACCTCGGGTTTCTCAGTTAGCTCAGAGGAGAGAGGGGTGCAGGGTGGTAAATGGAAACACGGGTCGAGTACACTTTACAAATCGGTGGGCTTTTATGCCAGTTTATTTCTGAACAGACCTTAACTACTTATCTAGGTATCCTAGGCTAGGTACGGCGCGGGGTGACTCGGGATAGTCGCGGCGGGACGGCGCGGATCCCTACTCTCGATCGCGGCTTATGTCAAACAGGGTGGTCCGGGTAACCTCAACCCTTACGACGGTCGTAAGGGGGGAGGGGGTAGTAGGACGGGTCCAGGGGAATGAGGGGTGCGTATCCCGAGTGCATACAACCCGTCTGTAAACAGGCCGGCACAGCGGGGCGCGGGGTAGCAACGAGGGGTGCGTATCCCGAGTGCATACAACCCGTCTAGAAACAGGCCGGCACAGCGGGGCGCAGGGTAGCAACGAGGGGGGAAGGTAAGCGGGGGAACCGAGTGCATACAACCCGTCTAGAAACAGGCCGGCACACCGGGGCGCAGCGATCCTCACGGCTGAAGGCGGTGAGAAGCACTGCCCCGATGTATGGCGCGCGATCCTTTATATACGGATCGGAGCGCGGGGACGCGGGAGGGGGCGGCGGCTCTCAGTCGGCCGCCGGCCGCGGTGCGGTGCGCTCGCGCGGCGCGCTGGCTCGGTGCGTCGCTCCGATGCATACATTGCAGCGTTAGCGCGGTGTTGTGTGCGCGCCTGGGGCGCGTCATCACATTCCCGTCACCCGTCTGGAGATTTTTACCTGTAGGGGAAAAATCACCGTGTTAATACATGTTGTTTTCTTTTCTACCCCCTTTTTCCCCCCCTTTTTTTTCTCTCTTTTTTTTTCTTATAATTTTTTTTTTTTTGGTATTTTTTTTCTATCATTTTTTTTTTGTTTTTTTTTCTATCTCTTTTTTTTTTTGTTATTATTTTTTCTCTTATTTTTTTTTTACATTTTTTTTCTATATATACATTGTTTTTTCTGTACTGCTGCTGTGTGCGCTTATTGCGCGCGTGTCGGTGGCATGCGGCCGAAGCCGTGCTTCTGGCCGCGGTTCCTTCTCCTTCCGGCTCTGCGCGTTTTTTCCGTGTTGCTGGTTCCTGGCTGGGTTCGGGTGTCGCTGTGGGCCGACTTCATTTTTATAGTGTTCAAAAGTGCCGTCTTCAACTGTTGGTGTATCAGCTGGTTTTTCTTTTTCAACTTTTTTCTCGGCCTGCTGTACCTTCTTAGCTTCTTCTAACCTCTTCTTTACCTCTTTTTTCTTCTTTCTAATAGTATTTAGAATCTTCGATTTAGTCACCACTCGTTTAACCTTCTTACTTCCTAGATATCTATCTTCCAATGATCCATTTCCAAGGTCACTAGTATCGTTTTCCGTCGGTAAGTTTTCGTTTGGTATGGGTATCGTTGTTTCGTCTTTATGTAAGTCTATTTTATCCATTCTTGCGTAAAATGCTTCTATATCTTCTGGTTCTTTGTATAAAACGGATACTCCTTCTACCTCGTCGCCTGATGAATCGTCTGAAATTTCTAGATATTCATATTCGTCTTCATCATCGTCATCCATTGTTTCTATCACAGTGGTAGGAATGGTAGGATTTTGTTTCGAGTTATCTTCTCCATCTTTATAATAGTTTCCATTAGTTTTTCCACGATAATCCGATCTCTTTCTTTTTTTCTTAGATTTCTTGTCCTTTTTCTTTTTCTTCTTCTTCTTGCTTTTGTTATCGGATATACAAACTATTTTTGGTTGAATGTCCAAGTCTTCAACTTCTAAACTCTCTTTGTCCGATATTTCACTATCTGATTTTGTTCGTCCGCATGACGAGCTTTTACTTTTATCGTCACTTTTCTCATTATTTGCACATTCATCTGTTTCACCCACTTTGTCAACACTTTTTTCATAACTTACGTCACCTATTTTTTCTATTGTATTAATTATCTCTGTACTGTTACTATCATTATCTGCTTTTTCTTCACTTGAACTCCGAGATGTCTCATCACCAACTATACAATTTTCATTCACTTTTTGACCACTGTTCGATACACTAGAATCATCATCTTTATTATCTTCTGTATTTATATTATCATCACTTATAACAGGTAGATCATTAATTTCTACTATTCTACCACTGTCATTAGACACATATACTTTTATCTCATCATCTTTTTTACCATCTCTTTTTCCTTTTGGCTCAAGTATTTTTGTTTCTGTATTAGTTTTTTCTTCAATACTTTTTAAATTAGCTTCACTTCTTTCGTAAATTAATTGCTGCTCCTTGCCCTCCTGCGGTTCATTCTCGCCTGTTGGCCAGTGTATTGACATCCCCAGTCGTTTGAGTACATCCATACCTATTATGATGTCGATTGCTGTTGGCATTTCCCTTAGCCAGTGTTTCATTTTTATATCTTTGATTTCCAGGTCGACTAGCAGGTTTCTATGAGCTTGAGTTCTGGTGCCGTTTGCGAGTACTATTTGCCTCGTTTTTGTGTTCTGTTGATATGCTGTTTCCTTGCACTCGTTGTATGTTTGTTGGTTAATATAGGAGTTTGTTGCGCCTGTGTCTATTAGGCCTCGGTATTCTTTTCCCATGATTTTTATGTCGGTATATATCCTGTTGTCTTCTTCTCTCTGTGGGTTGTCGGCTGCTCCTACTGTTTCGTGTCCTTGCCAACTTGTTTTCCTGCAACATGTGTTGCTAAGCACCCCTAGTTTTCCGCACTGACTGCAGAATATCTGACGTCTGGCTCTGCAGGCGTCTGCGTTATGTCCCGGTTTGCCGCAGGACCAGCAGCTGGTTTTGGGATCATACCTTGGGTGTACTATTTGGCATGGCGTGTCACTTTCTTTGCGTCTTGTCTGTTGGTTATTCTGACTTGTGGTGCCTTTGCCTTGACTTGCGTGCTCCTGTGCATTCTCGTCGTTGCTTGCGGTTCTCTGACCGTTGTAGCTGTTGATGTATGTCTCTGCTTCCGATGACTGTGCTTCCCTATACGTGGGTCTATATATGTTTTCGTAATCTTTCCCGAGTTTCAACAATTCTGGTAGGCTGGTAAAATCTTGTTTTTTGATGTAAAGCTTGTAACTCCTTAGCATATTCTCGTGAATGCGGTGTAGCCTCTCCGGCTCGCTTTGATGAGTTCCTCCAGCCTTTCTATGAATTCAATGGCGTTGTCTGTGGTCTTGAATGACAGGTTCCACTCCTTGATTAGCTTTGTTAACACATTTGGATTGTTTTCCGCCATTGCTGTCGTTTCTTCTTCTTTTATGATTTCTACTAACCCCTTTCGAATTTCTTCCACTGTTAGACCTTCTGTCGGGATATTGCGTTCCTTTGCTGCTTGCACAAGTTCCGGTTTTTTCAGTTGATATATCCAACTTGTTGGCATTGGTTTGCTTGTGAAGATCTATCGGCCTTAGTTTTCTTCTGCTCGAATGAAGCGTCGGGCTTTCCAGCGAGTTATCAGTGTTTTTCGGGCGGGTGGGGCGCGACTATTCCCCCTTTTCAGGGACGACTAAAATGCCAGATGTGATGTGAGCAGGAGGGGAGTCGTGCCTTTATCTCTTGTGGTTATAGGTGAGAATATGTCTCTCTGTAGTGCGGTTGGCGTTTAAAAAATTTTTTTTCCTGTTCCCTCTCCAGCGTCGGTTCCGTTCTGGATACCGCTAAGACTCCTGTGAGTTATTTCGTTGGGCGCCAGATGTGCTGGGGATACGTGCACCGGGGTATACGTAGCCTCATACAACTCCCTTAGTCCTGAGGGGACCTCGGGTTTCTCAGTTAGCTCAGAGGAGAGAGGGGTGCAGGGTGGTAAATGCAAAACACGGGTCGAGTACACTTTACAAATCGGTGGGCTTTTATGCCAGTTTATTTCTGAACAGACCTTAACTACTTATCTAGGTATCCTAGGCTAGGTACGGCGCGGGGTGACTCGGGATAGTCGCGGCGGGACGGCGCGGATCCCTACTCTCGATCGCGGCTTATGTCAAACAGGGTGGTCCGGGTAACCTCAACCCTTACGACGGTCGTAAGGGGGGAGGGGGTAGTAGGACGGGTCCAGGGGAATGAGGGGTGCGTATCCCGAGTGCATACAACCCGTCTGTAAACAGGCCGGCACAGCGGGGCGCGGGGTAGCAACGAGGGGTGCGTATCCCGAGTGCATACAACCCGTCTAGAAACAGGCCGGCACAGCGGGGCGCAGGGTAGCAACGAGGGGGGAAGGTAAGCGGGGGAACCGAGTGCATACAACCCGTCTAGAAACAGGCCGGCACACCGGGGCGCAGCGATCCTCACGGCTGAAGGCGGTGAGAAGCACTGCCCCGATGTATGGCGCGCGATCCTTTATATACGGATCGGAGCGCGGGGACGCGGGAGGGGGCGGCGGCTCTCAGTCGGCCGCCGGCCGCGGTGCGGTGCGCTCGCGCGGCGCGCTGGCTCGGTGCGTCGCTCCGATGCATACATTGCAGCGTTAGCGCGGTGTTGTGTGCGCGCCTGGGGCGCGTCATCACAAATATTTATATGAATTTAAGTAAATATAAAGGGTTAAGTAATTATATTATAAGTATACTTAAATAATAATTACATTCTAAATGAAACACAGCGCTCGGTCGTGTTTTTCTAAAGTACCACATGATATAAAATTGAAAATAAATATTACAAATAAAAAACAATCAGTTTCTCTTAAAATTATTTAATCACGTTTCATTACAAAATGTGTTTAGGCAGAATATGAATATTGTCATAATAGTGTCACGTCTGCTTCGCTAAAGCTAATCTCTGATTCAATGACAGCTGTCAACCGCCAAATGTGGCGCACAAACTTTGTTCTAGATAGCTTGTCTAGTAGAATACATACTAAGTCAATGGTTGAGGTCTATGGGTTGAGCTCATCATGGTCGCAGCTCGTTATGATTAATTATTTGTCTTTTGTTCATTTTCGTGGTTCAGTGTGTAATATAGATAGCTTATTGTGCGGTGATCTAACGAACAAGTGTGCGGATAATGAAGAATTAGTCTTAAAAGGCGTGTAACCATTGATTGGTTCAGAACAACCTGTAGCCTCCTCGAGCCATTTGTAGGGAGCTATCACTCTACAAATAGCAACTTACAAGGCTTATGCCACTTCTACCGAACAACGTTGCCTAAAACTTATTTGATTAAACAAAATACTTATCGATTGAAGACATTGTACCATGCATTGTACCTAAAGATTGAATCTTACAAGCTCTTATTTCCCGCCTTTTTATACTTGACATTGGCTACAGGCAATACCGCCTAAAGTCCATAAGAAGAAAAAAAAAAAAAAAAAGTCAATGGTTCCAAAGTCAAAATTTCTGCTTTCCACTTTTCCAGCTAGAATCATTCGTTCACCACACTATTATTAAATACTTACCTACAATTTACACTCTTTGTGGGGAATGTGGGGGAATGTTTATAGGTACAAATTTCCTCAATCTACAATTACTTTTACTGTAAAAAATACCACAACTTTTGAGCCCTATTGTGATGCTGGATTCAATTAATGAAAATGAAAATTAGTGATTTACATTACAGGACACTTTTGTTCGTACCGTACCGTACTGCAGACAGCTCCTTTTTTTCTCTAAAAGTCCTAAAAGGATTACGAGAAATAAAATATTGTAACATTTATTTAGATTCCTAAATGATTCCACCTATAAACTTCAACTCGACAATATTTTGATTGCTGCATTCCATTTTTAATTTCTTCCTATAAGCGGTATTACACATTGCAACCTGCAGGGCCCAATCTGTTGTGTACCCTGCCTCTTCCTACCCCTCCTTCAGCTCCCTACGGGCCCTACCTTCAATTACACCTTCCAACCTGACAGATTGGGCCCTGCAGGTTGCAATGTGTAATACCGCTTTATGTTTTTTTATAGGTTTTTTTAATGATCAATGCTTGGTTAACCATAAAGGCCTCTACAAACGTAAGCAACCTGCGATTTTTAATACATTGCGGTTTTTGATCCATTGATTGATTTCGTTGCACCTACCTACGGCAATGTCTCGAAATCGCGCGCGAGTTGTGTGTCGAAATTGCGCCGATTGTAGAGGCCATAAGAGTTTACAATATAAACAATAAAAGCTCATTTTATAATATTTTATTGAAAGATTTGTAATCGTAGTTAGCGTTAGCATATTTATAAAATACACCATTAACATTGCATGAAAAATTAAATCCATCTTTGAGTATCAAAACGCAATCGCAAACCTACTGTACTGTCAGTGTAAAATTTTTGAGGTTATGTTACCATATACAAACATACAAAGTAATACAAACTTCGTATTCACAATTACTGCTTTATTAATTTTATTCCAATCGTGTTATATTTTAAACAACTATTACTCTCTTTCATTACTTGGTGTAATTTTGGTGAAATTTGACGTATAACTGGATCCTTGCGCGTTAGTCGTGATGGAGGTGGACATGATGCATTCGTGTCGCTGCTGCCTGCGGTGTCCCCCGGACAGGGACCTGACGACGCCGTACACACATCTCGGCGTGACGGAAACGTATGCCGACATGCTCCAACAGTGCTTCGATATACATGTAAGTGCGACTTCTCTTTTTATACGTGTTAAAAATGGTAGATTGCCACTATTAAAACCTTGTTAATGTAATTTGTTACAAACATAATGTTTTCACGTGGTTTTCACTAACATGGAAGAATAAGACATGTAGTATGACAAACAGCATTGTAACTGCATGATCTTTTATTTTCAATGGTAAATATCTTTCTTAATTTGACAATGTAACATGCAGCTGGTACTGGGCGACGAGGGCTCGCCCGGCATCTGCTCGGCGTGCGTGGGCCGCCTGCGAGACGCGAGCGACTTTAAGCTGCAAGTGCAGCGCAGCCAGGCGGAGCTGCAGGCGGTGCTGCTAGTTAAAGGTCAGCTTTTAGTGAATAAATTTCAACCAGGGATTGTGACTAGACTGGTATTACAAAAAAAACCACGCTGGATAAGCTTTATTTACTTGATGTTCTCGAATTTAAGTTTTAGATTATCAAGAGAAACTCTAAATAATACATGTAATCAACTGGAGGGAGTGGAACGGAAACCCCTACACCACCAAAGACATTCAATATGTGTGATGTCCCATCCTAAATATAACCAAGTGTGTTTGAGCAAATTTTTGCTATGGCATCGGTGGCACAATTTTTCTACCCTATGCTTGACTGTCAAAGGGTTAATATGGGTAATACTAATTTTGTATCATATTAATACTAGTATTTTATCTCTTGTTTAGACCATTTGAACATTACTTAAATGATTTTCTGATCCTATTATGTAATGTGTACTAAAATCTTGAATGGTGCATTTCACAAAAGTGTCGGGTACGTAACATTACATTTTTAGTACTTCTGAAAATGAGAAGAAGCTGATATTTGGCGTGATAACATTTGATAACTCGGCTTTAAATTCGATGTTATATTCTACAGATTTATGCAGCTCTTTAAGGTAGCTGCCATATGCATCACGTCCCCGACAAAAGTTGTCCTTTTCGCGGAATGCTCCTGATACACTCTTTGGTGTAAGGACCTTCTTTTTCTGGTTCTCAAGATCATGTAATCCGCATTTCTTATTAAAAAGAACCAGTTTTGCAGTTCGTAGTTGAAATTACCGGTTTGCTTTCTTTACATCATACATAGTAATGGCTAGTATTTAAAGGCACAGTCGCCATCAGATATATCGGAGCGGCCAAGGTGGTCACAAATATCTGAACAACGCCTCTATTGTCAAGGCGATGAAGTGCATGTTCAGATATTTTTGAGTACCCTGGCCGCTCCGATATATTTGATGGCGACTGCACAACAAAAAATATCGTAACCTAACTATTATACTGACTTACACAGCAAAAAAATCCAAATTCACATCAGAACATTGCTTTGATTCACATCCATCGCAAGGCATTATCTGATAGCTGAATATTATTTCTCCATTGAAATTGTTACGGAAAGGCTTGGGTTTTGAAATCAGAAATAAGGTGACAGTATCAGTGTAAAAAAGATAGAGAGCATTTCCTAAACCTTTTCTAGTTACACATGCAAAGTTCAACCTTTTGCACATGTGACTGCAACACCCTTGTGTGCATATAATTGACTATTGCAGCGGTTCTCAAACTTTTTTGGTGCCGAAACCCTTTTGGAAAGTGAAATATTTGACAGAGCCCCAAAATAAAATAAAAATTATATACATACATACATACAATCACGTCTATATCCCAAAAGGGGTAGGCAGAGATCACGGATTTCCATTTGCTACGATCAATGCAGCAAAACGGCTCTCCGTGAGTCGCTTCTCGCCCCCGTGAAGAACGAGACGTGATAGGTGGCGAACCGCATCGCCGCCATGATTAAATGAATCCCCACAGCGTTCTCACGAGTAGTAGGGATCAGAGGTCCCCATATCCCTTAACCCTTAGTCGCCTCATACAACACCCGCGGGAAGAGACGTGGTGGCACTATTCTAAAGCCGGTGCCCACATAGCACCAAAAGAAAAAAAACTATATGCAAAAATTATATGTATAGAGATTGAAGAACTGGTTATTGATTCTTTTTCTAGGCCTCCGAGCACACTTTGAAAATGGCTGGACTATTGGTTCAGAGAAGAAGCCCGTAGAGAAGTTGGAGATGGTTGGTGACCATGTGCTGGAGGGAGTGTCGGGTAAGATCCGGTCGTATAAGGAAATGTTCCAGAATGGTATTTATTTAACCACCAGAAATATACAACTTGCTTAGTAAACTAAAGTAAAACTAAGTTATGTGCTTTATTTTGTACTGCAAATTTATAATTGGGGCCAACGGAATACCAAATCAAATCAATCAAAATTAAAGTATTTGTAATTAAGCTAGTTTTAAGACTTTTATGGGACATTTTACTGCCTGAAATAAAAAACAATTATTTTATTTTATTTAAATCAGAGATAAAAGTTCCTCTCCTCACACTAGACAGAGAGCTAGCCACGTCAAATATGACACAATAATGAGAGTAATGAAACCTGTCTAGTCAATTTGCTATACTATGCTTATTTATAGATCTGGACATCTGGCAGCTTTAAAGTGGTGGAGGTCAAAGAATGCAAATCACTTCAAGAAAACAAATCCTAGAGTTCTGGTTGTATTATAAGGAATTATAAAAATAATTTGATTATATCATTGCCAAAAGTTTCTGTTGGGGCAGAGACTATAAAAATATAGACCGCCACAGCCTAAGAACTTTTTGAAGCTCAAGTTAATTGCGCTCTCTGTCCGAAAGCCACATAAAGATACCGAACATGTAAGAGGAAATGTCACCTGCACTGCTACTCCACCTAGTAGCTACTAGTGTACACTAGTACGCTATTTGTTACTAGGTGGAGTAGCAGTGCAGGTGACATTTCCTCTTACATTTTCGGTATATTTAGGTGGCTTTGACATAGATGGCGCAATTGACTTGAGCTTCAAAAAGTTCTTAGGCTGTGGCGGTCTATATCTCTGTAGTCTCTGGTTGGGGTAAAGTAGTGCCAATTAAACGATGTATAATGTAGCTTGCTGACGACAGGGACCAGTGGCGTAATATCCTCAGGGAAGGCCAGAAACTGCATGATGGGATCTGGTTCGACAAACTAGCCGATAAGAGGGCGAAACGGCAGGGTTGTAACACCAGCACATCAGTTGCAACATTTAACTGTGCAAACTGTGGGCGCGCTTGCCACTCCCGTATTGGTTTGTACAGTCACCAAAGGAAGTGTCTAAGGTGATTTTGGACATTGCGTCTAATCGTCTGCCATAGACGTTACAGGCCAATGATGATGATGATAATGTCATTCATAGTTTTCCGCCTACTGTTTCTATTTCGGTTGTGTTATATGTGAAAATATAGGCCCTCTCCTTTTTAACTGAGACAACTTCGTCAGTCTTTACCTATTTCAGTATTACTATTTTCCAATTCAAACATTTTGCTAGCCTGTAACTCTGACCACTCATTAAAAGCTGCCAGATGCCCGGATCTAGCAATAAGGAGAGTACAGCAATCTAAATGTGTCATATCTGACGTGACTTACCGCCTACCGGACTAAGAGCTAGCTTAGATTTGATTATGAATGTTTTATTTCAGATGAAGATCTTCTATTGAGCCCAGAGATGGATGATGTGAGTGACGACCACTCGTGGGGGGCAGGTGTAGGTGAGTGCACAGAGTCACAGTTCACAGTACAGGCGAGGGTGGGTAACTCGACGAGATGACAGATTCGGCTATTCGCTGTGGGCATGATTGTGGCGCCAATAACATGGTTTGTTGAATGGGTCCTTCAACTACTGTCAAAATTTGGAGCTCGTTGATCAATGTAGGCCAAAAAATTGCAACTTCAACTGGTCTTAAAATCTTATGCGCCCACCAGAATGGTCTTAAAAGTGGTATGTAGGCTATTTGGTATGAGCTAAATCATTGAATTTAAACTTTCGTGAGACATATTAATATTAACACTATTATCACTGCATGCGGCTGTACTCACTTGTGTTTAGTCACTACGCGCGAACCGATTCAGCACCGCCTAGCACTCTTGGTGCTCGAGACCTAAGCTCTCCGAAACACATCGCGCGTAGTGACTAAACACAAGTGAGTACAGCCGCATGCAGTGATAATAGAGCTAAATCATGTGTCAAAATTTTATTTTATTTTTACTTTATTTTATTTAAAGGTTCACCAACAGTTATTACATTAAATCATCGGTATACAATACAAGTTGGTTACATGCCAAACGTAATAACTTATTACACGTAAAACACTACATGCAATTTGAAGCGGTAATGTTGATAAATTTAGGCCAAATATTGTATTTTCAACTTGACGGCGTACATACTTGTGGCAATTTAAGACCTTTAAGACTTATGTTTTCATGGTCTCCGAGATGGGCTCTACAACGCTATATGGAAGAAAAAGGGTATTTTTTTGATAAATTTCCGGTATGGCCGGCTCCAGCACTAGAACAGGCCTATAACCGCGAATCACTTCGTTCATCGAATCGTCTATTTGCATCACTCTCTTTCGTATATGCAAGAGCGATAGAGACGGGACCATCGTTTTGTCGATTTTCGAACTTCGCGGTAGGCCCTCTGATAGTATCCGGAACGATTTTTAAGTTTGTCAAAATTCCGTTCGTTAATTTGTGCCTCAGCCACAGATAACATAATTACGGAAAAAATATACTCAAGAGCCTATACACAGCTAAGCGAGGGAAGGTAAATTTAGCGTTTCTGTTGGTTCATGACAAACACGTTCCTCGCATCGCATCCTCGCACAGCTCTGGTGGCAATAAATTAGACATTCATCTAGTTTATGCAAATTGCAATCACCTGAATGCTGGATTAGGCAGATGAATAAGACTGGGGCAAGTCGAGCTGTAATTTTAATCATACCATGTTGCTTTCTAGCCTTAGGGTGGGTTGCACCACGCACAATTAACAGACTCATCAACGTTAAATGTGGCGACGGAGCTGTCATCCCATAGAAAACTGTCAAACTTTTTATACAAGATTTTTTTTACGATTACGTTTACGTTCACAGACAGTTTGGTGCAAGCGGCCCTTACTCTACTAACATCGCAACAATATTTCCGCGCATGTTTCAGAGAAATAAGAACTTTTTATTTCTTTTTTCAGTGTATATGGATGACTGTGACGACCGCGCCAGGGAACAGATCGCCATGGGTTGTTCTGTGGTGCTCGAGCGCCTCCGCGGCGATGCAGAACGCATAAGCAATACAAGCATTTACAATGCAAAGAGACCATACGCCTGTGAAGACTGTAACCAACGTTTCAGCAGCAAGTCTGTGTTGATGAGACACATAAGACACGCGCACTTATCGCCTGGTGTCAAACAACTACCTTGCAATTTTTGTAGTTCCACATTCAACGTAAAATTGTCATTATTAGAGCACGAGAAAAGTGAACATGATATTACAAACTTTATGTGTGCTGAATGTGAGTATACAACCGTCAGCAAGCAACACTTGCGGGCTCATATAAAGAGCCATACCGTACATAAAACATTTGAATTTCGTAGTAGCACTACCTTGAAACGATCTAAAGGTAATTTTCAAGAACATCCATCAAAACGTATTGGTAAAAAACTTTACAAATGTAATATTTGTGACTACAAGTGTCTTAACTTTTCAAACTTACGAACACATAAAGCGACACATACTGGTGAGAAGTTTCAATGTAGCTATTGTAATCACAAATTCAAGCAACAAACAGACTTACAAAGACATGAGATGATACACACAGGGGCGAAGCCATTTGAATGTAACAACTGCGAGTACAAATGCAGGCGGAAAGAAATCTTACTTATACATCAGAGGACACACACTGGCGAGAAGCCGTACAAATGTGATCAGTGCGAATACGAGTGCCGAGATAAGTCAACTTTACGTAAACATAAAATGAGACATACCAACAAGAAGCCTCTTCAATGTAGCCTCTGTGACTACAAATCCATTTGGAAAACAAACTTACGAACACACCAGATGAAACATACTGGAGCAAAGCCATTTAAATGCAGCATCTGCGACTTCAAGTGCAGTCAGAAAACCAACTTACGAGTTCACCAAAGGATACACACCGGAGAGAAACCGTTCACATGTAATCAGTGCGACTACAAGTGCAGGCAGAAAGAACACTTACAAAAACACCAGAGGGTGCACACTCGCGAGAAAATTTCTGCAGCTAATGCAACTAAGCGATCGATGTAAACGGCATTTACTAAAAGCTATAATAAGGAATCATTTATTAAATAAAATACTGTGTGTGCTGTGTGACGTGTGTGTCGTGGTTCCCTTGCTTGTGCGCGTGATGTGTTCCCGACGGCGTGCAGGGCGAGCGTGCGGAACACTAGAGTACTGCCTGAGTCGACTGATGTTCGTAACAATATTTAAATATACTTTTTCTATGATAGATGTCGCGTGTGTTATTTTATTTCCTCTACAGACCTTCAGCACTTACTTAAGCTCGATCGAAGTAAGTAGACAGGATGCCATAAACAGGTATGAATTATGAATAGGAGAAGAATCTTACAGTAATGAGGGTTTCCTAAATAGCATTGGTGGTGGGTTAACAATTTTCTTAGGCAGAAGAAGAAGCCGGTGCTGAATTTGGCTTAAGAGGCTGACAACACCCGATGACCTTCAAATTTGACTTTACTTAAACAGTCATATAGTTACTTAGTCTACTTGTTTTGGAAAAGTAAAAAAATATATATTAATATTCATTATATTTAAAAGAACTTCGTTAATTCCAATATACGATTGGACGAAATCGGCTCGATAGAAAATAATTCCAAAGTTACATCTTAAAATTAGCGTTAAACAATTGCACGTCTTTAGTTTCTTGGCTTATATGTCTGTAATTAAGAACAAATTCCACCACACTAATACTAAAAACTTCGTTGCCTTATATTCCTCAATTAATGCATAGTTTTCTTTTAATTCATCATTTTGCAAAATTTGCAATGAGCTCCCATACTAATCGTAACGCAGTGTCTCTCTTTCACTTGCGCTGAAAAAGATAGGGAGGGAATTTAGCTCTTATCATCCTCTTAAAATTTCTTCATGAGCTGTAGGAAAATTGCTCAGGCGCCTGAAAATTAGGCAAGCCCACAGGAATCGTGTTCTATAGACGCGCCGCCACTGCTGAATAGATTTTTTCACCAGATTCAATTCAATTAAATTTTTAAAATAAATGGCATTCTGTCCACAATATTGGGACAATTTTGCCAATGTCGAAGTAGAGACGACAAGTGTACGGTTAATTAGTTAAAATTTCGCTCCAAGAGCTGGACGTTGTACGGTGAGGTTAGGCTTTTTATAAGGAGATAGCTACTCCCTACAAACAGCACGTGGACTAACGGATATCTAACTCAAACAGGGGTTACACTTGTTTTGAGATTAATTCTTCATTAGTTGCATACTAGTTCGTTAAATCACTGCAGAATAAGCTATATATTACACACAGAATCACGAAAATGAACAAAAAATAAGAAGTTAATCACAAAACCAAACCACCTTGCTCGACAAGATGGCCGCAAGTTCACCAGATGGCAAGACCGCGTCGAGAGTACCAGCTGTCATAATCAGTGATCGGTTTTTTGGATTCACCCTCGCGGGATATCAAGTAGAAAAGTTAATATTGATACGACGAAATTATCTCTAAGGAACTTTTTACTCTAACATGGCAACCAGTTGAGACAAAAACTTCTATTCTTTTCCTAATCTCTACACTCTATTAAGCAAAATATATTAGAACCTCCACAAAGTATTACCTTACATCTATCATGATATTCATGATGGAAAAAATACTTAAAAATCTTGACATTGACATTTCATTATTTTCTTTGGATTTCAGTTCTAATTATTTGTTTCTAAGGATTGCATAAATAAATAGTACTAGCTGTATAATTTATACCATAATATTAGGTCACAGGTTATCGTATAAGTGCAAATACATAGATCTTATAGCTCAAAGGCGATCCAATAAATAAGTAGCCACGTTAAATTCGCTTACTATGGTTCAATTTTCATTTTATCGACTTGTTTTATGGACTTTGAGATTACCTTTTACGACAACTGTGGCTTACTCTAATTGAACTTTTTAGTCGCGTATAAATTCGCGTATGATTGGAATATTTTTGTTGCTTCATATTTTTGGTTGAGCAATAAAACCATTTGGCATTGTGGACATTGTACATATTTTTTTGCCTTTTCTAACAACATTAAGCCCGGATTCCCGGGGCATATCCATACTAACATAATGATTGAGGTCGTTCACCCCATGTCGAATCCAAAAAACCGATCACTTAGAGCAGGCTCTCCCGTACAACGTCGTATGAATAATTATTAGACCGCGGTTTGACTTGTGATCCTTGTAGTACTACTCCTGGGCTTCAAGAAAGTCCATGTTGCCAGGCTGGAAAGTGGTGCCGTTTCCCCCACCACCCCCCTGAACATCCCAACCCCACATTTTCAAAAACCTCTCAAAAACCTATCGTGTGTGGTATCATATGAAAGGGCTAATAGAGGCGGTTCTAAAAATATACCACATCATTACATTTCAGCCATTTTTTTTAAATTAAAACAATAATAATTTTCAAAACATACCAAGTTTGGGCTCTTCCAGATACGATATGGCTGATTATTTTTTTGTACAATATATCACAAATGATACTTGACACCCTCATATCTATTTTTAAAATTTTTCAAAATTATCAAGTAACACAGTACAAAATGTACTGGAGTAGAACTCTAGTAGAACTCTACTTCAGTACATTTTGTACTGCGTTATTTTGTAATATTGAAAAATAAAAAATAAATACTTAATGAAATTATTTTCAAAATTGCTTTCTTGGGGTTAGATATGAGGGTACCAAGTATCATTTATGATATATTGCACAAAAAAAATCTGCCATATCGTATCTGGAGGAGCCCAAACTTGGTCATCATCATCATCATCATCATTTCAGCCGAAAGACGTCCACTGCTGGACATAGGCCTCCCCCACTGAACGCCACAATGACCGGTCCTGTGCCACCCGCATCCAGCGGACTCCAGCGACCTTCACCAGGTCATCAGTCCACCTTGTAGGGGGCCTACCAACTCTTCGCCTTCCGGTGTATGGTCGCCATTCGAGAACCTTAGTGCCCCAACGGCCATCGGTTCTCCGTGCAATGTGCCCTGCCCATTGCCACTTAAGTTTAGCGATCCGACGGGCTATGTCGGTTACTTTGGTTCTGCTACGGATAGTATCGTTTCTGATACGGTCACGCAAAGAAACTCCTAACATAGCCCTCTCCATTGCTCTTTGGGTGACTTTAAGCTTTTTAATGAGGCCCATTGTGAGCGACCACGTTTCAGAGCCATAGGTCATCACTGGCAACACACACTGGTCAAAGACTTTCGTCTTGAGACACTGCGGAATATTGGACGAAAAGATATGTTTCAGCTTCCCAAACGCTGCCCAACCGAGACGGATTCGACGATTGACCTCTTTCTCGAAATTGGACCTACCTAGCTGGACTGTCTGTCCGAGGTATACATAATCGTCTACAACTTCGAGCGTAAAGTCTCCGACTGTAATAGGGGTTGGTACTACATGGGCGTTAGACATGACTTTCGTCTTATCCATGTTCATCCTTAGACCAACCCTCTCAGAGCCTTTACTGAGGTCGTCGAGCATCGTACTTAAGTCCTCCATGGTCTCAGCCAGGACTACGATATCGTCGGCAAATCGAAGATGAGTGATGTACTCGCCGTTGATGTTGATGCCAAGCCTTCCCCAGTCCAAACCCTTGAAAATGTCCTCCAGGGCAGCGGTGAACAGTTTTGGAGAAATTACATCTCCTTGCCTGACTCCCCGCTGCAGCGGTATGGATCTCGAGTTCTGGTCCTGGAGTCGGACTGACATAGAGGCGTTCTCGTACAAACACTTCATTACCTCGATATAACGGTAGTCCACTTGGCACCTCTGGAGAGCCTGTAGTACAGCCCAAGTCTCGATCGAATCGAAGGCTTTCTCGTAGTCCACAAACGCTAAACAGAGGGGCAGGTTATACTCCTCAGTCTTCTGTATAACCTGACGCAGCGTATGAATGTGGTCTACGGTACTGAACCCTCTTCGGAAACCGGCTTGTTCGGGAGGCTGGAAGTCGTCTAACCTGTACGAGAGTCGATTTGTAATGACTCTAGAAAACAGCTTATAGACATGGCTCAGAAGTGTGATGGGTCGGTAGTTCTTCAGCAAGGTGCTATCACCTTTTTTGAAGAACAACACCACCACCCCTCTGTTCCATGCCTTTGGCGTTCTCCCTTCAAGTAAGACGGAATTAAACAGCTTCTGAAGGGCCATAAGGACCGGTTTTCCACCCGCCTTCAGGAGTTCGGCTGTAATTCCATCTTCACCTGGCGCCTTGTTATTTTTGAGCTGCTTCAGGGCCATTCTGATCTCGTACAAGCTGATGTCCGGGATGTCATCGGTATAGTGTCGGGTAAGCCTAGCTCTATGGTCATTCGCCAGGCTAACTTCGGGTCCACGAGTTGATCTATATAACTGCCCATAAAAGCGCTCTATCTCTCTCAGTAGCTCAGGTTTAGATGAAACCATTCTACCATCTTCAGTCCGTAATTTAGCGAGCTGGCTTTGCCCAATAGACAGATCTCTTGAAAATACTTTACAGCCCTTGTTCCGCTCGATAGCTTCGTGAATACGGTTCGTATTAAATAAGCGAAGATCGCAGGTAATGGACTTGGAGATCCGTCTATTAAGCTGCCGGAGTTGTATCGCATCAACTGAAGATTTTAGAACCATTTCGTTCCTCTCCTTCATGAGATTCTGAGTAGAGTTAGAGAGCCTCTTAGTCCTACTGGTGCGTTTCGTTCTAAAGAACTTGGACCCAGTGAAATGGACAGCTTCTACGAACCCGTCGTTATATTCGTCCACATCGCCGCCTAGGCAATCGAAACGGTTTTGAAGTTCCAGCTGAAAGCTCTCGGGATTTTGGTATTCGGTAGGTGCTGGACGGAGCGTAGACTTCACCAGTCGAGAGCGCTCTAGCTTGATACATATATTCAATGTGCCTCTTACCAATCGGTGATCACTCCCAGTTTTGACTGTGTTGATCACAGATACATCATTGAATATATGCTTCTTCGTCGACATGATGAAGTCAATCTCATTTTTTGTTGCACCGTCGGGGCTCATCCAGGTCCATTTCCTGTGCTCACGTTTCCTGAAGAAGGAGTTCATCATAAAGAGTCCCTCCTTCTCCAGGAAGCCGGCCAGCAAATGTCCCCGATGATTCCGCTTCCCAATTCCAAATTGCCCCACTTTCAGCTCGTCACCGTCTCTCTTGCCCAGTTTCGCGTTGAAGTCCCCCATCACAACGGTGAAGTAGGTTTTGGAACTATGCATGGCTCTAGATATGTCCTCATACATAGCCTCCACCTCGTCGTCGGAGTGTGCCGAGGTCGGTGCGTAAACCTGTATAACCTTCAACGAGTACCTTTTTGATACTCTGAGTATAAGGTACGCTACCCTGCTCGACACACTCTCGATCTTCACCACGTTGTTCACGAGGGACTTGTGGACGAGGAACCCGACACCTCCTTGGGACTGTTGATCGCCCTCCCGGAAATAGAGCAAGTTGCCGGATTTGAGAGTTATCGTGTCCTCCCCCTCTCTTCGGACTTCCGATAACCCTACTATGTCCCATCGCAACTTGCTCAATCCTTCCTCTAGTTCCAATATCTTTTCGTCGGTCCGCAGTGTACGCGTGTTATATGTTGCCAGGGCCAGTTGTTGTTTGGTATGGTAGCCGGATAGGTACCGGTGATTTTTAGCACCCCTTGCCCTGTTTCTCTGGCCGCTACCGGAGCCAAGAAGCGCAGGACTGCCGGGCACTAGGGGCCTGGGCTTATTTTTAATATTCATGGGGGGGAAATGCCATAATCGCCACGCTTGGCATGCGGGTTGGCGATCGCAGTAGGATGGCTTTGTTACACGGAGTGCGCTGCTGCCCGCCCTCCGGTCATAGTCCCTTAGTCGCCTCTTACGACACCCACAGGATGCAATGGGGTAGTGCTATTCTAAGCCGGCACCACACGGCACCAAACTTGGTATGTTTTGAAAATTATTTTTGTTTTATTTAAAAAAATGGCTGAAATGTAATGATGTGATATATTTTTAGAACCGCCTCTATTAGCCCTTTCATATGATACCACACACGATAGGTTTTTGAGTGGTTTTTGAAAATGTGGGGTTGGGATGTTCAGGGGGGTGGTGGGGGAAACGGCACCACTTTCCAGCCTGGCAACATGGACTTTCTTGAAGCCCAGGAGTAGTACTACAAGGATCACAAGTCAAACTGCGGTCTAATAATTATTCATACGACGTTGTACGGGAGAGCCTGCTCTAACTGGTCATAATCCACCAATCATGTCTAATCTCATTTATTTATTGGTGGATTTTGACAGCTGCTGTCAAAAAGATCTCGTCACAGTGCCGCCACCTGGATTTCAGGAAACCCTCATTCGCATAGACATAGGATAAAAGGTATAGACGGGGCGTGGTGATAATAATACAAAGATAGAACGGGATGGTCTTATTACACTTTCAATAGATACGGCAGAGAGGTGCTATTATCGTTGGTCCTTGTCATAGTTTCTATTACCCTCCACGCGTTACTTCTAGCAGTGGAGGGTAACAAACAGATATAATTCGCGATTTCTTCAAGAATTTCTGTGATTGCTACGAGAAAAGCTGTTAGTTTTCCTAGAAAGTTGTGTCGGCTAAGGAAAACATTGGTAAATTGTTCTGTTTTATGCTGTAGAAGTGATTATGGGCATCTATATATCTATCCCTTACGGGGGTACACGTGTGCGGGCTCTAGTTAATGCTTGCTTTGAGCTCATTCGCGACTTAAATTTGACAGCTAAATTAAATGGGAGCTCGCCCATTGTATCCAACTCTGTGGTTTGTTATTACGTTACATTGTTTCCGTTAGACATTGAGGAAAAAAATGCAACAAGCCAGACTCGATGACATACACAAAATTATACATACATAAAACGCGTTTTCTACTTCAGCTATCGTCGCTGAGGTAATATATCTTTAGACTTTAAGAATCTTCTACTCTTAATAATTGTTTACTTCGTGGATTGGATAGACGTTACCTTATTTCATATAACGTACAACCTACTTCCGTACGTACCTTTAACGGAATCTAAGGTAAAATCCACAATTCCACGGACTGATTTGACAGCTCCTGGCATACAAAGCGATTGTCAAATGTATGAAAAGAGCTGTCAAATCAGTCCGCGGATTTATGAATTCTACCTTAACCATGAATTTATATAAAGTGGATCTAATTCTTACACTTATTTCCTAACCACAGTTAAACCTTATTACCGAGCATAACAGTTGATTACAGGAAACTATTAAAAAGTAGTAAAAACGTTCCCATAGAGAGCTTAAAGTAGGGGGCGGTGTCCCACTCGCACTCGTTAGAAAATTGTCACATTTGATGGACATTTGACACATATTGACATTTTGATTGTCTGATGACGTCATTACCCCCTTAGTCAAAACGAGACACAATCCCCTAGATAACCTTCTCTTTCAGCCTCACTTTTTGACCGAAGTATTTCATCCACCTCATATTATATCCATGACCTTAACTGCCCATTCTTAATTTTCAACCGACTTCAAGATTTCGAAGGAGGAGGTTATCAATTCGTCGGGATCTTTTTTTTATGTATGTTCACCGATTATTCGAAGACGGCTGGACCGATATTGAAAATTATTTTTTTTGTTTGAAAGAGAATACTTCACAGTTGGTCCCGTTAGCACCAGGTCCGGATTTGATGATGGGATCCTGGAGCAATCGAGGGAACTCTTGATCTATTACACACCTATAGTGATTTCACTATTTTATACAGCAACTCTGCCACTTCCTCTTGGAATAGCGGATCCTAAGTGAAGTCGGTTCTTTTTATGTTTAAAATTATTAACAAGTGTATTAGGACTTAGGACCGTACGTAGCTATTTGCAGATTGACATGACATGGGTACATTACTCCTATCTGTGACACCGAGCGTTGCCACCAACATCCCATCACCGCGGCGTGTGCTCCGGCCGCGCGCTGCGGACACAACTTCGCTAACTATTGTATTGTATTGTAGTACGGGCAGTTTTCCGCAACTCGACGTCTGGCGCCTATTTTGCGTGAAGGGAAGGACGGCTAGTCCAGCCAGCCCAACTCCTCAAGGAATCCCATCAAACCTTTGATGTTGATTAGGACCTCGGGGAGATCTCTCGGGGACCCGAGGTGTTTTGCCCTGTACGGGGCCACTCCGCTGCACTCCAGCACCGCGTGAGAGGCTGTTTCTTCTGTCTCCATGCATCCTCGGCATAGGGGACTGTCTGTAACACCTATGTTAAATAAATGTTTGTTAAATGGTCCGTGACCTGTTATTACACTAGTTACCGTCCTTAAACGGGTTTTACCGAGACGGAGAAGTGTTTTTGTGAGTCTACTATTAATGCTAGGCATGGCTTGTTTGGCCTGTCTGCATCCCTCTTGGCTTTGCCAGAGTGCTTTATGCAGCCTCCCAGTTCGTTCCAGCAGCGTCGAGCGTACCTTGCTAAAGGGTGTCAGAAGAATAGGCTCCGGGCCAATCGCCCCTGCACTTGACCCTTGCCTGGCCAGCTCATCCGCGGCGTCGTTCCCTATACTAACTATATTATATTCGCTAACTATACAGTCGGATAACTTCATAGAACCATACCATTCGTTGTCGATGCCAAAGGATCAGGGTCGAAACATTTTGTTGGTCTTTGTTTTTATTTACGTCACTCTGGGCGGTAAGTGAGATTTGCCGCCCACGGGCGCAGTGGCAATTCTCACTTCACACCCAGGAGAAGACGTAAAATTGTGTACGCACCACGGGCGGTAATAAAGGCCTCAGATATCTTGTTTATGGCCCTTACCTTCGGTTCGGGCCACAAATACCCGCGATCTGACCCGTTCTTTATTTTACCGTCCTAGGTGCGTAATGTACTGTTTTTACTTGTTTGTGCGATTTGTCATCATAAAAATTACTTAATAATTTTGATCCGGAGTTTCACAAAAGTGCTTACCGCCTTGACCATAAAGGCGTTGTTCAGATATTTTGACCATCTTGGCCGCTCCGATATATCTGATGGGGACTGTACTGGAAGATTACTGCTATGGTATTCCACTATATAAGTAATACTTCTCGGGTCAGAGGTGTAGGGTTAGAACCGGTGGTAGTTTCTTTTCTCTCTGACGTTCATAAGTGCATTGTAATGTGTCTAAATTGAAGAATAAATATCTTTTATCTTTTATCTTTTTTTTTTTATCTTTTTTATAAGAACCTGCTAGTAACTGCTGATTGTCCTATTACCTACTACGGCATGACAAATACATACGGAAGAAACAGACGAAAACAAAAAACTTATGATAAGAGGTTTGTATTTACAAAACCGTACTTAAATGAATTATATGCATAAAGTCTCATAAATATCGCACTGTACCATCGGGTTCATAATTGTATGGCCAATTTATTAATGAATTCATTCACAAATTGCCCATGCATTTTTGAACCCGATGGTACATGGACCCTCATAGGATAGCAACATTCATACTTAACTATATTTAACTACAGTTCAGCAGTGGTAACGTTGATATACGTCTGACCAGTGTGCGTCATTAACCGACTTCGAAAAAGGAGGAGGTTCTCAGTTCGACTGTTTTTTTTTATAATTTTTTTTGGTATGTAGATGTATGTTACTCGATATCTCCGTGAGTCGTGACCGATTTTCAAATATTTTTTTTAATCGAACGGGTATATCCCCTAGATGGTCCCATTGTCTGATAATGAGATCCTGGAGAAATCGAGAGATGGAGATTTGACTATTGTACCTATAGTGATTTCACTATTTTTTACAGCGACTCGGCCACTTCCTCTTGGAATAGCCGTTTCTAAGTGAAGTCGGTTCTTTTTTGTTTAAAATTATATATTATTTTATGACTAAGTTTGATGGACTGCACTTGTAGCCGCAATGACTACATTTGTAAGTTTCCCTTTCGCGTGCATCCATGAACTCATCGACTTGCTTCCCTCCTGCACTCGTAGTGGCTACGTTAAAACGGCTTGGGCCCAGTATGTATTAACTCGTGTCTCCGCAAGCTCCCTTTCGTTTTGCACCTGTAGTCGCAGTTGTTACATCGATAACGTTTCTCGCCGGTATGCGTCGTTTCGTGTGTTCGTAAGGCTTGTTTAACACTGCACTTGTAATCGCAATGATTACATTTGTAGGGTTTCTCTCCTGTATGTTTCCTTTGATGAATTCGTAGATAATTTTGCTGCGCGCACTTGTAGTTGCAGTAAGTACATTTAAACGGCTTCTCTCCGGTGTGTACCATCTGGTGCCTTCGTAAGGTCTCTTTCCGCCTACACTTGTAATCGCAATTGTTACACTTAAAAGAACCTCATATATACCTCTACTCAGAATCTCATGAAGGAGAGGAACGAAATGGTTCTAAAATCTTCAGTTGATGCGATACAACTCCGGCAGCTTAATAGACGGATCTCCAAGGCCATTACCTGCGATCTTCGCTTATTTAATACGAACCGTATTCACGAAGCTATCGAGCGGAACAAGGGCTGTAAAGTATTTTCAAGAGATCTGTCTATTGGGCAAAGCCAGCTCGCTAAATTACGGACTGAAGATGGTAGAATGGTTTCATCTAAACCCGAGCTACTGAGAGAGATAGAGCGCTTTTATGGGCAGTTATATAGATCAACTCGTGGACCCGAAGTTAGCCTGGCGAATGACCATAGAGCTAGGCTTACCCGACACTATACCGATGACATCCCGGACATCAGCTTGTACGAGATCAGAATGGCCCTGAAGCAGCTCAAAAATAACAAGGCGCCAGGTGAAGATGGAATTACAGCCGAACTCCTGAAGGTGGGTGGAAAACCGGTCCTTATGGCCCTTCAGAAGCTGTTTAATTCCGTCTTACTTGAAGGGAGAACGCCAAAGGCATGGAACAGAGGGGTGGTGGTGTTGTTCTTCAAAAAAGGTGATAGCACCTTGCTGAGGAACTACCGACCCATCACACTTCTGAGCCATGTCTATAAGCTGTTTTCTAGAGTCATTACAAATCGACTCTCGTACAGGTTAGACGACTTCCAGCCTCCCGAACAAGCCGGTTTCCGAAGAAGGTTCAGTACCGTAGACCACATTCATACGCTGCGTCAGGTTATACAGAAGACTGAGGAGTATAACCTGCCCCTCTGTTTAGCGTTTGTGGACTACGAGAAAGCCTTCGATTCGATCGAGACTTGGGCTGTACTACAGGCTCTCCAGAGGTGCCAAGTGGACTACCGTTATATCGAGGTAATGAAGTGTTTGTACGAGAACGCCTCTATGTCAGTCCGACTCCAGGACCAGAACTCGAGATCCATACCGCTGCAGCGGGGAGTCAGGCAAGGAGATGTAATTTCTCCAAAACTGTTCACCGCTGCCCTGGAGGACATTTTCAAGGGTTTGGACTGGGGAAGGCTTGGCATCAACATCAACGGCGAGTACATCACTCATCTTCGATTTGCCGACGATATCGTAGTCCTGGCTGAGACCATGGAGGACTTAAGTACGATGCTCGACGACCTCAGTAAAGGCTCTGAGAGGGTTGGTCTAAGGATGAACATGGATAAGACGAAAGTCATGTCTAACGCCCATGTAGTACCAACCCCTATTACAGTCGGAGACTTTACGCTCGAAGTTGTAGACGATTATGTATACCTCGGACAGACAGTCCAGCTAGGTAGGTCCAATTTCGAGAAAGAGGTCAATCGTCGAATCCGTCTCGGTTGGGCAGCGTTTGGGAAGCTGAAACATATCTTTTCGTCCAATATTCCGCAGTGTCTCAAGACGAAAGTCTTTGACCAGTGTGTGTTGCCAGTGATGACCTATGGCTCTGAAACGTGGTCGCTCACAATGGGCCTCATTAAAAAGCTTAAAGTCACCCAAAGAGCAATGGAGAGGGCTATGTTAGGAGTTTCTTTGCGTGACCGTATCAGAAACGATACTATCCGTAGCAGAACCAAAGTAACCGACATAGCCCGTCGGATCGCTAAACTTAAGTGGCAATGGGCAGGGCACATTGCACGGAGAACCGATGGCCGTTGGGGCACTAAGGTTCTCGAATGGCGACCATACACCGGAAGGCGAAGAGTTGGTAGGCCCCCTACAAGGTGGACTGATGACCTGGTGAAGGTCGCTGGAGTCCGCTGGATGCGGGTGGCACAGGACCGGTCATTGTGGCGTTCAGTGGGGGAGGCCTATGTCCAGCAGTGGACGTCTTTCGGCTGAAATGATGATGATGATGATGACACTTAAAAGGTTGTTCTCCAGTATGTATCATTTGATGTATGTGTAAACGATTTTTAAATCGACTTGTGTAATTACAGTTATTACATTTGAAAGACTTATTTATAGTGTGACTCTTTAAATCAGCTATTAAACTTTTCTTGTAAACGGTTGTATACTCGCATTCAGCGCTCATGAAATTCGTAACACTGTTTTCGCTTTTATCGTGGTCTAATACAAGCAAATTTGTTTTGGATGTAGAACTATGTACATTACTGACAATGTCTCCGGGTCCAGTCGATAAGTGAGTGTCTTGTATGTGTTTTCTTAAAATAGACTGGCTTTTGAAACGTTTATCACAGTCTTTACAGGTATATGGTTTGTCCCGCTTGTGAGCAGTCGCATCGCCGCGGTGGCGCTCGAGCACCACACAACAAGCCACCGCGAGGGGTCCCTTAGTGCGGGCGGCGCAGTCGCCCGAACGCACTGAAACAAAAAAAATGTTTTATAGTAAAAGGCGCAACCTATCATTTCCTTTGATCAAACAAAAAACAATCTCACATACGGTCAAGGAAATAGATTCTTTATCAGTTTACGGTTCACTTTACATTTGACATTTCCTACCATAAGTATGACAACCAAATTTCCTTGAACCGCGAACTACTAAAGAATCAATTTCCTCGACCGTACATCACACAATTTTAACAATTTCTTTTCCTTAAGTGTTATAAGTTGTTATTTTAATATAAGTTTACTTTTTTATTGAATATGGGTGTATCCCTGTCAATAAAGAATTTTTCACCTCCCTAGCTCGGAAAGGCCTGTTTTATTCTTTAACAAATAGCAAAACTGCATTTTATTCACAAGGGTGCAAAGAATATTTGTAATTCGAACGTGTTAATAGTTAGGTACTTTTTAGGAACAAAATTCCTTATCTGACGGTTGGCGGAGAAGTAAAAAAGTCGAAAAGGTCAAAAAGTTGAAAAACTCAAAAATTTCACAAATTTAGTATTTTCCTCGCTTTAGTGATGTGAAAAGATTTGTGTTACACACGGCTGCAAAGTTATTTTTACGTCTCGTGTGTTGCAATACTCGCTATGCACAGGATTCTATTTTTAAACTAGTCACTTTGCTCAGGATTTTATTTTCGAACCACTCGCTTCGCTCGTCCTGGAGTCCATTCGCTAGCTCGTGGTTCAAGTCCACACTCGCGGTTAAAATACAACTTTGCACCCTTGTATAACAAATAACTCTTATTTTTAACACATTTGCGCAATGCTTTTCTGGTAGTGGTTTAGCGTGCGGAAAGTTCTATTTCTCGCACTAGTGCTTTTTACTTTTCCAGGCTATCGAGTCCAACACGAGTTGTTGGTTTCCAACGAAATCTGAGAGCTCTGTTTTGGTACCTGAATTTCAAACAAATAATCGCATAGATTTTAGACACAGTAAACATCTATATTTTGGATGTGATATCGTGGATAGACCTGTGTTTGTTAGTTATTGAAAAAACACCCAGTATAATATATGGTACTTGCTGTATATGCTCACCTCCACTCATCTCTCTATTTAATATGTTGCTAGTATTAACTTCTGATTCCAACTTTGGCCACTCCGAGGTATCCTCTTCAATTTCCGTCTTTATTCTTGGTATTAGTAAATTCGGTTTTTCCGATTGTAAATCCGAAGTGATTAGTTCTTTATTTTTGGAGTAAACTTTCGATGGTCTGTTCACTACTAATTCAGGTGAATCTGGTGCTAAAACAATAAAAAAACCTTAACTCACTACCTATTATAGGATACAACATGCATAACATAAATGTGAAATTGTATGCAAGATTATAACTAAAGAAATTGTTCTTATCAAGGACCGGAACCGGTTACCAATGAAGGGGTATTAGTCGTGTCCAGTGCGCCAAGCGACGTAGACGCATTGATGAGAAATTAAATATTGATTGCGAAATTAGCGCGGCCCGGCCGCTGCTAGCGAATTCGACGCGATGTCTGCCTCCAATCAGAGTCAACCCGTCGTGAATGATTACCTCGCCTTTTTGCAACAGAAGGAGAAGGCGTTGCTGGCGGGGAATATGGATGCGGCAACCGCTGTCCAGCTCAGTGCGTGGGCATCGACTTTCACCGTTGAAGATATCTGCGAAGCGAAGCAGGTGCTGTGCCAGTCCCTTGGAATCCTTGGCACATATGTACCTCACCGGAAAGGGGATGAAACCGGAATGAAGACCCTTGCGGATATCAAGAAAATCCTGAAGGAGAACCAAGAGCGGATTCCTGAATTTGTGACGAAGCCGTCTCATGTTCCGGATGATGTCGACGTTCGCTGCTTGTTTAAGGATATCGTGGCCCTAAAAACAAGTTTAGCAGATATTATTTTGAAGTTTGAGGCGGCCCAAGTCACTATTACTGAGTTGCGCAACGAAGTTGATAGTTTGCGAAATAGTGCTTCAACTCGGTCGGCGGCATCAAATTTCAAGAGCGATGACCGACCCGCTGTTATGAGCGCCGAGTCTGTCAGTTTGCGAGGTGCTGACACTGTGAAAAGTGCCGCACCCGCCGTTGTGCCGCCCGCGCGCCCCCCGCGCGTGCCGCCGCCTCCTGTTTCAAATTTACGTCGGCGTAATTATGCTGACGTCGCCGGACAGCCAGTCGCAGCTAACCGGGTACGGGTTCCCGAAAAGGAAAAGTCCTCCCGCACCGATGTGGATAAGGAGGGATTCACAAAAGTGGAAAGGAAGAGCAAGAAGCGCAGGGCGCCCCGCAAGACTCTGTGTGGCACTGCGGAACCGGGTAATTCTGGTCTCCGGATTGCAATACCGAGTAGGGCGCTCTACGTGTCGCGCTTGCATCACTCCGCCGTGGCCGACGATGTGGTGGAGTACGTTCGCCGAAAGACTGGCTTCTCGTTGAGGGTGCACCAGCTACAGTCCCGGCACTACGTGCACTTCAGCTCGTTTGTGGTGCGCGTACCGCGGCCGCTGCAGGATGCCATCGCGAGTGCAGACTTCTGGCCGAAGGGTGTTGTGTTTCGGCGGTTCCGGGGCACTCTGCCGAATCCTGCACCAGATCAGACGACGCAACGAAGCCACGAAGTTACATCGCCTAGATCAAAGTAGTCTTAAGTTATTTTATATGTTTTGTTTTGTAGTTCGCAGTGCCTTGGTTTTTACTGTAATGCTGTGTAACGAATAATTTGAATAAATAAATAAATAAATAAATAAAATCGGGTATTTGTGTGGTTTTTACAAACTCTATCAATTCGGTAAGCACATCATTGTCTTACCCTAAGGTAAACGCTTACTGAATCGAATACCCCCAATCAGGTTACCCTATCAAGTGTTTTTAGAATGCGATCAAGCTATTGTAAACTCTATCGTTAAGACGTTCGATAGGGAAACCACATTGAATATGGTTAACCCTATTAAAACGGTTCCCGTAACGATAGGGTAACCTTATCGAAAAGATTAATCAAATTAAGGGGTTTTCCGGTCCCTGGTTCGTATACTATTATAAAGTATGTTAAACAGGAAAGCGAGTCGATTTTTAAAGTTATTACTCAAAGGACCATGAACAACTCTGTATGGAGCTTGGCCCAAAAACCAACAGCATTACAACTCCCCGACGCGAGTGCCAAAGGGCATGTGTAAACAGTCGCGCGCTATATGCCTCGTCAATCGCGCGCATGTGTGTAAAAATATGTAACTTCAAAAACTTACGCAGTAAAAAGTCGTCGCTCATCAAATTGACGAATTCATCTTCTTCCGACTTCATTAATGGGTCTACATCTGTAAAGGAAATAGGAACTGTATTACCTATTAACTGTCGTGAGACAAATGCTGAGCAAATCAAATTATTTTTAATAAATATCCCAGCCCTGGGCAGGTCTAGGTCAATTTTTATTTCGTATATGACATCTATAGTCTGGCCAAGGTCTGTATTACTTCAAGCATAGACAGAAATAATTATACTATCTCTTTCTTACGATAGTACCCTCGCTACTAAAAAGGGGGATGAGTATAGCTTATTACTTCCACTGTTACTGCACTTATTGGTTTGCTATGTGCGAAGTGCATGGTGGGGGCAACGGGAACGATCGCAGTGCACAATGTGACAAGAAATTTAACTGCCCCTATATGGATGGTAGAAGGTAAGGATGACAATTTCTATATTTTGCGATTGTTCCACCATATGAGATTGTCATCCTTTACGCTATCATCCATAGGCTCCTATGTCACCCTCAGACTAATTGATGACGTCGTAAGTCCCAACTCTCACTTCTTGCTGCTCACTCTTGCAACAAATGCCATGTGATAAGTAAGACAACTATATTTTGACAATTCGCATGCATGGTGGCTTCACTGACAGCTGACTTTCCTCTGTATATAATGTTTATGATGTCACCTCAACTCGGTCAGCTGTCAAAAAAGTGAATCAGCCAGTGACATTTCATATAAGCAAGGAGTACAAGCCATTTATAAAAAAGAAAAAAGAGATTGAACACCTGCCCAAGAGATGGCACCACAATCGTGCACATAGCGAATATATAAGTTTATAACTCTCGTGGGATTAGAATATTTTAAACTAGTGGCTCTGTGAGCTCTAGTCCTCGCATAGCTAAAACCAAACAGAAATAGGGAAATCACGATCGTCTTAAGCATAGACCATTATCATTATAACTATTATAAGTAGCTTAATTGGCAAAGTGATTGAACTCCGGCAAGGTGCATCAAGGCTGGTTCAAGTCCAGCTGGGTTGATTATCAACAGACTTCAAGATTTCGAAGGAGGAGGTTCTCAATTCGTCGTGATATTTTATTTATTTATGTATGTTCACTGATTATTCGAAGACGGCTGGACCGATTTGGAAAATTCTTTTTTTTGTTTGAAAGAGTACTTCACAGCTGGTCCCATTGTCACCAGGTCAGAATGAATGAATAAATGAATGAATAAATGAATGAATAAATGCTTTATTGCACACCTCAAAAATTACAACACATTAGAAATAAAATACAATCAACAAAAAGAGGCAAACAACAGGCGGTCTTATCGCTAATAAGCGATCTCTTCCAGACAACCTCAGGATCCCACCTCAGGGTCAGGATCTGATAATGGGATTTATGGGATCCTGGAAAAATCGAGGGACCTCTCTAAATATTATAGGCACACCTGTACTGATTTGAGTTTTTTTTTACAGTAGCTTGGACTTTTGTTTTTGAAAGGTGGAGGCTGAGTGAAGTCGGTTCTTTTTTGTTTAAAATAATATTTTCAACTTTTCGATGTTTTTATTTGATGTAGTAACAAATTGGTGTATCAGTGGACTGCCCCACTCTAAAACATACAAGTTTGTGAAATATTTTCTTAGGCAAGCCAGAGCTTAATATAGTAACAATTTAAACCATATTATGGTTTAAATTTTCTTGATGAGCTGTAGAAAAACTACTATCAAGTTCTATGGACGCGCCGTCACTGGACTGTAAACTGACAATTATAGAGACAACTTACCCATCGCGCCCTCTTCATCTTTGCTGAATTCTGGATTGTCTATGGTCACTTCATCTGAAACAAAATGGCCTTCACATAAACTGAAAACAATATTTATAAATGACTACGTGTCAACCAGAGGGTGAGGGGAGGATCTTGGCATATACTACGGTATGTCACCAAGGGAGAGGGGGAGAAAAATTGTAAAAAAATTGGCCACGTAATATGGGTACGTTCCCTAAAGATCGCGGGTGGCGCAGGACCAATCATTGAGGCACTCTTTGGGGGAGGCCTATGTTCAGCAGTGGACGTCCTGCGGGTGATATGATGATGATGAATTCTGTGTATTCGCTATGTGCGAAGTGCATGGTTTAGTTTATAGTCTGTATCTTTAGGTATTTAAATAAAAGTAAACAAACAATTTGTACATTCTCGGGTAGTTATTTATAACATTTATTGGTTAACCAACCAAAAAGAGTATTACATAACCAAATACAAAAGCGCCTAGATCTGTCACTGAACGAACGACCTGACTTTAACCTACATTATTTGATCATGTAATGTTTTCATCTACCCTCAAGTGGCTTAAGGAGCCATTGGAGGGTAGATTTTGTTTACTTTTATTTAAATACCTAAAAATACAGACTATAGTTATTCTTTATTGCTCAATACAAAAAAGTACAAATGGCGGACTTAATGCCATAAGGCATTCTCTACCAGTCAACCATTGGGTCAAACAGAAAGGTTAAGTAGGTGCAGGGTCTAAAAAAATATGACAGAATCATTAAGAAAAAAAAACTAACTATTGATACATATAAAGCTATATTCATAAACTTACACAAATACATGGCATGGTGGGGGTAACGTGAACGACCGCAGCGCACAATGTAACAAGAAATTGGGCTCTTGTCAATGTCACATTTCAAAACATTTGACATCACATGTAGGGTCAACTGTCAAAATAGTGAATCAGCCAGTGCCATTTCATATAAGCAAGGAGTATATGCCATTAATAAAAAAGTTGAAACCCCTTTAACCCCCTGCTCAAGAGATGGCGCCACACTCATGCACACAGCGAATACAAAAGTACTTACCAAACACGTTTAGCATAGGGTCGTCATCTGCGTCATCAGCTACCTCAGACTTCACTTCGGACTCCACTGAAAAAGACAAATAAGATGCTTAAGGTCACTGTGGGGAAAACGGTCATAAAGTCATAAGGACCTCTACACAGGGTATAAAATTTTTTTTTGGGGGTATGAATGCCACTCATATTTTGTAAAGTTAGTTTTGTGGGTATGACTGCCACTCATATTTTGGTAAGTTAATTTTTATGTGTATGAACGCTACTCATATTTTGGTAAGTTAATTTTGTAGGTATGAGTATGAACGCCACTCATATTTTGGTAAGTTAGTTAGTATTGCTTCTGTATAAAACGACTGTAAGAAGTGTATGTTTAAAAAAATAAGAGTTAGGTACTCATAGCTTGAGTAGATCTGCACCAGATCAGTGCAATAAATTGCATTATTCACTGTTGGATCACCGACACCCCGCTAGTCAGGCGCGCCACACTGGTTGGGAAACCCTGATCTAGACTTAAATGAACCTGTTTGCTGCGGCCGCTCATTGCGCCTCTGATCGCTTATGTTGACTTTGTAGCCTATCTACGGGTTTCTACTGCCCAGAAATAAATTATTTCAAACTTGAGTTTCTCTACAGTAAAATTGAAGCAATTATTTTACAATAAAACTAATAACTAACCTTTAACACGCCAAGCCCCCAGCAGCTCCGCCTGGCTGCGCTGCACTTGCAGCTTGAAGTCGCTCGCGTCTCGCAGGCGGTCCACGCACGCCGAGCAGATGCCGCGCGAGCCCTCGTCGCCCAGTACCAACTGCATGTTACATTGTCCAATTAAGAAAAATATTTGACACTTGGAACAAACTTACAAACATCAGAACAAATTAGTAAGTTATGGAATCTTGGAATCATGGAAAGTGTAGAACAGTTTGCCCGAACCAGTGATCAGTGCATCCTCAGTGCACTCTTTTAAAAATAGACTTGATAAACATTTTCAAAATGGACAAAACACAAGTGGACATTGATATGCTCGTATTAGCTATAAGCTGCCTGTGCATTTATCGAACTCACAGAGTGTAAGCGAAGTGAGTTCTTACAAACAACTCTAGGCCAAACTGTAGTGTCACCTGGCTACTGGGACATCTCGGCATTTGGATGGCTTTTTGATTTAAATAGTTTGTCTGACGATAACTTTAGTAACGTTTTTCTGATCTTTATGAAATTTCTTGGGGCTGTAGCAGAGATACATAAAATTTGTAAGATCGTATATGAGCAGGATCAATCAAGTGGTTAGGGAGCTAGGAGAAAAAAAATCCTCCCTAGGGTCTTGTTACATTGGTCAACTCGTTTGCAAGTAAATTGTGAGTTCTCAGTTAGTGGCTTAAAGTAAATATACAACATAAAGCGATAACTTTGTCAAGAGTATACTGGATACAGGCACTATCAGTTTTAATATATATCATCGAAAATAAAATACCATGCAGCTGGACAATGTTATACAACACTTATCATTAAATTTAACAATTTAGTCATCCTTCCAACATTAAAAACATTAGTACAAACAATTACATTAACAATTTTTCACGAAACTTGTAGTTATATGATGGCTATAAGTATGTATAAATAGTAAATTACGTACCTAGGGCGGTAAAATAAAGAAGGGCTCAGATCGCGGGCTTTTGTGGGCCGAACCGAAGGTGAGGGCCATAAACAAGCGATCTGAGGCCTTCTTTATTACCGCCCGTGGTGCGTACATAATTTTACGTCTTCTCCTGGGTGTGAAGTGAGATTTGCCGCTGCGCCCTAGGGCGGTAAATCTCACTTACCGCCCAGAGTGACATAAAAGACTTTTTCGTCGCACTTACATGTATATCGAAGCACTGTCGGAGCATGTCGGCATATGTTTCCGTCTCGCCGAGATGTGTGTACGGCGTCGTCAGGTCCCTGTCCGGGGGACACCGCAGGCAGCAGCGACACGAATGCAGCATGTCCACCTCCATCACGACTAACGCGCAAGGATCCAATTATACGCCAAATCTCACCAACATTACACCAAGTAATAAACGGGAGTAATTTGTTTAAAATAGTCGGTGTCAGCTGATATATAACACGATTTAAATAAAATTAATAAAACAATTCTGAATACGAAGTTTGTATCTGGTATCTATGATAACATAACCTCAAAATATAAAAATTTGATTTGACAGTAGGCGGTGTACATTTTGATACCCAAAGATGAATTTCATTTTTCATGTAATGGTGTATTGATGGTGTACTTTATAAATAGAACTACTAACCACAATTACAAATCTTTCAATAAAATATTAGAATATGTATTTTTATATTTTCTTACAACAACTTTATTTGTATACTTACAACATGGTTAACCCACAACCCACTTAACCCAGCATTGAACATAGCAAGAAATTAGAAAATACAAGTGGAATGCAGCCATCAAATATTGTTTTTGTGGAATTAGTGAGGTTATGTTATCTAAAGTTTTAGAAAAAAATATTCACGCTACTTATGGTTTAAATAAAATAATCGTATCCTTTGAATAATTGAATCCTTGTATTAATGTTGTATGCGATATAAAGCTATCCGTGCAAGCTGTCTGCAGTAGGTACGGTACGGACGATAGTGTCCTGTAAATTACAAATTTTCGAGTCCAGCATCACAATCGGGCTCAAATGTTGCGGTATTATTTCGTAAATTACAGTAAAAGTAATTAGCCTTGAGGAATGCTACGTTCAAAACATTGAGGTAAGTGAACATTCATCCACAGGAGGTGTAAATTGTTGGTAAGTATTTGGTCAAAATAAATTATTCAGTGTTCTAAGTTTTGTAAGAAATTCACTAGTATAATAGTACACGTTTAAAAATTTTAATTATAAAATAAAAATCAAATGAAATAGCCTTTATTTACAAAACAACAAATACAATTGCACATCCTCTCTCTATTATTTCACATCTTTTGTATTCTTTGCCTGCTTGCCCTTCGGCAAAGGCCTCCTCCAACCTTCTCCACTCTCTCCGATCTAATGCCACTCTACTCCAGGTACGGCCAGCTACCTGCGCGATATCGTCTTCCCATCTCATTAGAGGTTTCTTCGCCTTTCTTTCTCCCCCTATTGGGTACCATTGGGTGACTCGCTTGCTCCATTTGTCATGTGTCGTTAACTAGAAAATATGGACTATGACGGGGAAATGTATATATTGTTATTTGCAGGGAGTAAAGAACAACATGCCACTAGAGACAGTGTGTGTTAAGGAGAAGGCGGCATGTGTGGAGGAGGAGCCCGGAGAGGTGTGTGTGAAGGAGGAGCCCGAGTGTGAGGACAGCGCAGGAGTGAGCGCAGCGGCCGCGCGGGCCGGGCTGTATACCGACCATGAGGTCAAGGACGAGCTCGTGCTGGGCCCAGAGGAGTGGCACCAGCCTAAAGTGCGCCCGGTACACGGTCAGTTGAATGTAAACATTTATTACTAGTGATCATATTTTATTTTCATGACCAAACAAGTAAATACACAAGTATAATTCTTCCCGGATCAGATACTGGGTTGGTTAACACAATCACTACCAAGAACCCGCCTCGTGGGCGCTCGTAGACTTTGCTCAGATGCCGGACAACCTGTTGGGCGGGTTGTTTTGTACGTAGCTATACACGCCCGGTTTCTGAAGTAGGACGTCATTTTTCATCCAGTCGTGTAAGTGTTAAAAAAGGGTTTGTGTGGGTTACTGAAGGAAGTAGGTAATAGCAAGTGCGGCGAGTATGATCTGCGACATTATGTGATACAAAGAATAGCCCCATGGCACATTGCTATCAAATGCCGTAGGTAAATACCATCCATTTATTAAACCAGAGGTGGTAATTTTTCGGCTTTCGACCAATTCTAATTCTTTTGCAATTTTTTTGGAATTCAGCATCACTTTTATGAACATTCGCCATGGGACTTATCTTTGTATCACGTAACGTAGCAGATCATACGGTCGTCGCCAGTATTATAAGTGATTAGCTATCAGACGAGTGTGGTTGTTATATTTGAACAACTGTTGAAAATCCAAAAATAAATTTATAATTCAGTTTCATTTTATTTCAACTTCTAGTTTAAAAATGATTGTAAAAGGTCCTTCATTTTCACTCTGACACGCCTATACCCTCGTGTTTTATGAGATTAAGTAGCTTCGGTTTCGCCCAAAAACCGAATTTCGGTCGGACGACGCTATCAATGAACAATGAATGTACAACCAGAGTCATGACTCATGGCATGATATTTTGTTTCAGATGAAGAACCTCTAATAGCGACAGAGATGGATGCGATGAGCGACGACTCACCGAGGACGACTCCACCTCTAGCGTCAGACCAGCTCCATGGTGCCGTAGCATTGCATAGTAAAGTAAAAGCCAAGAGTCAGGTCCACACAGGTCAAGCAGCTTCGCGAGGAGCTTTGTCCCCTAATGAAGGTGTTCCTTGTGAAGGTTTGAGGTGCGTGAAAGCATTAGTTAACGAAGGCAGGGTAAAGTCTTTGAACTTTGGGCAAATTAAAAATTTAATATCCTCACCAAAACCAACACCCGACTTGTCTATTTCTCAAATACGCCAATCTCATAAGCGAAAATTTAGTAGGGCTATTTACAAAACACAATGGATTGTTGGATGTTCCCATACAAATAAGTTGTATTGCTGGTGTTGCATATTTTTTGCCAAAGATGGGAACGTTTGGAATACTTCTGGCTACGACGACTTGAACAATCTATCGTGCTCAATAAAGAGGCACATGAATTCCGAGAAACATTTATGTGCAATGATATCCTTCAGCAATTTTGGGAAAAAGAGAATAGAGGCATCTTTGTCGCGCGAATTATTAGAACAAATATCAATACATAACATGCGTGTTGACAACAATCGTAGGGTTTTTCAAAGGTTAGTCGACATTGTGTGCCATTTAGCACAGCAAGAACTTCCTTACAGAGGTCACGATGACTCAGACACTTCATCATATAGGAAAAATTTTTTGGGACTTTTATCGTTGTTATCGAAATACGACGGCGTTTTAGAAAGACACATCCAACAAAGCGATGAACCGACGGCGAGCTATTTGTCCAGCGAAATTCAAAACGACATAATTCATTCGGTAGCAGATGTAATGAGAGCTCAGATTGAACTTGAAATCAAAAAAACAAAATTCGTTTCCGTCATAATTGATGAAACTCCTGACGTGGGTCATGGGGAACAATTATGTTTAGTTTTAAGATACTTTCATGAAAACGATATTCACGACCGTTTCATGGGATACGTAGACGTATCTCTCAGTCGCACTGCAGACGCGCTTTCTAATATTGTAGTAGACCTAATAAACAAACATGACTGCGCCGCTAAATTAGTGGCGCAAAGCTATGATGGAGCCAGCGCGATGTCTGGTATAAGAAATGAGGTACAACAAAAAGTCAAACAGCTGTGCCCCCAAGCAATATACGTCTGGTGCAATGCACATGACTTGGCCTTCGTTTTATCAAAATCGTGCAATAGGATTGCAGAGGTCAGTACGTTTTTTTCGGCACTACAGTCTTTGTGTACTTTCTTCAGTCACAGCACAAAGCGAGCTGCATTTAACGACACTCATTGTAGCAAGAAACTGCCTCATACACCCGCAACTCGTTGGACGTACATGTCGCAACTTGTTCACACAGTTTTTGAACAGAAACATATTCTAGTTACTGTGTTTTCTGAAATATCTGACAATCCACAGGACTGGGATGGAGATACGATTTTTGCCGCAGAAAATTTCGAGACCTTACTGAGCTCATTTAACTTCAATTTTTTTCTATCAACGTTCCATCGCATATTTGAAAAGTCCGACTGCTTGTCCAGCACTTTACAACAACCCGAAGTTGATGTCGGCTATTGCAGCAACCAAATAAATAAGTTCCAATCATGGTTACGGGATGATTTCCAAACTGAATTCGAACAGATATATCAGAACACCTCGCAAACATACTCGGCCCCTCGTTTGAGACGCAACGTTCATTGCGCTCAAACAGAATATAAAAGAATTTTTGCTGAAATAATCAACAACATATATTCTGAAATCGATGAACGGTATTGCGAAATGTATAAATTGAAGTTCTTTCAATTACTCAACTATAAAAAATTTGAGAATTATTGCGCGAATTTCCCAACAGAGGCTCTAGATCCTTTATTTAAGATCTACGCAGACCATTTCAATAAACAAACATTGAGAAACCAGTTGATAGGTTTGTATTCGTCCCCAGAATTAAGAAACTGTAACGTTTTCAAAATAATTGATTTCATTAATGAGAACAGTCTTAAAGATAGCTTTCCCCAGCTGTTAAAGTTGGCAAATCTTGTGGTAACTATCCCGGCTACAAGTGCCTCGGCGGAACGCGCTTTTTCGTCTCTTAAGCGTATCCATACTTATCTGAGGAATATACAAGGCCAGGAGCGTCTCTGCGATTTGTCCACGATAGCTATTGAAAAACAGTTGCTGGTAGAATTGAAACGCTCGCCAACATTTTATTCTGACGTAATTGATTCATTCCTTAAAAAGGATACACGATTTGAACTGATGTATAAATAGCTATTTAACTTAATGTCACTAAATAAATATACCTACACATTTTTGATTGTTAATAGCAGTCTTGTAAGACTAGTTGTGCTCTTTTAGATATTACAGTTGCTGATATCTGTAAAATTGTACTAGTTAGTACTATATGCCTTCTGATCGTTTTGATTAAATACCTTCTTGACACGCTAGCAAATGCGTGCCAGTAATTCTACGATCAATGTAACGCAAGTTTCCATAGGCAAGTAGATTGGTTTCTTATTTAATTCCGTTGCAAATGTAAATAATAATTCAATCTGTATTTGCCGCAGTGAGGTATGTTATATTAAGAGTAAATAATAGATTAATTTAGTATTATGCAGAGACGCTGCTAATGAATCTAAGTACAGTCACCAGCAAAAGTATCTTCCTACACGAAGGCCGCAAAAACATGTGACACGCTCGTATGGCCCTACAGATAAAAGCGTGTCACATATTTTTGCGGCCTTCGTGTAGGAAGATACTATTGCCGGTGACTGTACATGTTAGTAATGAACGAAGTCTTCGTTATTTCACTTACTCGTAGAATGTGATGTTTATGATTAAATTATATAAGTATTTTATTCATGGTATGAATATGTTGATATAATATTTTAAATTAAACATTTACAGGAAATAAAGTTAGGTACTTTTATTATTTCAATGTTTTATTCATGTCCTATAATATGTGGTCGTGTATACTTAATTACTTACATACCTACATGCAGCGTTATTATCGGGACATGTGGCCGTGTTCAGCAGGCGTCGGTAAGCAGCTGACTTACAATATGTAGTTAGTACCTTACAATACACAAGAGACAACCCTCATTAGCAGCTTGCTGTCCTTGAATAACAATGTTGTGTTCACACGCGAGCCAGAGTCACGCCAACAGTGACCGTCCATCGCCTGTGGCGGCATGTCGCGCAGATGTCCCACACTGGCCTGCGACGATGGAGGGGCCGCGGCGTGCGGGGGCGGAGGGCGACTCCAGCCTCGTGCGCGAGCCGGCAGATATATGCGAGCGGGCAGGGTTCATAAATATCTATACGACACCGTAAAATTGTAAATACCGTTAGTTTATAATCTAACTAGTGAGATTGTAAACTATCGAAAAATTGTGAACCGTGACGTACTGCTTACAATTTAACGGATTATTTTTCGTTAGATTATAAACTATCAACTAGGAACCGTTATATTGTCAAACGTAAAGCCCCTCGCACGCTGACTGGTCCGTTTCCAGAGCCCAGATAGGTGCGACGACGAGCGAAGCGAGGAGGAGTGTGTTAGGTCCACCCCGAGCAAACAACGCGCGACGCCGAGCGAGCGAAGCGAGCGTGCCGCGGCAGCGGCCGGCGAGCGCCAGAACCGAATTATTGAATAGCACTTTAGTTTATAAATACTTAACGACCTACTGTAAAACCGACCAATTAGCGCGTCACATCTACCTAGGCTCTGGAAACCGACCAATCAGCGTGCGAGGCGCTTTACGTTTGACAATATAACGGTTCCTCGTCGATAGTTTATAATCTTACGAATAATAATCCGTTAAATTGTAAACAGCACGTTACGGTTCACATTCTTTCGATAGTTTACAATCTCTCTAGTTAGATTCTAAACTAACGGTTTTGACAATTTTACGTTGACATATACATGCCGCTATTGCCGGGACGTAAGAGGCATGTTCGCATGTTTGAGCTCCTTGGCTGATCCGATATATCTCATGACGAGCTAGAGGTGTTTAGTGACATAGCAAAGGACACAGATAATACGTAAAAATATTTTAAGGACTTCATTCTACTATATGACAATGGATTATAACAAAGTTCGTAATATCCATAGGTTTACAATATCATTTTACATTTTAAATGCAATTTAAATTCAGAAATAGAAATAACAGAGTAAGCAAGCACTTAACATATTTATCTATCCAATAAAGGCAGAGCATTCTCAGATAATTAAAATAAGTTCAATAAACAAAAACCTTTATAATGCAAGTACTCATCGAAACGCGCACTATTTTTTTTTTAATAGATATCTATAGCCACCGACTAGGGCTTGCAATCCGGATATTTCGAATAGTAATTTGTATGACATCCGGATAATTGCAAGCCCTACTACCGACGTTATTCATCGTCGCATCACATGGGTGATGTCATAATTAATTACATGACACCAGAGCGAAATTTCTTGTATTTTAAAACCGCTTACATTTCGGGTTTGCGTACCGGTGGATCGGATCTATATCTGAATCCCTAAAGTTTTTTGTCCTATTTTTGTATTCCCTAATGCTATTTATCCTAATGATCATTTGCCCTAATGCTCATTTGTCCTAATTGTTGTTGCCCTATCATCGTATCGATGAATTTCTTTTCCCCTAATATGTTATTACCTAATATCATTTGTCCTATTCATCAGTTGCCCTAACTTTTTTTCCATAATATTAATTTGTCATAATTATTATTTGACCTAAAAGTTATTTGTCCTAATCATCAAAACACCTAATTTCAAATTAACTAATATTGTTTTTCCTATTATATCATACCCTAATATTAAATGTCCTACTGGTAATTTTTCCTAATTGTTCATCAAAAAAAAATAACCCTAACCTACCTATCTCTGGGAGCAGTTTTGTTTTTAGGATCATCAAAAAAACATAACCCTAACCTACCTATCTCTGTGAGCAGTTATGTTTTTAGGGTCATCAAAAAAACATAACCCTAATCTACCTATCTCTGGGATAAGTTTCGTTTTTACACTATCGGCCGGCTTCCGTTTTTATGACGCCCAAGAAACACTGACATTTCTTTGACGCGGTGTCAACGCGCTAAGCGCTCGGTTCCCGCACCCATTGTTGGCCTTGTTTCTAGCAGCTTTGGTTTTAGAGAACTAACCAACTTTCAAGTTTTCTAGTCTATGGTGTGTTCGCTAGTTTGCTCTGGTATTAAATAAATAATAAATAAATATTAGGACAATCTTACACAAAACAACCTAGTCCCACAGTAAGCTCAAGAAGGCGCTTGTGTTGTAGGTACTAGGCGAAGATATATTATATATAATAGATAGATATAGATAAATACTTAAATACATAGAAAACATCCATAACCCAGGAACTAATATCTGCGATAAACACACAAATAAATGCCCCGACCAGGATTCGAACCGAGACCTCCTGCTTCATAGGCAGGGTCACTACCAACTAGGCTAGTTACCGGCCGGTATTGCCCTTATAGTAACCGTTAATACATCTGTAGGGTTTCTGTCCGGAGTCTCCTTACTATCCGTTAACATGGACCGCTTTTTGCATTGGCTGCAGCAACCTTCCTGCCAGTGTGAACCCTCTGGTGTTTGAGTAAGTTACCTTTCTCCCTGCACTTGTAGTCGCAATGATTACATGTGTACGGCTTCTCTCCGGTGTGTGTCCTTTGATGAACTCGTAGATTTACTTTGCGGGTGCATTTGTAGTCACATTTGTTACATTTAAATGGCTTGTCCCCAGTATGTAACCTCTGATGACTTCGTAAGGCTGATATTTGACTGCTCTTATAGTCGCACTGACTACATGTGTACGGCTTCTCTCCGGTGTGTGTCCTTTGATGAACTCGTAGAGTTGATTTATGGTTGCATTTGTAGTCACAGTGGCTACATTTAAATAGCTCCCCAGTATGTAACCTCTGATGACTTCGTAAGGCTGATAAATAACTGCATTTGTAGTTGCAGTGACTACATGTGTACGGCTTCTCTCCGGTGTGTGTCCTTTGATGAACTCGTAGATTTGCTTTGTGGCTGCATTTATAGTCGCAGTCGTTACATTTAAATGGCTTGTCCCCAGTATGTAACCTCTGATGACTTCGTAAGGCTGATATTTGACTGCTCTTATAGTCGCACTGACTACATGTGTACGGCTTCTCTCCGGTGTGTGTCCTTTGATGAACTCGTAGAGTTGATTTATGGTTGCATTTGTAGTCACAGTGGCTACATTTAAATAGCTCCCCAGTATGTAACCTCTGATGACTTCGTAAGGCTGATATTTGACTGCTCTTATAGTCGCAGTGACTACATGTGTACGGCTTCTCTCCGGTGTGTGTCCTTTGATGAACTCGTAGAGTTGATTTATGGTTGCATTTGTAGTCACAGTGGCTACATTTAAATAGCTCCCCAGTATGTAACCTTTGATGACTTCGTAAGTCTGATATATGACTGCTCTTATAGTCGCACTGACTACATGTGTACGGCTTCTCTCCGGTGTGTGTCCTTTGATGATCTCGTAGAGTTGATTTACGGTTGCATTTGTAGTCACAGTGGCTACATTTAAATAGCTCCCCAGTATGTAACCTCTGATGACTTCGTAAGCCTGATATATTACTGCTCTTATAGTCGCACTGACTACATGTGTACGGCTTCTCTCCAGTGTGAGTCCTTTGATGAACTCGTAGATCTGCTTTGCGCTTGCATTTATAGTCGCAGTTGTTACATTTAAATAGCTCCCCAGTATGTAACCTCTGATGACTTCGTAAGTCTGATATATGACTGCTCCTGTAGTCGCAGTGACTATATGTGTACGGCTTCTCTCCAGTGTGTGTCCTTTGATGAACTCGTAGAAATAAATCTGAGAGCTCTGTTTTGGTACCTGAATTTCAAACAAATAAACGCATAGATTTTAGACACAGTAAACATCTATATTTTGGACTTGGTATCGTGGATATACCTGTATTTGTTAGTTATTGAAAAAACACCTTGTATATGGTACTTGCTGTATATGCTCACCTCCACTCATCTCTCTATTTAATATGTTGCTAGTATTAACTTCTGATTCCAACTTTGACCTCTCCGATGTGTCCTCTTCAATTTCCGTCTTTATTCTTGGTATTAGTAAATTAGGTTCTCGCGATTGTAAATCCGAAGTGATTAGTTCTTTATTTTTGGAGTAAACTTTAGTTGGTCTGTTCACTACTAATTCAGGTGAATCTGGTGCTAAAACAATAAAAAAAACCTTAACATACTTTACATAATACATACTACCTATTATAGTACACAACATGCATAACATAAATGTGAAATTGTATGCAAGATTATAACTAAAGAAATTGTTCTTATTAAGGACCGGAACCGGTTACCAATGAAGGGGTATTAGATCGGTTATTTGGGTGGTTTTTACAAACCCTATCAATTCGGTGAACAGTGTAAGCACCTCATTGTCTTACCAAAGGTAAGCACTTACCGAATCGAAAACCCCCAATGAGGCTACACTATCTAGTGTTTTTAGAACGCGATCAAGCTTTTGTAAACTCTATCGTTAAGACGTTTGATATTGAAACCACATTGAATATGGTTAACCCTTAAAACGGTTCCCGTAACGATAGGGTAAACTTATCGAAAAGATTAATCAAATAAAGGGGTTTTCCGGTCCCTGGTTCGTATACTATTATTAAGTATGTTAAACAGAAAAGCGAGTCGATTTTTAAAGTAATTATTCAAAGGACCATGAACAACTCTGTATGGATCTTGGCCGAAAAACCAACAGCATTACAACTCCCCGACGCGAGCGCGACGCGAGTGCCAACGAGCATGTGTAAACAGTCGCGCGCTATATGCCTCGTCACTCGCACGCATGTGTGTAAAAATATAACTTCAAAAACTTACGCAATAAAAAGTCGTCACTCATCAAATTGACTACTTCATCTTTTTCCGACTTCATTAATGGGTCTACATCTGTAAAGCAAATAATAACTGTATTACCTATAAACTGTCGTGAGACAAATGCTGAACAAAACAAATTATTTTTAATAAATATCCCAGCTCTGGGCACTTTTTATTTTGTATATGACATCTATAGTCTGGCCAGGGTCTGTTTTACTTCAAGCATAGACAGAAATAATCATACTATCTCTTAATTACGCTAGTACCCTCGCTACTAAAAAAGGGATGAGTATAGCTTATTACTTCCACTGTTACTGCACTTATTGGTTTGCCAGACTACTCGCTATGTGCGAAGTGCATGGTGGGGGAAACGGGAACGATCGCAGTGCACAATGTAAAAGTAAAGTAAAGTAAAGTAAAATCATTTATTTGTGACGCTCACTACACTACAAATACATTGAGATAACACTAAAAAACAAAAAAATATGAACGTGCATCACAAAGTGGACCCAACTCAGCATAATGCCAGCTTAAAAAAAACCGGCGCTGGTCTTCCGTAGGGCCCATTTGGTGGTGCCACGACAGATAACACACAATATTATTCCTCTTAACTACACAAGACATTATTTGAACAAAACGAGACAATATAAACAAAATATACATATTTACCGCTATCTTGAACGCTGCCATTCTACGTCAATGTCAGCGCTCGCTTCACTTGCCGCAGTGACATTGACAGTAAAGGAAACTAAACTAATTAATAGTGCTAACAGCAAGCAAGCGAAGCAATATCTAGCTGCCCCAGCCTTTATGCTATATTATAAACAAGCAGTACCAACATGGAACCGCGAACAATTAAACAAACAAGTTGGAGCAGGATCGTTAATGCCATGCTTATATTAGGTACTAAAAGCGGCATGGCTATTCGGGTCTGCAACTTCAACAAAAATGATCTTATCCAAAAGCAAACTTGGCAAACTAATTTGATACTTGATTCAAATGATATCACATGATATGGCAGAGCTGATGGGACATAAACTAGAAGGTAAATTGGACTACATTCATAAGATTTTATATACAACTTGTGTCATGACTCAAAGATCCCTGTGTTTCCTGGTGTGCATACATAAACTTTTTGAGTTTGTTTCTAAAATTTTTAACGTTTTGCAGGTCCTTGTATGGCGGTGGGATATTATTCCAGCATTTTGTTGCTGCATATCGGAAACTACCACGGAATGTAGCTGAAGCATGTCGGGGTGTCAGTAAATGTATCCCGTACTGACGTCGTTCACGCATCCTAGTGATAGTCAACTTATCGAAGAGATACTTTGGGACATTAAATTTCAAGACACCAAAAAGAAGACAAGCTAGATGAAGCTTACGCCGATGTTGCATTTTTAACATATTGTGATTGTTAAGAAATGGGGTGACATGTGTCCTCGGTGGTATGCTGAAACAGAAGCGAGCACAAGCATTTTGGACACGTTGAATAAGCCTCTTAGTTTTTGCAAGAAGACGCGGGCCATACACAGTATCAACATAATTTAACTTTGAAAGAATAAGAGACTCCACTAGCCGAATTCGCACATATTCGTTAATAAATGGTCTAATCTTATACAGAATTTTGAGTTTGTAAAAACAACTCCTGACAGCCTTAGCAATATGGTTTTCGAATCGCAGCGTGCTGTCCATGAGAAGACCTAGATTAAGCGCTTCATACACACGTTCAATTGGTTGCTCCGTCAACATCACATTACCTGAAGGATTAAACTCTGCCAACTGATGTTTGCTACCAAAAACTAAATATTTTGTCTTGCTAGGATTGAGCATTAAACAGTTACTTTCAGCCCAGGAAGCTATTTTACTAAGATCTAGATTAAGTTTTTCAATTGCATAATCAGCTTCACTTGGCTTGCAAGAAATGTACACCTGGATATCATCTGCATATATATGGTACCTACAGTGTGTGATTTGTGTTGCTATATCAGCGGTGTATAAAATAAATAAGATGGGGCCGATAACGGATCCCTGAGGGACTCCTCTCTCAAGACAGACCAGATCCGATGTCCGGTCGGGACCATCATTACAACTCAATTTTACACATTGATAGCGGTTATGAAGGTAACTATCAAACCATCTTACTGCATTACTGTCAAATCCATAGTAACTAAGTTTAGATATGAGCAGATTGATGTTTAGGCAGTCAAAAGCCCGGGAAAAATCTAGTAACACTAACAATGTACACATCCCTTGATCCTGGGCACACATGATGTTGTCAGTGACATCCAGCAATGCGGTTGTAGTGCTACGCCCTTTTCTAAAACCTGATTGAACATCTGGCAAAATATTGTTGGCCTCTAAATAATTTGTAAGCTGAGTACATACAACTTTTTCAATAACTTTAGAGAGACATGGCAAAATACTAATGGGCCTTAGATCTTTAAGCTCAGACGGATTTGCGATTTTAGGCAGTGGGCGAACAATTGCTAATTTCCACAGATCGGGAAATGTGGACGTTGATAAAGAAATATTGATTAAATTAGTAATTATGTCTATAGTGTGAGGAAAAGTCAATAATAGCATATCCAAAGTAATACCATCATACCCTTCTGCTTTAGACCTAAGACTCTTAACAATTTTAATTATTTGACCTGGGCTAGTAGGGTGTAACTGAAAGACTGAGTTATTAAATCTATGAAATTCAAAGTATGTTAAATCTGATATACTAACCTCTGAAGTACTAGGCAAGCTCAGGAAATGTTTATTTATTTTTGTAGGATCGTTGAAGGAAGGGGGTAGTTCAGTGTCTTTCTTAGGTAATAACGTAGATTTAAGGTTCCTCCACAGGCTCTTGGGATCATGTAATTTATTGTTTATATTTAGTTTATAATAGGCTGACTTTTCATAAAACAGAGCTTTGCTAACTATGGACTTGAGGTCCTTATAATACTGTTTTTTTACTGCAGACTGGTTCTTATGGAAATCAGCCGCAGCTTTGTCACGCAGCTGCATCATGGATTTGATGGTGTCTGTAATCCAGGGATGGGAAAATCCTTTCACAATGGTTGTTTTTAAGGGGGCATGCAGGTCAAACAGAGAAAGTAAGTTGTGATCGAATACCCTTACCATGTCATTCACATTTTCCAAATTTATAATAGCGTCCCATCTCACACACTGCAAGTCCCTATTGAAGTATTCAAGCTGTATGTTTTTAAGAGGCCTGTATGTTAAGCAAAAAGGTTTAGGTTTTTCTACTTTAATACTAAATTCGCTAACAATAAGGCAGTGTCCGTGCAGAGAGCCTACATGTTCAACGAATGTATTTTTTGCCGCCATATCTGTGCAAACCACATCAAGCAGGGTCTGGCTATTTTCTGTAAAGTGCGTAGGCTGTGTGACTAATTGTATAAGATTAAAAGACGTTAGAAAAAAATTAAGTTTGACTATTTTTGGCTCAGTATTATTTAACAAATTTATATTGAAATCACCTAAAACTATTAAATTGTCATAATCAGGAATTGAACTAATTGAGTCACAAATGGCATCAAAAAATAAATCAACGTCCATCCAAGGTGGACGATAAGCTGTACCGACTACTAACTTCTTCCCGTTATGATTCGTAGTAAGCCACATTTGCTCAACTAACCTGTGCAAAGGATCGACGGGGTGAGGGAATATCCGGGCATTGATATTGCGTCTTATGTAAAAACCTACGCCGCCACCGCGCGACCGTGTGCCTCTAGGCCTAGGTATGTGTCGCAGCTTGTATCCTGGAATTACCGGGGCCCGCCCTTGCCCCGCTGAGGTCAACCAAGTTTCGTTTAAGGCGAGCAAATCAACCTCATGCCGAGTAGTAGCCGCTATGAGACTGTCCTGGTTTGTGCCTAAGGAACCTGCATTGTACAAACCTATCTTAAGATGTTTCTTAACTATACCCGCTGGTTAGGGTTGAGTCATGCACAAGGTGTATACTGGTTGAAAATAAAAATACAAAATCTTCTATCCATACATAGTAATACAATCTATTCGACATGTAGAAATAAAAAACTAACAGTGTGTATACATTAATAGATTTAACATTACCATACCATGCGATCGATACTAATATTATATAACTTAAGCTACACATATAAAATAAAAACCCCTTTTCTCTCAAACTGGGCCGGTTCCAAAAACCCGTTGTATGTCGGCGTCCGATTTGATGTAGAACGCCTGCTTGCCGTCGCCTTGCCGAGCGTAAACACGGCCCCTTTTCGTCCAAGCAAATCTCCACTGCTGATTCTTACACTCCTCTCGGACTCGATGAAATAGCAAGCGGTTGTTGCGGGTGAGACGCTCATTGATGTAGATCCGGCGCGGAGGGCCCGGCAGGCCGGCGTCAGCAGAGGTGAAGTTGCGACGCACACGGGCGGCCCGCAGTAGCTCGTCCCTCAGCTGGCGACGCGCCAGCCGCACGACAACACGGCGCGGACGGCCCCCCGGTGCCCCCTCCTCAGCGACTGCTCCGCTGCGATCTATCACGCCGACTCGCTCGGCGAACACCACGTCACGGGGCTCCACTGTTACACCAAGCTTGGCTGCGAGGACTGTTACCGTGTGCACCACATTTTCACCCTTCTCCTCAGGGATATGTCCAATATCCAGATCAGAGAGCAGGGAATCCTGGTCTCGCTCGCCTAGCTCCTGCTGGAGGCGCGCCACCGTCTGCTGCAGCTGCTCCACCTCGCTGCTCTGGGGTGCTGCCTCAGCGGCCCTGCCTTCGACCGCATCGAGCCTCCGCTCCACCTCGTCCATACGGCTCTTCAAAGAGTTTAAAGACTCCCGGATCTCCTCCCGAAACTCGCGTTGCTCTGCCATATACTGCTCGAAGTCCTGACGCAGGGCCGCCACTTCAGTGTCCTGGTTTGAGCTGCGGGCGGCCAAATTAGGCCGACATGTAGGACAGGTGGTGCCATCTCTTGACGACATAAACTTTTTGCAATTTACGCACTTTGTGCTCATGTTTCCAACCACGGACTAAGAGGCAACGGAAAGTTATAATAGTTCTGCCGTAAAAAACTAGATGGCGCTTGGGCTACAAACACTCACACAGCTTAAGCGGTCACAGATGCACACTCCGATAATTGTATACGAGGAAGTTGCAATGTTTTTATGTGGTTTGAATGAATATATACGCGGCCGTACACTGTGTGTGTTACCGTCCGTGACGTCACTCCCCAATGTGACAAGAAATTAAACTGCAGAAGCCCCTATATGGATGGTAGAAGGTAAGGATGACAATCTCTATATTTTGCGATTGTTCCACCATATGAGATTGTCATTCTTTATGCAATCATCCATAGGCTCCTATGTCACCCTCAGAGTAATTGATGACGTCGTAAGTCCCAACTCTCACTTCTTGCTGCTCACTCTTGCAACAAATACCATGTGATAAGTAAGACAACTATATTTTGACAATTCGCATGCATGGTGGCTTCACTGACAACTAGTCAGTTGTCAAAATATATAATTCCTCTGTATATAATGTCTATGATGTCACCTCAACCAGGGGGGTAAAATTTGAGTTTGACACGACGTATCCGATACGTTTGCATAAGTGCGAAGGAGAACTTGTCATGTGTTAAGAAGGGACAACATGATTCGTGAGGTTACAGAGGTCTCTCTGTATTGTACTATTATTTACTCTGTGCCTCAACTCGGTCAGCTGTCAAAATAGTGAATCAGCCAGTGACATTTCATATAAGCAAGGCATACGAGCCATTTATAAAAAAATGGATGTCTGTAAAGGCTATACGGACGATAATTTTGCGTGATAACGTAATAAGAAAACATTGATGTTTTCACTTCCATCGGCAGTCTCTATAACAGCCAATTTTTCCTATCCTATTCTGGTAGGTAGCAGTTTTTTGTGTAGATGTTCGCAGCTCTAACCTAACCTAACCTACTCTGGTTGCATTTTTTTTAATGTAGGGGTCGCAGCTGTAACCTAACCTAACCTATTGTGTTAGCAGTTTTTTGTGTAGACGACTGTACATAGCTACTCCCCAACGTATAACCTCCTCCTTTTTAACCGACTTTGAACCAAAAAGGAGGAGGTTCTCAATTTTTTTTTATCATCATTTTTTTTGCATGTATGTTACTCGATATGTCCGTGAATCGTGTACCGATTTTCAATTTTTTTTAAATCGAACTGGTATAAGCCCTAGATGGTCCCATTGTCACCAAGTTGGGGTCTGATGATGGGATCCTGGAGAAATCGAGGGAACTCTTCAACTATTACAGGCACACAGCAACTCGGCCACTTCCTCTTGGAATAGCGGATCCTAAGTGAAGTCGGTTCTTTTTTGTTTAAAATTATTTGTAATATGTTTGATATCGATTGATAACAATTTGTAGAGTCTGTCCGGAAAGAGAAGTGTCGTAGAATGTAATAGGTCGCATATAAACCACAACACTCCTCTTTCCGAACAAACTCTAGGTTACGGCGTGCTATTATAATCGTCTTGTCAAACAGGCATATAACCGTGAACCACATCAAATCGTTTATTTGCGCCACTCTCTTTCGAATATGCAAGAGCGATAGAAACGGAGATAACGAAATGTCGAATTTCTAACTTCGCGGTAGGGACCAAGGATACCAACCCACCTCTTATACGACCATGGCAGCCTAGTACTTACCCCTTAGAGCTTTAAACCAACCGGAGTAGTCATTGACAGGCGTTCCCCTCTGCCGAAAATGTATGACCAGTGGTCATACTCATTGTACGGACCGACGTTTATCTGACGTGGCTATTTTCACGTTTTGCATACATTTGACAATCTTCTCCCCCGCAAAAATCGGCAGACTTTTTTGTATAGAAAATGACAGACATGGCCAGTCCGGTTGATTTAATAGTCAAAGACTTACCCCGATAAAATGAACAGTCTGTTTCTGGTAATCTATCAAAAAAAAATATCTTCGTCTATAGGTTGTTTCAGAAAGTATAAGCACAAGACCTAAATGATAAATAATAACTATTTTTTGTAAATTTCAAGTGATGTATTGGTTAATACAAAATTTCAACTTATTTCGTAACAAATACAGCTACCATATTTTGGACAACGTCAGTTGTAAGCCAAAGATCGCACCTTGGATCGAACGGTCGACATAAGCTTCAGCACAGATTTATTTCCGATGACTTTAGAGGCTTTCGACCAGTTTCTCTTGAAAGCGCCTATGGAATCTGCAGGCTTGCTGTTTTTTCGGAGATATGCCTTAGTCAGAGCCCAAAAAATGTCGATTGGCCTGGCTTCCGGGCAGTTCGGCGGATTCATTTCCTTAGGCACATAATCGACTCGGTTGTCTTTATACCACGATAACGTAGCCTTGGAGTAGTACACCGATGCCAAATCTGGCCAAAATAAAACGGGACCATCATGTTCACGGATCATAGGCAATAAGCGGCGATTCAAGCACTCCTTGATGTAGGTATCGGCTTTCATTGTTTGTGTGGTGACGAATGGCTTGGACAACTTCCCGCACTCGCAGATTGCCTGCCAAACCATGGATTTTTTGCTGAATTTTTCGATTAAAATAGATTTTTCGGTATTATCGACTTCCTGATTTTTGCGTACAGTGTAAAACTGGTCACCTGGAAGCATTTTATAGTCGAATTTGATGTAGGTTTCATCATCCATAATAACACATGCAGATTTTCGGCACAAAAGGCTATCATAAAATTTTCTCGACCTTGGTTTCACGCATGCGGCCTGTTTAGTGCTCCGCTTTGGTTTTTTCTGCTTCTTAAAGGTCTTCAAACCGATTCTTGCCTTGGCACGTTGGACATTACTAGCCGATGTTTTTAGTTTTTTGGCCACATCCCTAACCGACAAATCTTTTTTTCTGCTAAACACCTGTGCAATCTTACGGTCCAGATTTCGGTCCACAGGCCCCTTTTTCGGCCACTTTTAGGTGCATCATAAAAGGTGAAATCATTACCTACTTTTTAATAGCTGTACGTACGGCTCCGATGCTAACTCCTTCAGAAATCGCCAACGCTTTTAAAGTGATGTTGGGTATCGTACACCATTTGTGCACAATCTGTTTTCGCCTTTCTGGAGAAATGCCCCGCATTTTGAGTATTTTGCACAAAATATTTACGTACAATGCAAATATGCATTGGTAATGAAACGACTGCCAATTCCATATTTTTTTTTTATTTTCAGCCAGTATCAAAAAACAAAAAGACCGCACTGCAAAGACGTGCTTATACTTTCTGGAACACCCGATAAAGTGAATCTATGTAATTCTTACGCTTTTCCCCTAACCACAGTTGAACCTTATTACCGAGCATAACAGTTGATTAAAGGAGACTATTAAAAAGTATTAAAAACGTTCCCATAGAGAGCTTAAAGTAGGGGGCGGTGTCCCACTCGCACTCGTTACAAAATTGTCACTTTTGATGGACATTTGACACATATTGACATTTTCATTGTGTGATGACGTCATTACCCCCTTAGTAAAAACGAGACACAATCCCTTAGATAACCTTCTCTTTCAGCCTCACTTTTTGACCAAAGTATTTTATCCACTTCATATATATCCATGGCACATAGCGAATATAAAAGTTTATAACTATATAAGATTCGAATATTTTAAACTGTGAGCTCTAGTACTCGCATACCTAAAACCGAACAGAAATAGCGAAATCACAATCGTCTTAAGCACAGACCATTATCATTATAACTATTATAAGTAGCTTAATTGGCAAAGTGGTCGAACTCCGGCAAGGTGCATCGAGGCTGGTTCAAGTCCAGCTGGGCTGATTATCAACAGACTTCAAGATTTCGAAGGAGGAGGTTCTCAATTCGTCGGGATATTGTTTTATGTATGTTCACCGATTATTCGAAGACGGCTGGACCGATTTGGAAAATTCTTTGTATTGTTTGTAAGAGTATACTTCACAGCTGGTCCCATTGTCACCAGGTCAGGATCTGATAATGGGATCCTGGAAAAATCGATGGACCTTTTAAAAAAAAAATCGGCACACCTGTAGCGATTTGAATAATTTTATTTTTGCAGTAGCTTGGATACTTGTTTTCTGCCAAGTCTTAAAACATTTCAAGGCATTTTGTAACAATAATCAACTCCTATTTTATCTAATTTTATTATATTCAATTATAGAAAACACAGAATTCATACATACAATTATACTTATAAGTTTACATGTTGAAAATTAAAAAAAAAACATTAAAAAAATAATATCTTCTACGGTTGCCGCGATAGTTATTCATGAAATAAAACAACTTTAAACGGATTATATCGCGTATACTGAATTTTAAATTTCATCCCGACGTTTCGAACACTTTACAGCGTTCGTGGTCACGGGTCGACTGAGGAAAACATATTTACCCACATCTAAAATTACAATGTACAAAAGACTACCCACATGTATAACATTAAATGCAAACAAATAAAGGTGAGTGTACATGCCAGAAGGGCAAATAAAGCTAGTTCTACAATAGCTAATTATCGATCTACTACAAACTTTAATTAATTAATTTAAAAGGTAGCAAACAAACTGTTAAATTCAGAAATTAATAGGTCTACATTATTTTTTTATTGCTCTATTTTGTAAAATAATGTAGACCTATTAATTTCTGAATTTAACAGTTGTTTTATTTCATTAAAAAAATAATTGGTGGGAATTGGTTATTTTTCATGTTCTTTTACTTTACAGCGATTGTATTATTTAAATTGAAGTGAAAATAGTAATGCCCAGAATTATTGAACGATTCAATAAATAATGACGTCGAGTGACGTTGAAATTGCACTGTCGCCGAATACGTTAATCGAACAGAGTGAGCAAAAAGTAGTAGAACAATTAATATTACCGCCGAAATCAATATTCTTTTATATGTGAAATGATTTTATTTATTTATTTTTTACTTAAATTTTCCTCGCAATCGAAGTGAAAAGCAGAATGTATACCTCGGGCATAATTGACCATTTTTATCCTCGCTGCGCTCGGACCAATAAATTGCTTCGGATAAAAATGGATCACTTTATGCCCTTCACGGTGTTTTCAGTTAGAACAAAGTAGCGAATATATGAACTCGGATAGGCTTCGGTGAATCAACTACAGATGGCTATACAGTATCATGTGTGAATGTTCACAAATGATGTGGCCTGGTTCAGTTTGCTCAGACCATCGCCATTGCAAAATGGCGATATAAAATCATTAAATTTAATAAGCCCGCCATCGCTATTATAGCTGTATACGTAGCTATAAATGTATATACCGATGAAAAGTTGCGGTGAACTTTTTATAGATGGCGCGGCATCCGAAAGTCTTGACTGATATCTCTATACCCCACTATTCAATATACTCTGTGATGCCCTTGTTGTACAATCTACTATCAATGTTTTCGATGTTTTTATTTGATGTAATAATAAATTGGCGTATCAGTGGAATGCCCCACTCTAAAACATACAATAGTAGGTGTAACTCAGTGGCGGTGGGTGAAATATTTTCTTAGGGAAGCCGGAGCTTAATATGGCTTAAATTTTCTTGATGAGATGTAGAAAAACTGCTATGGTGTCTAAAAATTAGGCAAGCTGCCGGGAATCGAGCTCTATGGACGCGCCGTCACTGGACGGTGACTGACAATTATAGAGACAACTTACCCATCGCGCCCTCTTCATCTTTGCTGAATTCTGGATTGTCTATGGTCACTTCATCTGAAACAAAATGGCCGACACATAAACTGAAAACAATATTTATAAATGACTACGTGTCAACCAGAGGGTGAGGGGAGGATCTTGGCATATATAGTAAGAATTTTTTAACATGTCGGAATTGTAGGTAGAAATCCCTATAGTAAGATTCCGACATCTTAAAAAATTACTACCTTACTACGGTTTGTCACCGAGGGAGAGGGGTGAAAAATTGTAAATAAATCGGCCACGTAGTATGGGTACGTTCCCTAAAGGCGCGGGTGGCGTAGGACCGGTCATTGAGGCACTCTTTGGGGGACGCCTTCGTTGATGATGATGAATTCTGTGTATACAAAAACACTTACCGAACACGTTTAGCATACTGGGGTCATCTGCGTCATCAGCTACCTCAGACTTGACTTCAGACTCCACTGAAAAAGACAAATAAGATGCTTAAGGTCACAGTGGAAAACGGTCATAACGTCGGGACCTTTACACAGGGTATAAATAATTTTTTTTGGGGGTATGTACGCCACTCATATTTTGGTAATTTAGCTTTGTGGGTATGAATGCCACTCATATTTTGGTAAGTTAGTTCTATGGGTATGAATGCTACTCATATTTTGGTAAGTTAGTTTTGTGGGTATGAACGTCACTCATATTTTGGTAAGTTAGTTTTTATGGGTATGAACACCACTCATATTTTGGTAAGTTAGTTAGTATTGCTTCTGTATAAAACGACTGTAAGAAGTGTATGTTTAAACAAATAAGAGTTAGGAACTAATACCTTGTGTAGGCCTGCATCAGATCAGTGCAATAAATTGCATTATTCACTGTTAGATCACCGACACCCCGCAAGTAAGGTGCGCTACACTGGTCGGGAAACCCTGAACTAGACTTAAATAAACCTGTTTGCTGCGGCCGCTCACTGCGCCTCTGAATGCTTACGTTGACTTTGTAGCCTATCTACGGGTTTCTACTGCCCAGAAATAAATTATATCAAACTTGAATTTCTCTACAGTAAAATTGAAGCAATTTTTTACAATAACACTATAATAACTAACCTTTAACATGCCAAGCCCCCTGCAGCTCAGCCTGGCTGCGCTGCACTTGCAGCTTGAAGTCGCTCGCGTCTCGCAGGCGGCCCACGCACGCCGAGCAGATGCCGCGCGAGCCCTCGTCGGCCAGTACCAACTGCATGTTACATTATCCAATTAAGAAAAATATTTGACACTTGGAACAAACTTACAAACATCAGAACAAATTAGTAAGTTATGGAATCTTGGAATCATGGAAAGTGTAGAACAGTTTGCCCGAACCAGTGATCAGTGCACCCTCAGTGCACTCTTTTAAAAACAGACTTGATAAACATTTTCAAAATGGACAAAACACAAGTGGACATTGATATGCTCGTATCAGCTATAAGCTGCCTGTGCATTTATCGAACTCACGGAGTGTAAGCGAAGTGAGTTCTTACATACAACTCCAGGCCGAACTGTCACCTGGCTACTGGGACATCTAGGCATTTGGTTTGTCCGACGATAACTTTAGTAAGTTTTTCTGATCTTTATGAAATTTCTTGGGGCTGTAGCAGGATCAATCAAGTGGTTAGGGAGCTAGAAGGAGAAAAAAAATCCTCCCTAGGGTCTTGTTACATTGGTCAACTCGTTTGCAAGTAAATTGCGAGTTCTCAGTTAGTGGCTTAAAGTAAATATACAACATAAAGCGATAACTTTGTCAAGAGTATACTGGATACAGGCACTATCAGTTTTAATATTTATCATCGAAAATAAAATACCATGCAGCTGGACAATGTTATACAACACTTATCATTAAATTTAACAATTTAGTCATCCTTCCAACATTAAAAACATTAGTACAAACAATTACATTAACAATTTTTCACGAAACTTGTAGTTATATGATGGCTATAAGTATGTATAAATAGTAAACTACGTACCTAGGGCGGTAAAATAAAGAAGGGCTCAGATCGCGGGCTTTTGTGGGCCGAACCGAAGGTGAGGGCCATAAACAAGCGATCTGAGGCCTTCTTTATTACCGCCCGTGGTGCGTACATAATTTTACGTCTTCTCCTGGGTGTGAAGTGAGATTTGCCGCTGCGCCCTAGGGCGGTAAATCTCACTTACCGCCCAGAGTGACATAAAAGACTTTTTCGTCGCACTTACATGTATATCGAAGCACTGTTGGAGCATGTCGGCATATATCTCCGTCGCGCCGAGATGTGTGTACGGTGTCGTCAGGTCCTTGTCCGGGGGACACCGCAGGCAGCAGCGACACGAATGCAGCATGTCCACCTCCATCACGACTAACGCGCAAGGACCCAGTTATACGCCAAATCTCACCAACATTACACCAAGTAATAAACGGGAGTAATTTGTTTAAAATAGTCGGTGTCAGCTGATATATAACACGATTTAAATAAAATTAATAAAACAATTCTGAATACGAAGTTGGTATCTATGATAACATAACCTCAAAATATAAAAATTTGATTTGACAGTAGGCGGTGTGCGTTTTGATACCCAAAGATGAATTTCATTTTTCATGTAATGTTTATGTAATGGTGTATTGATGGTGTACTTTATAAATAGAACTACTAACCACGATTACAAATCTTTCAATAAAATATTAGAATATGTATTTTTATATTTTCTTACAACAACTTTATTTGTATTGTTATTTTTAATATCTTGTTTTATGGTTAACCCACTTAACCCAGCATTGAACAATTTGAACATAGCAAGAAAATACAAGTGGAATGCAGCCATCAAAATATTGTTTTTGTTGAATTAGTGAGGTTATGTTATCTATGGTTTAAATAAAATAATCGTATCCTTTGAATAATTGAATCCTTGATATTAATGTTGTATGCGATATAAAGCTATCCGTGCAAGCTGTCTGCAGTAGGTAATGCAATTACAAATTTTCGAGTCCATCACAATCGGGCTCAAATGTTGCGGTATTATTTCGTAAATTACAGTAAAAGTAATTAAGCATTGAGGAATGCTACGTTCAAAACATTGAGGTAAGTGAACATTCATCCACAGGAGGTGTAAATTGTTGGTAAGTATTTGGTCAAAATAAATGATTCAGTGTTCTAAGTTTTGTACGATATTCACTAGTCTAATAGTACACGTTTCAAAATTTTAATTATAAAATAAAAATAAAATAAAATAGCCTTTATTTACAAAACAACAAATACAATTGCACATCATCTCTCTATTATTTCCCATCTTTTGTATTCTTTGCCTGCTTGCCCTTCGGCAAAGGCCTCCTCCAACCTTCTCCACTCTCTCCGATCTAATGCCACTCTACTCCAGGTACGGCCAGCTACCTGCGCGATATCGTCTTCCCATCTCATTAGAGGTTTCTTCGCCTTTCTTTCTCCCCCTATTGGGTACCATTGGGTGACTCGCTTGCTCCATTTGTCTGTGCCTCGGCAAAATAAATTAATTACCAATGTTAACTAGAAAATATGGACTATGACGGGGAAATGTATATATTGTTATTTGCAGGGAGTGCACAACAACATGCCACTAGAGACAGTGTGTGTTAAGGAGAAGGCAGCATGTGTGGAGGAGGAGCCCGGAGAGGTGTGTGTGAAGGAGGAGCCCGAGTGTGAGGACAGCGCAGGAGTGAGCGCGGCGGCCGCGCGGGCTGGGCTGTATACCGACCATGAGGTCAAGGACGAGCTCGTGCTGGGCCCCGAGCAGTGGCACCAGCCTAGAGTGCGCCCGCTACACGGTCAGTTGAATATAAACTTTTATTTTCTTGGGCATTAACAAGGATTTCCTTGTATAAACATAAATTTTATAATTCTTCCAGTACCAGATTACAAGAGTTTGCCCCACATTATACGGGGTTGGTTAGAAAGGGTTTGTGTGGGTTGCTGAAGGTAGTAGGTTAGTGATTAGGTATCAGACGAGTGTGGTTGTTGCACCTGAACAGCTGTTGAAAATCCAAAAATAAATTTAAATTTATAATTCAGTTTCATTTTACTTCAACTTCTAGTTTAAGAATGAACGTAAAAATAAAAGTTCCTTCATTTCAACTCTGACATACTTATAGGTACCCTCGTGTTGTGTAAGGTTAATTACTAGTAGTATCGGGTTCGCCCAAAAACCGAGTTTCGGTCGGACTGAATGTACAACCAGTGTCATGATATTTTGTTTCAGATGAAGAGCATCTGATAACGACACAGATGGATGTGATGAGCGACGACTCACCGAGGACGACTCCACCTCCAACGTCAGACCAGCTCCATGGTGCCGTAGCATTGCAAAGTAAAGTAAAAGCCAAGAGTCAGGTCCACACAGGTCAAGCAGCTTCGCGAGGAGCTTTGTCCCCTAATGAAGGTGTTCCTTGTGAAGGTTTGAGGTGTGCGAAAGCATTAGTTAACGAAGGCAGGGTAAAGTCTTTGAACTTTGGGCAAATTAAAAATTTAATATCCTCACCAAAACCAACACCCGACTTGTCTATTTCTCAAATACGCCAATCTCATAAGCGAAAATTTAGTAGGGCTATTTACAAAACACAATGGATTGTTGGATGTTCCCATACAAATAAGTTGTATTGCTGGTGTTGCATATTTTTTGCCAAAGATGGGAACGTTTGGAATACTTCTGGCTACGACGACTTGAACAATCTATCGTGCTCAATAAAGAGGCACATGAATTCCGAGAAACATTTATGTGCAATGATATCCTTCAGCAATTTTGGGAAAAAGAGGATAGAGGCATCTTTGTCGCGCGAATTATTAGAACAAATATCAATACATAACATGCGCGTTGACAACAATCGTAGGGTTTTTCAAAGGTTAGTCGACATTGTGTGCCATTTAGCACAGCAAGAACTTCCTAACAGAGGTCACGATGACTCAGACACTTCATCATATAGGAAAAATTTTTTGGGACTTTTATCGTTGTTATCGAAATACGACGGCGTTCTGGAAAGACACATCCAACAAAGCGATGAACCAACGGCGAGCTATTTGTCCAGCGAAATTCAAAACGACATAATTCATTCGGTAGCAGATGTAATGAGAGCTCAGATTGAACTTGAAATCAAAAAAACAAAATTCGTTTCCGTCATAATTGATGAAGCTCCTGACGTGGGTCATGGGGAACAATTATGTTTAGTTTTAAGATACTTTCATGAAAACGATATTCACGACCGTTTCATGGGATACGTAGACGTATCTCTCAGTCGCACTGCAGACGCGCTCTCTAATATTGTATTAGACCTAATAAACAAACATGACTGCGCCGCTAAATTAGTGGCGCAAAGCTATGATGGAGCCAGCGCGATGTCTGGTATAAGAAATGAGGTACAACAAAAAATTAAACAGCTGTGCCCCCAAGCAATATACGTCTGGTGCAATGCCCATGACTTGGCCTTCGTTTTATCAAAATCGTGCAATAGGATTACAGAGGTCAGTACGTTTTTTTCGGCACTACAGTCTTTGTGTACTTTCTTCAGTCACAGCACAAAGCGAGCCGCATTTTACGACACTCATTGTAGCAAGAAACTGCCTCATACTCCCGCAACTCGTTGGACGTACATGTCGCAACTTGTTCACACAGTTTTTGAACAGAAACATAATCTAGTTACTGTGTTTTCTGAAATGTCTGACAATCCACAGGACTGGGATGGAGATACGATTTTTGCCGCCGAAAATTTCGAGACCTTACTGAGCTCATTTAACTTCAATTTTTTTCTATCAACGTTCCATCGCATATTTGAAAAGTCCGACTGCTTGTCCAGCACTTTACAACAACCCGAAGTTGATGTCGGCTATTGCAGCAACCAAATAAATAAGTTCCAATCATGGTTGCGGGATGATTTCCAAACTGAATTCGAACAGATATATCAGAACACCTCGCAAACATACTCGGCCCCTCGTTTGAGACGCAACGTTCATTGCGCTCAAACAGAATATAAAAGAATATTTGCTGAAATAATCAACAACATATATTCTGAAATCGATGGACGGTATTGCGAAATGAATAAAACGAGGTTCTTTCAATTACTCAACCATAAAAAATTCGAGAATTATTGCAATAATTTCCCAACAGAGGCTCTAGATCCTTTATTTAAGATCTACGCAGACCATTTCGATAAACGAACATTGAGAAACCAGTTGATAGGTTTGTATTCGTCCTCAGAATTAAGAAACTGTAACGTTTTCAAAATAATTGATTTCATTAATGAGAACCGTCTTGAAGATAGCTTTCCCCAGCTGTTAAAGTTGGCAAATCTTGTGGTAACTATCCCGGCTACAAGTGCCTCGGCGGAACGAGCTTTTTCGTCTCTTAAGCGTATCCATACTTATCAGAGGAATACACAAGGCCAGGAGCGTCTCTGCGATTTGTCCACGATAGCTATTGAAAAACAGTTGCTGGTAGAATTGAAACGCTCGCCAACATTTTATTCTGACGTAATTGATTCATTCCTTAAAAAGGATACACGATTTGAACTGATGTATAAATAGCTATTTAACTTAATGTCACTAAATAAATATACCTACACATTTTTGATTGTTAATAGCAGTCTTGTAAGACTAGTTATGCTCTTGTAGATATGACAGTTGCTGATATCTGTAAAATTGTACTAGTTAGTACTATATGCCTTCTGATCGTTTTGATTAAATACCTTCTTGACACGCTAGCAAATGCGTGCCAGTAATTCTACGATCAATGTAACGCAAGTTTCCAATAGGCATGTAGATTGTTTTCTTATTTATTTCCGTTGCAAATGTAAATAATAATTCAATCTGTATTTGCCGCAATGAGGTATGTTATATGAAGAGTAAATAATAGATAAATTTAGTATTATGCAGAGACGCTGCTAATGAATCTAAATACAGTCACCAGCAAAAGTATCTTCCTACACGAAGGCCGCAAAAACATGTGACACGCTCGTATGGCCCTACAGATAAAAGCGTGTCACATATTTTTGCGGCCTTCGTGTAGGAAGATACTATTGCCGGTGACTGTACATGTTAGTAATGAACGAAGTCTTCGTTATTTCACTTACTCATAGAATGTGATGTTTATGATTAAATTATATAAGTATTTTATTCATAGTATGAATATGTTGATATAATATTTTAAATTAAACATTTACAAGAAATAAAGTTAGGTACTTTTATTATTTCAATGTTTTATTCATGTCCTATAATATGTGGTCGTGTATACTTAATTAAATCTAACACTCTAATCAGAACACCTATGGTCCGCGTTTAAATCGAAAGTCACTGAGACTTTAGAGGGCATGGCTAAGACACCAGTCGAGAGGAAAGAGTGGATAACTGACCCAACTTGGGAGCTAATCGCCAAGAGAAAGGAAATTAAGAACTCAAACACCCCGGCAGCACAACAAGAATACTCGGTCCTAAGCAAGATCATCAAAAAGCGTTGCAGACGAGATAAAAATCGCTATATTGAAAATATTTGCGCAGAGGTAGAGAGGCATGCCGAAAAACAACAGACCGGTGATCTTTTTAAAAAGATTCGGAAGATCACGCGCAATTTCAAACCTCGCTCTTGGACGATAGATGATAAGGATGGTAACCCGATTAATGACATTAAGCAGGTGGCAGAGCGCTGGAAAGAATACTGCGAAGACTTGTACAAAGACCAAGTTGATCACAATTACGCAGCGGACTCCTTACATACGGAGGAACTAGAACCAGAAATCCTTGAAGCTGAAGTTAAGGATGCCATTCGAAGGCTTAAAAGTAATAAGGCCCCAGGACCCGACGGGATAACCGCAGAGGCCCTAAAAGCGCTTGGCCCCGAAGGTGTAAAACAGCTTCACAGGATCTGCACCACAGTCTGGAAAACCTGTGAATGGCCACTTGATTGGGTTCACTCTTCCATTCTCCCTTTACACAAAAAAGGCTCGGTAAAAAACTGCAACAACTACAGAACCATCGCCTTGATCTCCCATACGAGCAAAGTAATGTTGCATATTATAAACAGTCGCCTTAGATCCTGTTTAGATTGGCAAATTCCACAAGAGCAGGCAGGTTTCGTTAAAGGCAAAGGAACTAGGGAGCAAATCACCAATTTGAGGCTCATTGTAGAAAAGTGCTACGAATTTAAAACCCCTGTCATTTTATGTTTCGTAGACTACCAAAAAGCCTTCGATTTCGTAAGATGGCAATATTTATGGGAAATCCTTCACAAAACTGGCGTACCGAGTCATATGGTTCGTTTGGTCAGAAATCTGTATGAGTCGGGCTTTGGAACAGTCAGCATAGAGAACCATACATCTAGCCGTTTTAAGTTTCAAAGAGGAGTGCGGCAGGGCTGCGTAATATCTCCCATTCTCTTCAATATATATGGAGAATACATAATACGCACAGCACTGGAAGGATGGGAAGGTGGAATTAAGGTTGGAGGCGTTAAGATATCCAACCTTAGATATGCCGATGACACCACCCTGCTAGCCGAATCGGAAACTGAAATGGCGGAACTTCTTCAACGCCTAGAGAAGGTCAGTGAGGATTTCGGCTTACGCATAAATAAAAACAAGACCAAGTTGATGATCGTCGACCGTTTCAATGCATTGCAGCGTACCGATTTGCTAAATGACTATGAAATCGTGCAAAATTTTCAATATCTCGGGTCTGTCATTGCCAACAATGGAAGTTGCGAGCTTGAAATCCGTAGACGCATCGGCATTGCCAAGTCCGCTATGACTCAGCTTAATACGATCTGGAAAGACCACAACATCAGAAGGAATACCAAAATATACATAATCCGCACGCTGGTCTTTCCAATTTTTCTGTATGGCTCTGAGGGCTGGACTCTAAAAGCGGAGGATAGAAAGAGAGTAGATGCGTTCGAGATGTGGTGCTGGCGAAGGATGCTTCGTATTCCCTGGACTGCACGCCGTACTAACATTTCAATCCTGAAGGAGCTTAAGCTAGACATAGAGCAGCGCCTCTCTGCAACGTGTCTCCACAGGATACTACAGTATTTTGGCCATATAGCACGTCGAAGTACTGATAATTTAGAAAAAATAATTATAACTGGCAAAGTGGATGGCAGGCGACCAAGAGGACCCAGTCCTAAACGCTGGTCCGACCAGGTGGCCGATGAACTCCAGATGCCGATGGCAGAGGTCCTTCACCAAGCAGAAGACCGCAACAAATGGAGGGGCTTATTACAACGTTTCCGTCGAAGCCACGATCCTCAGCAGTGAGGGACCGACTTAAGGAGGAGGAGGATACTTAATTACTTACATACCTACATGCAGCGTTATTATCGGGACAAGTGTTCAGCAGGCGTCGGCAAGCAGCTGACTTACAATATGTAGTTAGTACCTTACAATACACAAGAGACAACCCTCATTAGCAGCTTGCTGTCCTTGAATAACAATGTTGTGTTCACACGCGAGCCAGAGTCACGCCAACAGTGACCGTCCATCGCCTGTGACGGCATGTCGCGCAGATGTCCCACACTGGACTGCGACGATGGAGGGGCCGCGGCGTGCGGGGGGGGGGGGGGGGGGGGGGGGCGGATATATGCGAGCGGACAGGGCTCATAAATATCTATACATGACGCTATTGTTGATTCGTAACGCTGCATGTTCGCATATGTTTAAGCTCCTTGGCCGATCCTATTCATCTCATGGCGAATGTAAACGAGCTAGAGGGGTTTGGTGACATAGCAAAGGACACAGAAAATAAATTAAGGACTTTATTCTACTCTATGACCTATGACAATGGATTATAACAAAGTTCGTAATATCAATAGATTTACAATATCGTTTTACATTTTAAATGCAATTTAAAATCAGAAATACAAATAACAGTTTAAGCACTTAATATATTTATCTATCAAGTAAAAACAAAGCATTGTCATTATTAAGTGCAATAAACATAAACCTTTACAATGCAAGTACTCGTAGGCGATCTTAATGCGCCCTAAATATACAAAAAAAATATAGATACCTCAAGCCACAGATGTTTCGAATTGTAATTTGTAATGTCATACAAAATCCGGATAATTGCAAGCCCTACTACTGACGTTATTTATCATCACATCACCTGGATGATGTCATAATTAATTACATAAAACCAGAGCGAAGTTTTTTGTTTTTTAAAACCGCTTACATTTCGGGTTCGCTTGCCGGCGGATCATGCGAGCACTCGCTGAACTACACTAAGCTTGGCACCGGAATGATTCCTTCTGAACTAACATGAACTGCAAATAAATGGCTCATCGCCAGTAATGTGTGTGTGATAAATATTGAGAAAATCGGCCGGCTGCCATTTTTATGACGCCCAATAAACACTGAACCGAACCTGTATTTCTTGGACGCGGTGACAACACGCAAAGCGCTCCATTCCCGCACCCCTTCTATCTAGCAACTTCAGTTTTAGAGAATTAACCAACTTTCAAGTTTTCTAGTCCATAGATGTCTCTCGGGTGTGTTCGCTAGTTTGCTCTGGTATTGTTCTTATAGTCACCGTTAATACATCTGTACGGCTTCTGTCCGGTGTATCCTTACTATCCGTCAACATGGGACTGCTTAGTGCATTGGCGGCAGCAACCTTCTCGCCAGTGTGAACCCTCTGGTGATTGAGTAAGTGACCTTTCTGACGGCACTTGTAGTTGCATTGGCTACATGTGTACGGCTTCTCTCCGGTGTGTGTCATTTGATGAAGTCGTAGATCTGCTTTGCGATTGCATTTATAGTCACAATTGTTACATTTAAACGGCCTCGCTTCAGTATGTAACCTCTGATGACTTCGTAAGCCTGATATATTACTGCTCTTGTAGTTGCAATGGCTACATGTATACGGCTTCTCTCCGGTGTGTGTCCTTTGATGACCTCGTAGATGTGCTTTGCGGTTGCATTTGTAATCACATTCGGTACATTTAAATAGCTCCCCAGTATGTAACCTCTGATGTCTTCGTAAGTGTGATATATGACTGCTCTTGTAGTCGCAGTGACTACATGTGTACGGCTTCTCTCCGGTGTGTGTCCTTTGATGAACTCGTAGATTTGCTTTGTGGCTGCTTTTATAGTCGCAGTCGTTACATTTAAATGGCTTCTCCCCAGTATGTAACATCTGATGTCTTCGTAAGGCTGATATACGACTGCTCTTGTAGTCGCAGTGACTGCAGGTGTACGGCTTCTCTCCGGTATGTATCATCTGGTGCCTTCGTAAGTTTCCTTTTTGTCTACACTTGAAGTTGCAGTTGCTACACTCAAAATACTGTCCTCTAGTGTGTATCGTTTGGTGTTTGTGAAAATCACTTTTATCTGGACTTGTGTAACTGCAGTAACGACAACTGAAAGTATTCTTTACAGCGTGACTCTTTAAATGAGTCACTATTTTTTTTTTATAAACTGTTGTGTACTCACATTCAGCACACGTGAATTTCGTAATACTGTGTTCGCTTTTCTCGTGCTCTTCTACGAGCAATTTGGTTTGGAATGTAGAGCTACATAAATCACAAGCAAATTCTTTGGGTCTAGTCGACAAGTGTGTCTCTAGTATATGCTTCTCTAAAAAAGCCTTGTTTCTGAATCGTTTGTTACAGTGTTCGCAGGTGTATGGTATGTCTGGACTATGAACAGTGGCATCGCCACGGAGGCGCTCGAGCACCACGGAACAAGCCATCGCGAGCTGTTCCCGAGCGCGGGTGGCGCCACCGTCCGAATACACTGGAACTGGAACAAGAATTAACAAGTTTAAAAGGGAAAAACCTATCACGTTCAAATTTATTTAATTGAAAGTATTTATAACGCTACTATGTATTTTTTTTTGGAATGTAAACTTAAAAGTATACAATTTAGCGGTATAGTTTAATTAACTACATTTTGTATGTGAGTTCTTGGTGTGAATATAATATTGTAATTTGGTAAAGGTACAATTTAGCGGAATGTGCTCACGTTGTACAGATTCAATATTGTATGCGAGCAATAAAAGCGTAGGCGCAGACCGCCGAATGTACCTTTTCCTAAAAAAGTGTCACATTTGTCACAGCCTGATGGTAAGCAGCTACCCCAAATATTATAGCCGTCCTACCGCCAAGCTACGAGTACCAGCTCGATATCACAAATCACAAAATTGCATTGTCTTCGGCTACTCACAAGCATTCTAAATTTCAGATTAAAGGGACGTTAGAAGAAGATTAGGGAGGGGGGATTAGGGAAGGGGGATTAAGTGGTACGGAAATATTGAAGACAACTTGTATAATAACATACAGGCTGGATTTTTAAAGGGGTCAGTGAGGGCAACTATCAGATCCCATGTTGCTATATGAAAATGGTCTTAGGAGACCTGACTTTTGAATTAACGACGATTGGTAGATTATTGCAGGCGCTGCACTCACCCGACGCGCAGTCCTCGTCGCTCGTCGCGCCCGACGCCTCCGCCTTGACTGCCCGCACCTCCACTGCAACAAGTACACGCTTTACGTTGTGCCGCTAGAGTTGGTTACAGTACTGTGGTGCTTAGATTTTGTACAAAACTTCATTTGACCCTATTCATTCATCTTAATATAAACCCACGGTTTGCTATTTCGAATTATATGAACCGCTTCGACGGTTAAGACTTCAAGGGAACAGACTTATTATAACTGTGCAGTATTTAATTTGATTTAATTATAATCAAGACTAACACATAATGTTGTATATTAACGGGATGGTTTCAGATAATTTATCGGATTTATTTATATCAGTCAGTCCAAATCATTCTGATTATATTATTCTCTTCATTCATTTTAAATCGTAGGTTAGGATTTTTACAATATGAGTATAGAAGTAATATAAAATACAACATACAAAATACAATATAAAATATAAACACATTATTTATTATTAAAGGCCTCCTAGCCCAGTTGGTAGTAACCCTGCCTATAAAGCCAGAGGTCCCGGGTTCGAATCCTGGTCAGGGCATTTATTTGTGTGTTTATCACCAATATTTGTTCCTAAGTTATGGGTATTTTTTTCTATGAATGTAAAATAGTACACCAAGGGGATAAAGCACTGTTTTATGTCACGGCCGCGCTATTAAATCCTGAACGTAACGAAGGACTCCAGATTTAACTCCCGAGAGCAGCAACGGGGTATGAGTTAATTCCTGAGTGCAGTGAGGGATTTAAGTGCGCCCGTGACTAAAACAGCTTTATCTACTTTCTCACCTCTTGCGAGACAGTAACAAAACCAGGGCTACTAGAAACGGAATTTTATGAAAGTAAATCAAAAGAGTAAATGTATGTTTAGTACGTATTATTAGAATATTATCTTCTACTTTAATAGAATCTGAAGTATTTCTCCGTATACTGCAACGTCTTATAACACTCGCGGCAATTGTTTTAGGATTTAAAATGTGTTCCATTTTCAAATCGGTTCGGTGTGACGCCGCGGCTCGCGGGGATTAGCTTTGGCGCCGTCCGGACTTTGCGAAATTAGACTTTAAGGACATAACAATAAGAAGTAAAATCACATTATTACCCGGCGGGTTATAATACTTATAAATAAATAAAAATATTTATAATACTTATAATGTAACATTATTCCCCGCTAAAGCCAAGGGCTACAATGATTTGCTTTCGGTGGGGTTTTCATGATACATAATTTGGCATGTCAAGCAGGTGTTGTGAAAATGTATATAATTAATATATATAAGTATGTACATTGTTGCCTAGTACCCATAGTACAAGCGTTGCTTAGTTTGGGACTAGGTTGATTTCTATAAAATTGTCCACAAACAAAAAAATATATAAAAAATTACCTGACACAGTGACAGTTTGAGGGTGATAAGTAGTACGGGAGAGACTGATGCTTTATTGACGAGACGAAGACATGCCTGGACAGGAATATTCAAAGGTGTCTAATTTCCACTTTACACAGGTTGTATGTAAGCAGGTACTCACGCAACATGGGCTCATTGTCTTCACTCGTCCTGTCTCCATCCTCCATTTCTGATCCAGGCATTTCATCTAGAACAATCAAACAGAATATACATATGTGACGTGCAGTGCCTATACGCTAGTCAATTCCTGGCCATCTCCTGGCGTCCCCACACTGGAAAAATGACCTGTAAGATCAATTTAAGTTTTGATATTCACAGTAGAAATTTGTCCACAATGCAACTTTTATCTTTATCAATACAAATACAAAATTCTTCACTTATTTTTCCACGGTTATCTTACATCTTACCCAACTATTAGTAACTTAGGTCTATTTTTAATTAATTAGTTCTATCAATTGAAGTTCCCTCACGCAACATCTCATCAGGTATCCCGTCTGCATCTAGCATCTCTGGCTTGACCGGGGGCTCCTTACCTGAAGCAATCATGAAGCCAATTTAGCTTTCGAAATTAACAACTATAAATGTAAAGGCGAGTAAATGATTTGCAAGATAATTACAACAAATTGTATGTAGTTTATGTAATGGGATCGGTACTCACTCAAGTCAAGATCCTCGTTGGTTCCGTCTCCGACCTGCATATCTGGCTCCACTGTGGGTTCTTCCTCTACAGCAAACATACATAACACACGTCACTTTATCTTCTGCTAACTATTCAAAACTGTAATGTCTCAAAGGTTATTTTATGATAACGAAAAATTGTCTGGCAGACTTTTGTGCAGTCCCTTATGCTGTGTGTTAGTCAGGTAGCAATGGTACATCCTCTAGCTAACATTGTGGTACAAAGTGAGACTGTGATACTTGTACATTAGATGATTGTCTTTAAAGAGATTTAATTACACAACTAGTGTAACATGGGAAACCTGCGTCGTGCAGCCGCCGGGCGCATTGGCCAGAGAGAATAAAAAAGTTCCCGATCGCGCGCTCGGCTTTTGTTTTCAGGCTGAAAATTTTCTTTGATTTCACTGTGGCTAGAAATGTTATTGAGTATCTTGTTGGATATATATAATTGCTTTATGTTTCCAATACTGATTAAATTATTTACGAAAGGCTGCCACTTATGCAACCTTTTGTAATAAACTTTAACTAAAGAAGACGCTCTACCTACGTGGCCTACGCCAACTGCAGATATTACTGTTACGTATTGTTTTCTCGTCAATACTTATTTCGATTTTCTTCAAACTGAAGCTGAAACTGAACCGGCGGATTATTGAGATTGTATATATATATGGAATACGCAACTCCTGACGTGCTTGACTTCAACTTGGACTGCGTTCTGCTCAGTTAAAGGCCAGTGACCTTTGTTTTAATTTCTAGCGGCTCACATATTGACTGTTTCTTAGTAGATTTGTATATAGTTTATTTTATTATATTATATTTTTGTATATCTAAAAACTTGTTTAATTTCCCGCGACCTAGCCGGCTACACTAGTACTTGTTACGATTTTAAGCTAACATGGTCACTAACACTACAATAACTATTTAATACGGGATATTTACCATGTAAGTTTGTTTCCAGTGTTCCCATCCCTGAGTTCTCAAAACCAAAACAGTCTATTTCGGTAAAAACCGTGCGAGTTGATACCGTAAGTGTAGTGTGTCGTAACCGTGATCGAGTTCCAAGTGAGAATGCGGACAGTAGTAGTAGCAGTGACAACGGGCGAAAAAAGCGAACTCGAAGATGGTAGATCGCTATGGTGTGTGGGTAGACCACAACTGACACTCGCAGCTACTTCAGTTACTCCGTGACAATGGCGCATGCAACTGTGCCGAATCGGCTATCGGAAGCTCATCAAAACAAACTTACATGGTAAATATTCCGTATTAAATAGTTATTGTAGTACTTGTTATATGAGCAGTGATTGGTGTGAGCAGTGAAGTCTGCCTAGCTCTTTCAAATCTCTCTCAACTGCTCAAAGGTTAACTGGAAGAAATCCCGTAAAGGGATAAGTTCGCCTTTGTACATATTTGCTGTGTTATATATTTCTGTTGTGTTTTCCTGTACAATAAAGTGTTTTACTACTACTACTACTACTACTATTACCCTTGATCCGGCTCGCTCCCTGCAGCCGCTCCTGCAGCTCCGCCTGGCTGTTCTCCACTTGCAGCTTGAAGTAACACGCGTCTCGCAGGCGGTCCACGCACGCCGAGCAGATGCCGCGCGAGCCCTCGCCGCCCAATACCAGCTGCGTGATCAATTATCAAATTAAAAATGACATTTAACTAATGGAAATCAAAGACATTTATCGCTAATTTCACACAATGTTATTATTTTTAAATGGTTTCTGAAGATCTAACAACAAGGTTTATAAATGGCCAATTGACAATTTCATTGTATAAAACTTACATGTATATCGAAGCACAGTTGGAGCATGTCGGTATATATCTCCGTCACGCCGAGATGTGTGTACGGCGTCGTCAGGTCCCTGTCCGGGGGACACCGCAGGCAGCAGCGACACGAATGCAGCACGTCCATGGCAACCAGAGTACAAGAATGTTTCGCCAAATTTCACCTAATTGAGTTATTTTTACCCCTCTGAAACTTTGAAAAGAAAACAATTGTGATTGCGCATTATTGCGAAGATTGGATACATAGAGGATAAATTTAATATAAACGAAGTGCCTAAACATCTGTGGATAACCTCAATAATTTGACAGAACAAGTTGAAGTTGGTGTGCGTTTTGTTATTTTTAAGATAGAACAAACTTTTCAAGTTATATTGTATGTTATAACTGTTATTAATATTAACAGTGACTACTCTTAACTAACATATTATTAACATACCTTTCTATAGTTTGGCCAGAGTTTGTTCCACTTCAAGCATAGACAGGGAGAATCATACTGTCTTTGTCTAATGCTAGTACTTTCACTACTAAAAAAGGGATGGGTATAGCATGTTACTCTGACTGTTACTGCGCTTTTGGTTTGCCAGACTATATTATCATATATTTCATACATAATTTTATATGTATATCGTGAATATGACTTAGGGTCACAACAGACCTCGCGGAAGTAGCGGAAATTCATAGACAAAATGCTTAATTTGTCTATGGCTTCCATACAAAAAATCTGCTACCATGGACAAATTTCCGCTAATTCCGCGAGGAATTCCGCTTGGTGTGTGGTGACCCTTAAGCAAGTCTAGCCTAGCAAGTGGAATATACTTGTTAAAATATGACAGATGTTACCCAAACATGACAAACGTCATAATCATATGTATTTTATTTTGTTTGTTGTAAGAAATAATCTTGCAAATTTTGGCTTGGAATTTTGGTTTTGAATATAATAATACAATCTTCGTCATTGATACAAACCTATTCTATTACTTCCGTGCGAACTGTCAGTAGTACGGGCGGCGCAGACACGTTAGCACTTCACTTTCTTTGCGATTTTAGCGAAGCCATTAACTATTGGTGGTTTTGTTTTGATCCTGTGATCGAAGTCAGAGGGAGAAAAGTGAGTAATTTTTATCGGATTTTACGTTAAGCATTTGTCGCGCGCAGCGCGATTCGCCATAGAAAAATCGGTATGTATCAACACTAGTAATGTCAATCTATTTGTAGTGTGGTAACACCACTCTTGTCTTTGACTAACTTAGTATGTTGGTACCTTGGTAGAAAGATGGCGGGAATAATGGCCGCGGTGAACACGAGTGGAGGTGAGCAAAAATCGTGTGGTCATAAGACCAGTTAGGAGCTACGAGCTACTAGGAGGCCTGCGCCCCAGAGAAACACCCCGGGTGAGTGAGTGTTTATATTACTATATTGGTATGTCGACCTATATGTACATGATACGTGGAAAGATGAGGAGACCTATAAGGCATAATGTTCTTTCCGTTACTGGTAGTCCAATCTTGCAGTGCAAAGCACATTTGGTAGTCAAGGACATTGGACAGAGGTGTGTCGGGAAACACACTATGGGTACGGTCGACTGAGTTGGAGCATCCGTGGCGAAACTATGGGGAAGGTGGAGGTCTCCGGGGGGCCAAAGGCCCCCTGTCCGGCTAAGTGACTATTGGCAAACATGATTAGAGTCACCAGGGTTGCACCCTGTTTAGACCGGAGCAAGTCGACCGATGCCCAACAACTTGAGGTGCGAAGCCATAGGAAAGCGGTAAACCGCTACTAAACAATAGTTACTCTATGGTAGACGTGGATTTGCAACCACGCAGGTGTAACTAGGGATGGCAAGGCACTTGGTAAAACCAAACATGCATGTGAGTGGCATAGCCACAAGTGAGAGGCACGACCTCACTGTATTTGTATACACATTGACGATAGTGAAAGTAGAATAAAATGGTCGACTTATCTTTCCACTGTCATGGTAAATTAAAATGTGTAATGAAACCCATGTCGTCCATTCATAAATGTGAACCCAGTATTAAGTATTTGATACAGACATCATATGGAGGGACGACAGCATTCAAACCACTAAGTAGTACCGATCATACAAAACCTTAAGCGTTTGTAGTCTAATTGAAAAATATCTGCAATTTATATCACTTGGGGAGGCATGTTACAATATTTATACAGAATTTACACAATATAAAATAATAACAAAATGCATTTCCTATATTGCCCTCAATTAAGGTCTTACTCCAAAAATTAAACATTAAATATTGCTGACTATTATTATTTTTAGTGTTAAATTGTGTAAGTGATTCACTTATTTCTTTGTGAGTTTGTGACTTTTACAATTACACTTTTATTTTTGATTTATTCGATCGTCACCTTTTTGTGTGGTTACTAAATCCACTGTTGTTTTTGCATAGTATGCCCTGCATTCATTGCATTTGCTAAAAATTAAAAAGAAATAGCACAGCACTTCTTGATCAAGGATTGACGCTGTGAGGCTACAGTAATACACTTGTCACCTGGTGCTACTTGCTTGCAGGGGCCGCACGACAACATGCCACTAGAGACAGTGTGTGTGAAGATGGAGGTGGAGGTGGTGTGTGTGAAGGAGGAGCCCGAGTGTGAGGACAGCGCGGGAGTGAGCGCGGCGGCCGCGCGGGCCGGGCTGTATACTGACCATGAAGTCAAGGACGAGCTCGTGCTGGGCCCCGAGGAGTGGCACCGGCATAAAGTGCGCCCAGTACATGGTTAGTTGAACTTAAGGGACATGAGGAGAGGCTGCGTAAATACTATAATTCATAGACATAAAATAATACTAGACTAAAATAAATATACTAATAGCTGGCTAAGATTACCATCGCATAATACTCATAGATAAAGATATAATGTAGTGTGAATATCAAAATCATAATTGATTTTACTGCTCATACTGTACCTGTGCAGAGTAGGGACTGGTTGCCAGAATTGACTAGCGTAGAGGCATTAAATGATAAATGTATACTGTTTGATTGTTCTAGATAAAATACCTCGATCAATAATGGAGGACGGAGACAGGACCAGTGAAGACAATGAGCCCATGTCGCGTGAGTACCTGCTTACATACAACTTGTATTAGTTAAATGAGCCATCATTTCTATAATATTGTTTAATTTCCTTTCTGGGCCTGTGGTGGTACTGGTGGTCATATTAATAAAGCATCTGTCTTACTTTTTTACCATTTACACTGATACTGTCATTGTATAGCTCAAGATAATATTATTACAATATATTTCTGTGGGATTGGGGTTCATCGGACTACAGGGTGCGGGGTGCGAACGCACGAAACGACTAGCTTCGTCTTCTTTGGTGCGGACTGCCAAGGAATGGAATATGTTGCCGTCATCTGTATTCTCTGACAAATACGATCTCGGTCTCTTTAAAGCAAGAGTGAATAGGCTATTACTGAACCGGTGAGCTCTCCATCGCTTCGCTTTCCATCAGGTGAGACTCGGGTCAATCGCTGGTAAGTCTCAAAAAAAAAGTATGACAAAGCCTTTTGTGGATTTCATCATTGGTTTATACGAGACCAAGCCTGTTGCGCATAAGCATTTGTAGCCATCTCACAAAGCCTGTGTTGCGAATATTTATTAATTGTTCATTTATATAAATAAATTCGTACTCTAAATCGTTCGTAAATACATATTAAGGGACACTCGTACACAAACAAATCGCCCTAGTTCCAAATTAAGCTCAATAAGGTTTGTGTTATGTCTTGGTATTAGACAACGCTAGATATAATAGATAGATATTAATAATTCTTATATAATTATAACAACAAATCACAGGAACAAATATCACTATGGCCACCTTCCAGCTCCATCATCATCACAATATTGTATCGTCACGCGATTTATATAAGCGTTTTATGACGTAGATATTTGTGTACGCATTTTGCATTGTTGCATTGCATCGTACCTTTTTGTTAATGTAGCAACGCGGCTTTTTAACTCGTTATTACGTGGAAATTTACGTTCTAAATGAATGCAGTCAAACAACAATGATTTCATATTCAAAATATCCTGAGTAGCCTATCCTTTTAAGCGGGAAGCACAGGTAATTTTTTCCTGATAAAACATTACATAACTGGGTTGACGATGATTCCGGACTTTTATTACACAGTCACACAAACTTTGCCCAGTCAATGCTTTCCATGGCGAGGATAAAGTTATTAAGATTTTTATTAGAGTAATCTCTAATTACGCGAGTTTTCATTGTAGGTTTTTTACGACGACCTGATAATTCTAGACGCACGGCGTAATGGTCTCCGATGTTAGTAACTTACGGAGGACGCAACTACTGATCCTGCATCCACATTAGTATAAGCGTGATCAAGTGCCGTACACGAGTGAGAGCTTACTCTAGTGGGAAAATTTATCTCATTTCTACAGTTGTGGGACGTTAACACATCTTCCTGATATCTAAGGTCTGCGGTTTTTTCTCCTATGCAGTTAATATTCATTTATTTTATTTTATTTATTCAAATTATTCGTTACACAGCATTACAGTAAAAACCAAGGCACTGCGAACTACTAGTTTGATCTAGGCGATGTAACTTCGTGGCTTCGTTGCGTCGTCTGATCTGGTGCAGGATTCGGCAGAGTGCCCCGGAACCGCCGAAACACAACACCCTTCGGCCAGAAGTCTGCACTCACGATGGTGTCCTGCAGCGGCCGCGGCACGCGCACCACAAACGAGCTGAAGTGCACGTAGTGCCGGGACTGTAGCTGGTGCACCCTCAACGAGAAGCCAGTCTTCCGGCGAACGTACTCCACCACATCGTCGGCCACGGCGGAGTGATGCAAAGCGCGACACGTAGAGCGCCCTACTCGGTATTGCAATCTGGAGACCGGAATTACCCGGTTCCGCAGTGCCACACAGAGTCTTGCGGGGCGCCCTGCGCTTCTTGCTCTTCCTTTCCACCGTTGCGAATCCCTCCTTATCCACATCGGTGCGGGAGGACTTTTCCTTTTCGGGAACCCGTACCCGGTTAGCTGCGATCGGCTGACCGGCGACGTCAGCATAATTACGCCGACGTAAATTCGAAACAGGAGGCGGTGGCACGCGCGGGGGGCGCGCGGGCGGTACAACGGCGGATGCGGCACTTTTCACAGTGTCAGCACCTCGCAAACTGACTGACTCGGCGCTTATAACAGTGAGTCGGTCATCGCTCTTGAAATTTGATGCCGCCGACCGAGTTGAAGCACTATTTCGCAAACTATCCACTTCGTTGCGCAACTCAGTAATAGTGACTTGGGCCACTTCAAACTTCAAAATACTATCTGCTAAACTTGTTTTTAGGGCCACGATATCCTTAAACAAGCAGCGAACGTTGACTTCATCCGGAACATGAGACGGCTTCGTCACAAATTCAGGAATCCGCTCTTCGTTCTCCCTCAGGATTTTCTTGATATCCGCAAGGGTCTTCATTCCGGTTTCATCCCCTTTCCGGTGAGGTACGTACATATGTGCCAAGGACTCCAAGGGACTGGCACAGCACCTGCTTCATATCTCCTATAATTAAGAAATCCTGACTAAATTCATTGGCTTTCTCGAGCACACATTCAAGGTGGGTCAGAAAGTCTTTGGTCGCAATTACATTTGTTCTACCAAAGTATTGAGTTGAGCTTTGGATAGTCAAAGAAGAAAATGTGCCTCGAAAAAAGCTCAAAAGGGAGGTTTTGCTCAGATAGCGCCGTCGTTTCGTTTCGTCCTATACCCACTCGAATAGATGGAGACACTGTTTAATGTTGAATGAGGTTTAACGACAGAATATGGGCCAGATAGTTCGTAGGCCACATCAAGCGTTTTCTAGCTACGTCAATAGATGGCACTGAATTAAGTTAATTCATATCTTGTCACTCTAACACCGTTAGATGGCAGTTAATTTAGCCACCCTGTATATATACTATTATTGTCACTTTAAATGTATCCGTATTTACTGACGTAACCGTACTTACTTATAGGGTGGTCTAAAAATCACTGACCAGAAGAAACCGGATAGTACTTTTAATCTATTTCCCTAACACAGTTGACCTTTATTACCGAGAAAAAAGTAGTTCATAGTCGTATGACGGTGACTAGTAAAAATCCAAAAAATTAGTAAAAACGGTCCGATAGAGAGCATAATAAAGGGAGCTGGGCCTATAACCGCGAAGCATTTCGTTCATCGAATCGTCTATTTGCACCACTCTCTTTCGTATATGCAAGAGCGATAGAGACGGGACCATCATTTTGTCGATTTTCGAACTTCGCGGTAGGCCCTCAGACCCCATGATTGTATGCGAAAATGGTATTCTCCTAATAAGACCATCAATCGCCGTTTATTAAAAAGTTCGGGAAGGTTTCATAAGACCATTTTGAAGGGGACAATCTCTGTTGTAATGACGGTATACAAATTATTTTATCCTTATTTGGAACAGAACCTTTAAGTCTAAGGAGAGACTTTGCCTCCTTATGATTATTCTATCGCTTGTACAATGGGTTGTGCTCTGAAGAACTGTTTGACATGATATGATGCCCACGGCCGCTTTGTATCACCGCACCGCCCACCGTCGGCAGGGTGTTCATCCTCACACCCTGGAGCCTAAAGGGTTATTTTAAGAGGAATTACCTCCCGTGAACGCTCTGGCTGTGGAATGAATTCGCTGCCGAGGATTTCCTAGAGGGGTATGAGGTTTTTCATAGGTGTATAGGTCCTTAAAGGGTAGGCAACGTGCATGTGAATCCTCTGGAACTGCAGGCGGCCATAAGCTACGATAAGTACCTACCATACCATCAGGCAGGCCGTATGCTTGTTTGCCAGACCCTATCCTATCCTTAGCTTCGGTCCCCTAAAATTCCTCGGAGCTCGGATACAGACTGCACAAAACATATGCGTAGACTTTAATGAGCTTTTATTTGATACCCCACATGTGTATTTGGGTCCAATTTGGACTGTTCCGACGTCATTACCCGGGAGACTGACTCTAGCAAGACTATATTTAAGTATAATAACCTCAATAAAAGTATAAGTATTTTCTTCTTACAACACTTTATATCCCGAATAGTTGTATCTGATTGGCTCAAAAAATAGCAATACACACACACACACTACTAATTAGAGTTACATACTTTTTTATTTAAGTTTATTTTGTTCTGTTTTATGTTGAGTTTAGATATATGTACTTGTGTGTTTTTGTTAACTTACCAAATTTTAATTTGTAATAGTAGTTTTGGGAATAATAGTAGGGGAGGTAGGGGAGGGATTGGCAGTTGGGAGACATGGGCACTCCCCTTTTATTCTGATATGATCATAGATTTTATTTTTTTCTTGATCTAGTAGTTTACATTACCGACTGGCAACACTGTTCATCCATAGACTATCTGTCATTTCTGTCAGTTGTCAAACACAAACACGTTTGAAGGTTATGGGCTCGTAAAACTAATATTTTTTGTTGTTTCGGATCGTAATAAAGGGAAAACTAATGAAAGGTATGTGTATCTTTTATTATTTATCTATTGTATATTTACTAATCTATGAATTGAACTGAAATCTAAGCCTAAATACGTAGATTCAAAAAAATACCAGTAGGTAACCTATGTCGAAAATGTCCCGTGCCCATTGCTCCCTCTGTATACATTTTCGACATAGGCTACTGGTATTTTTTTGAATCTACGTATTTAGGCTTACATTTCAGTTCAATTCATAGATTAGTAAATATACAATAGATAAATAATAAAAAATACACATAGGTACCTTTCATTTGATAGTCTTTTATGGGTTATACCCAATCTCAGATAAGTTAAGATACGATAAGATATGTTTAGTTGTTTTTAAAGTGAAACTTTTATTCCATCGCCTCGAATTTTAAAGACTCTCTTCTGCGCGACATGCGTTACATATGTAACGCTGATTCTCGTTTATAGTAAGGTGAGGCTTATTTCATAAGCAATTCGCTGTGTGCATGATTGTGGCGCCATCTCTTGGGCAGGTGGTCAATCTGTTTTTTTCCTTTTTTATAAATAGGTTGTATTCCTTGCTTATATGAAATGTAACTGGCTGATTCACTATTATGACAGCAGACAGGGGATTTGCAATTTCATTTCTTGTCACATTGAGCACTGCGATCGTTCTCGTTACCCCCACCATGCACTTCGCACATAGCGAATAAGGTTCATGTCATGTTGGCAGTCAACCGCGGTATACAAATCTATATTTCGCGTCTTAGCGTGACTGCAGCGGTGGCACTGTGGTATGGCATGAGACTTACGAACGGATGGGCGAGGGTTCAAACCCCGTGGGACGAATTATTTTTTTCTAAATTTTGGAAACATTTGGCAAGTCATTCCAGCTCTGTACGTCTAGCATGACAAACCAATTGGGCACCAATTTCTAAGCGCCATGCTAACATAGTAAAGTTTCACTTGCGTCGTGGTTTCATAAAACCACACAATATTTTTTTGTTTGTTAACTTTTAATTTTGGTTTCTATTATTGATATAGTTTAAGAGTCCGGTAACGATTTGAAAACGAAAATCGCTAATAATAACATTATACACATGAATTGCATTTGGTACGATAGCTTGAAGTCTTGTTATTGCAAAAAAGTACTTTAGGTCTATTTATATTAATATTTAATACCTTAAAACTAGATTCTTACAGAGCATGTTTAGTGAGGACGTTGATTCATGTAATTTTGTCGTACGATTTTTAATTATTATTTGTTATGGACCCTAATATGTTTTATACTATCTGAATAAAGCATAAAATGAAGTTTATTTTTGTATTTTTATGTTTGCAAAATACTTTAGTATCTTTCCAAAAATATCACCTAAACTTCGGCAATTTTTAGTAAAATTGCTCTAGCAAAACACACTCTCTCTCAAAAAATATATATGAAAATGAAAAAAACTGTTACACTTATTCCTCAGGCGACTCATTTTCCAATGTATTTATATATTTTACATACTTATATAACTTAATTTAAATCAATAAAAACCTTACTCTTTTCACCTCTCCAAGCAAAAATCGCGAAACTGGTTCTAGATTAGGGTGAATTATTTATAAATAAAGCATAATATTAAAAAATCGTTGTATTTATTCCATCCAAAAAGAAACGATCTTTCATAATATGTATACAAAATTATAGAAGTTACGTTAGTTACTGCAAAATCGCATCAAAAAGTTGAGCGAAATCGAAAAAAAACATTACCGGACTCTTAATAATAGTCTATTTGTGAACTAATTGTTGGATTCCATTAAGAATATAAAGAGATTTATAGGCCGTGCCCAAGCCTCCCACAGGATATGTCCAAGCCTCCCTACCGTAGGGAGCATTGGGCACTTTTGACTTAGTTTATAAAATATCTCATAATGTTGAGACTGATTGTAATTTTTAAGAAAGCTCTTTAAGTATATCTAGCCAAATGTATGGTGCAATAAAAATTGGCAATAAAAGTTGATTATCTATAAAATCTGATTTTTTATGCAATAAATAGTGAAAAAGTGCCCATCCCTCCCCTACCTCCCCTATGTGTGGAAATAGGTATGCACGGGCATGAACGTGGAAGCAGAGTATTAGGGAGCCCTACTTACAAATCTTAGTGTAAGGCCTGAGTGGACGCTCGTGGCGGGGCGTGCAGCGGGGCGTGCAGCGGGGCGGGCGAGCGTCCATACACTTTATGCAGCGTCGACTCAGGACACCAGTACGAGTGTCCTTTGTTTGACATGCACGCCGCCCGCCCCGCCCCGCTGCACGCCCCGCCACGAGCGTCCACTCAGGCCTTAGACTTACAATAGGGAGTGAGCTCTCATCAATAACATTAATGTACAAAAAAATCTTGCAACGCTGTTTTTTAGTTTTTATCATATAACTATTTTCCTTAATTTTTGTTCCAGTGTGTACGGATGATGGCGCCGCCCGTGCCAGGGAACAGCTCGCGATGGCTTGCTCCGTAGTGCTCGAGCGCCTCCACGGCGATGCGACTGCATCTTACAGTCGGGAAAATCTATACATCTGTGATCACTGTGACAGTCGATTCAAAAATAAGTTTATTTTAAGGGCACATATACTAGAAACACACTTCATAGTAACGAGACCTATCAAACCTCCAATTCATTTAATCCAAAAGAAATTTGCTTGTGATTTTTGTAGTTCCACATTTCAAACAAAATTGGTTGTATCAGAGCACGAGAAAAGCGAACATGGTGTAACGAACTTCATGTGTGCTGAATGTGAGTACACAACAGTTCACAAGAAAAGCTTAATAACTCATTTAAAGAATCACACTATGAAGAATAGTTTTAGATGTCGTTACTGCAGTTACACCGGCCCAGATGTACTTAAACATCAATTTATACATGCTGGAGAACGGCCTTTTAAGTGTTGCCATTGCGACTACATGTGCAGTCGGAAAGAACGTCTAAAAATTCACCAAAGGATACACACAGGAGAGAAACCGTACAAATGTAGTCAATGTGATTACAAATTCAACCAAAAACCGCACTTACAAACACACCAGATGATACATACTAGAGCTAAGCCATTTAAATGTAGCAGTTGCGACTACAAGTGTAGTCGGAAAGAAGTTCTGCAAACGCACCAAAGGATACACACCGGAGAGAAACCATACAAATGTAGCCATTGTGTTTACAGATGCAGCAGTAAATCACATTTACACAGTCACCAGAAGATACACACTGAGGTAAAACCATTTAAATGTAGCAATTGCGACTACAAGAGCAAGCAGAAAGCAAATTTACTAGTTCACCAAAGGATACATACCGGAGAGAAGCCGTACAAATGCAACAATTGCAACTACAAATGCAGTCATAGGTCATCCTTACGGATACATCAGGTGATTCATACTGAAGCGAAGCCATTTAGATGTAGCAATTGCGACTACAGTTGCAGTCATAAAGCAAATTTACGAGTGCACCAAAGGATACACACAGGAGAGAAGCCGTACACTTGTATTCATTGCGACTACAAGAGCGCTCATAGTTCAGCCTTACGAACACACCAGATGATACATGCTGAAGCGAAGCCGTATAAATGTAGCAATTGCGACTACAAGTGCCGTCAGAAAGAACATCTACAAGTGCACCAAAGGATACACACAGGAGAGAAGCCGTACAAATGTAGTCATTGCGACTACAAGTGCAGTGATGGATCAAGTTTCCGAAGACACGAAAGGACACATACTGGCAAGAAGGAGAAGAATTTTCAGTGTAGCGATTGTGGTTACAAATGCAGCTGGAAAGCACAGTTACAAAAACACCAGATGATGCACACCGGAGAGAAGCCGTAAAATGTAGTCATTGCGACTACAAGTGCAGGCGGAAACGACACTTACAATCACACTTACGAAGGAAAGTGAAACGTTCTATTAAAAAATTTTAGTGTGCCTCCGCAAGTGGTCGGTATTGTGGTCCTTATGTATAAGTATTGTCCTGTGTTGTTATATACCAGGTCGGTGGTGGTGGTTATATATAAGTATTGACGTATAGTGTAGTGAAGGCTGGAGCGCTCGTGTGTGTGCTGCGTGACGTGTGTCGTGTTCCCTTGCTGCGCGTGATGTTCCCGGCGGCGTGCGGCGTGCAGGACGAGCCAGAGTAGTGTTTACGTATCGACGTGTTGTCAAGACCGTTTGAGAATTGAATTTATCTAGTACCCCGTATCACTAAGCTAGGTACGAGTAATTAGATGAATCTTTTGAGATAATTTATTTCATTAATATGGCTTCTATAGATACGTAAGGACGCATAATTATTATTTTTTTCATTTATCTTTGCCGTAGTGTGCGCCGCCGGGGCCCGCGGATTATGTTGTCGTTTTATTATTTAATCATTACTAGTAAAGTAAGCCTACATTGAAGAAACCATAGTAGAATACCTAAGTCATGAGGTTGGTATCTACTGCCTTGATACAGTTCTACATCACTTACGTCATTAGGGAACAATGCTGTTAGTTTAAGATCAAAACGGCGCGAAGATGTCAACGAATAGCATAGTGAGGGAGTCGTAGGGACGAGCTGAAGACATTAATTTGCATGTTATTTTACCATGATATTAACGACCCTTCCAATGTGTATAGTGCAACTCTGCCATTTGCACTTTTTTACTTACAATATTTTTTTATTTGTGTAAGAACTAACTTGAAATAAAATATTGATGATTTTATTTTTATTGTTTTATTTTTATTTTTGTACCATGTAACAATGAGGCAGGTCAGCTACCAACCGGAAGAACCTACGACGCAGGAGGAAGGTGTAATATACATACATACCCACTAAGGGCGTGCTTACTTAGGCATAAAGAGAAGAGAAGTAGCCGTGTCTATAGCTGCGCGACTCGTAGTAATCGCGTGAACAGCACCGTTAGCCCAAGAGTGACACGACAGTATCTGCGCGAGATAGTACATCCGTCCTTTTCTGACTGTTTCAATTAATAATTTTCACCGGGGTACCCTAATAAAAAATATTTTTCCAGTTTTTTTTTCTATAGACTCGGTCAGACTGCCGCGTTTTGTTAGCGGGGTGCGATGAGAGCGGCGCGCGTCGCGCCCGCATCACGCTTGCGGCCCGCCAGCGCCGCGCTCACATCCAGCGCGCATCGCTCTCTCAAGGGGCAGTTTATATATGGGTGTCTCTCTCTGCCTGGGCGCGGCGCTCTAGCAAGGCGCTGCGTCCACGCGCGGATCGCGCTCGCGTCGCGCTTTCATCGCGCCCCGCTACCGCCACGCTAACAAAACGCGGTAGTCTGACCGAGCCTTCACTTTGTCGGCGTGATTAATGCATACTCTCTTACCAAATTTCAGCTTTCTAGAGCTAACGGTCACTTAGCTAGTCCGCGGACAGACGGACGGAAGGACATGGCGAAACTATACATAATTGACTACGGAACGCTAAAAAGAACCGACTTCACTTAGGCTCCGCTTTTCCAAGAGGAAATGCCCGAGTTGCTGTAAGAAATACTGAAATCACTATGAGTGTACCTATAATAATTGATGGGTTCCCTCGATTTCTCCAGGATCCCATCATCAGATCCAGACCTGGTGACAATGGAACCAACTGTGAAGTATACTCTTTCAAACAAACAAAGAATTTTCCAAATCGGTCCAGTCATCTTCAAATAATCGGCAGCTCCTTAATTTTTTCAGTTCGATCAGATCTCTTATAATTTTGATTTCTTATATCTCCTAGACTTAGAGCTTATTCGTTTGTGATCCTAGTTATTCTTATTTAATTTGCAATAAAATATCGCTTAGACCAGTTTAAGTGCAGTGCACTACTAAAACATTAACTACAAGTGCAACCATAAGTGCAGTGCACGATCATTGCACCATCTTAACGCATCTTCGATTGTGTATCATTCACCGAAGCACGCAAAAATATCTGACAAAATTTTATCTGAAGAGTAAGAGCCTGCCACATATTTTTACGGTCTTTGTTGTACAAGATAATTAATGCAGGTGACTGTATCTAATATATTTATTTTGGCCATGGTAAAAGAAGACAGGTATAGCACTAAATTTTGGGATAATTTTAACTAAGTAACTTAGTGGACCTTGTGCTCCACCTTGCAGAGTGCAGAACCAGGGTTAGGTTCAGCAAAATATGCAGAATCCAGTTAGCCACATCAACTAATTTAGTTAACATTATTTCTAAATTTTTAGTTTGAGAACCAAAGTGGTTTCTGGCGTAGTGAGTGCTATAGCTGTCTTTTCATGATTATTTATATTTTATATTTATATTTATTCATAACATTACATTAATAGGCTTACAGTAGGATACCAAATCGCCTACAATGCTAGAAACTTACTAACTAAATGACTCTAAATAACGAATTAAATAAACATAACAAATATGCGCTTCTAGGTAAATTCATTACACATCGACTATCAGCGAACACGTCGGCATCCAGCCTCAATACGAGTTAGTTTAGGAGTACCGGCGCACGAGCACCGGGCGCGTTGTCGGCGCGGCGCGTGCGCTGCCCCGACGTCGGCGCAACAAAAAGTGGGCGGCGGCGGCGCCCCGCACGACAGTATTGCTCGGGGACAAACAGTCGAATACCTTCCAACGCCACGGGGTTGTCTATTTGTCCTCTTAACAGAAAGCTATAGTGGACTGCGAGATGTAGCTTACGTCTATAATGGAGGGTCTCGAGTCCGACCATACCTGCCACAAAAAGTGACGGATATAGAAAAGGGTAGGATCCGTACTGCCCTTTGTAGAGATATTGTGCAAATTTCCTTTGTACTCTTTCAAGTAAGAGCGTATAAACCTTTTCAAATCGATCCCATACTATAGAATTATACTCCAGTTTACTACGTACGTATGCATTATACAAAAGTATTGGTACAGCAGTGCTGGTAAACTGGGGCGCCGTACGCATTACAAATCCAAGCGTTTTATTTGCGCTCTTTACCACCGCATTAATATGGCTGTGAAAATCTAAGCTAGTATCTAGCTCAAGGCCTAGGTCACGGATATTTTCCACGCGCTCAATAAACTCCCCGCCAAGTTGATAATTATAAGCTAGTGGGCTCTTGCTCTTGCTAAACGTGATTATTTTGCACTTTTTCCCATTAAAGATCAAATTATTTGCTTGGCTCCATTGCACAACCGCATTAATATCGCGCTGTAATGTCTCACAATCAGGAACCGAATTAACAGCATGGAACAATTTGAGGTCGTCGGCAAACAGCAAGCACCTGACAGAGCTAACAACCGAAGGCAGGTCGTTGATCATCACCGGGAACAAAGTAGGCCCCAGCGTGCTGCCTTGACTAACTCCAGACCTGGTGAAATACTCCTTAGACTGGTAGCCCGACAACTGTACGTACTGTCTGCGATCCCTCAAATAGCTAGCGATTAAAGTTAACAATTGCGGTGAGAATCCAAATGTGGAAAGCTTGCGTAGAAGTATATCATTATCGACCAGGTCGATAATGAGGGAGGGAGGGAGGCGACTCCAACCTCGTGCGCGAGCCGGCAGATATATGCGAGAGCTAGCGGACAGGGCTCATCAATATCTATACATGCCGCTATTGCCGGGACGTACAGTGCATTATCGGATATGTTTGAGCTCATGGGCTGATCTGATATATGTCATGGCGAATGAATCTACGAACTAGAGTTGTTTGGTACATAGAGCAAAGGACACGAAAAATATGTTAAGGACTTTATTCTACTCTATGACAATGGATGGTGTTATAACAATGTTCGTGATATCAATAGGTTTACAATACCGTTTTACATTTTATAAGTAAATGCAATTTAAATTCAGAAATACAAATAACAATTTAAACACTTAACTTATCATATTTATCTATCCAACAGAAGCAGAACGTTGTCAGATAATTAAAATAAGTACAATAAACATAAACCTTCATAATGCAAATACTCATCAAGACGATCTTAACGCGCCCCAAAAATATATTGTTTTTTTTCAAATAGATACCTATAGCCACCGACTAGGGCTTGCAATCCGGATATTTCAATAGTAATTTGTATGACATTATCCGGATAATTGCAAGCCCTACTACCGACGTTATTCATAATCGCATCACCTGGATAATGTCATAATTAATTACATGAAACCAGAGCGAAATTTCTTGTATTTTAAAACCGCTTACATTTCGGGTTCGCATACCGGCGGATCATGCGAGCACTCGCTGTGCTACACTAAGCTTGTCACAGATTCCTTCTGAATTAACATGAACTGCAAATAAAAGGCTCATCGCCAGTACATTTGTGTGATAAAAATTGAGAATCTAACGCGTCACATCACTATCGACCGGCTGCCATTTTTATGACGCCCAAGATACACTGAACCTGTATTTCTTGGACGCGGTGTCAACGCGCTAAGCGCTCGGTTCCCGCACCCCTTGTTTCTAGCAAATTCGGTTTTAGAGAATTAACCGACTTGTAAGTTGTCTAGTCTATGGGTGTCTCTCTGGTGTGTTAGCTTGTTTGCTTTGGTGTTGCTCTTATAGGCACCGTTAATACGTCTGTAAGGCTTCTGTCCGGTGTCTCCTTACTATCATTTAGCTTGGACCGCTTACTGCATTGGCGGCAGCAACCTTCTCGCCAGTGTGAACCCTCTGGTGTTTGAGTAAGTTACCTTTCTGTCTGCACTTGTAGTCGCAGTGACTACATTTAAATGGCTTCGCTCCAGTGTGTAACATCTGATGTTTTCGTAAGGTTGATATACGACTGCTCTTGTAGTCGCAGTGACTGCATGTGTACGGCTTCTCTCCGGTGTGTGTCCTTTGATGAACTCGTAGATCTGCTTTACGCTTGCATTTATAGTCGCAGTTGTTACATTTAAATAGCTCCCCAGTATGTAACCTCTGATGACTTCGTAAGTCTGATATACGACTGCACCTGTAGTCGCAGTGACTACATTTAAATGGCTTGGCCCCAGTATGTAACATCTGATGTCTTCGTAAGGCTGATATATGACTGCACTTGTAGTCACAGTGACTACATGTGTACGGCTTCTCTCCGGTGTGTGTCCTTTGATGAATGCGTAGATCTCTTTTGCGCTTGCATTTATAGTCGCAGTTGTTACATTTAAATAGCTCCCCAGTATGTAGCCTCTGATGACTTCGTAAGCCTGATATATGACTGCACTTGTAGTCGCAGTGACTACATGTGTACGGCTTCTCTCCGGTGTGTGTCCTTTGATGAATTTTTAAGTAATATTTATTACTGCACTTGTAGTCGCAATGGCTACATATATACGGCTTCTCTCCGGTATGTATCATCTGGTGCCTTTGTAAGTCTGTTTTTTGTCTACACTTGAAGTTGCAGTTGCTACACTCAAAAGACTTTTTTCTGGTGTGTATCGTTTGGTGTTTGTGAAAATCACTGTTATCTGGACTTGTGTAACTGCAGTAACGACAACTAAAAGTATTATTTACAGCATGAGTCTTTAAATGAGTCACTAATTTTTTTTTATAAACTGTTGTGTACTCACATTCAGCACACATGAAGTTCGTAAAACCGTGTTCGCTTTTCTCGTGCTCTGCTACGAGCAATTTGGTTTGGAATGTGGAGCTACATAAATCGCAAGCAAATTCATTGGATCCAGTTGATAAGTGTGTCTCCAGTATATGTTTCTTTAAAAAAGTCCTGTTTCTTAATCGTTTGCCACAGTGTTCGCAGGTGTATGGTATGCCTCGATCGTGAACCGCATCACCACGGAGGCGCTCGAGCACTACGGAACAAGCCATCGCGAGTTGTTCCCTAGCGCGGGCGGCGCCACCGTCTAAGGACACTGAAACAAATACCTATTAACTATGAAGTCTAAATCAATTTCAAATACTTAGTTTTTTTTAAGTAATATAATTTTTTAAGTAATTTAAAAAAAACTATTAAGCGTAATCGCTTTTTACATACATAATATTTGGAAGGTGTCAAAAGTTGAAGACTGCATCGTTTGTTAAACCTTTGGCGGTTTGAAATAAACACTTGTATCAGATCTGAGTTCCAGACGTGTTCCATGAATGTATTTTTATATTTGGCTACTTGCTTACTTTAAATACCCCTATTCTAATTTACCCGCTTGGGTATATAAATTAATATAAAAATATTTTTCGAGAGTGAGTATATCTATTTCTTAGGTACGCCCGATAGCCTACACCATTTGACTGATTACGACGTGAGAGGTGTGAGATATCGTCTCAATTGTGGGAGTAAGGCAAGCTATATTTAAAAAAAAGAAAAATAATTCAACGAATTGAACGAATTCGAATTCGTTGAATTCAACGAATTCAACTCTTGCAGGACGTATATACCTACCACACACATTGTAATAGATATAATATGTATACCACAATCCGGTTATTATTAATATTTTTAATTCGACTTGTGAATTAGAGATAATACGAAGCTCCGTCTTCTGTTCCGAAGTATCAAAACTTCCGATTTATTTTACACCTCCGTATCCGTTAGGTATCGGTTCCGATTGTTTAGAACGGATGTCGTACAAAAATAAGAAATACCACCTCCCAAATCAAATCACAATTAGTCTCAACTATGTATTTTAGCTTCATGTGAATTTCCATGATCAATTTTTTTAAAAGAATCCAGCAAAAGCGACGTTACATCACGTAATTTAGAAGCAGAATCGACGCTAATACAGCGGAATATTAACTGTGAAAAAATTTACTGCTCAAAACCATTCAGGTAGATCAGTGTTCAAAACACTATTCAATTCAAAAAAGATTTATTTGATTCGGTTCCCGTTCCGACTTCGAGTTCGGTTCCGTTAAAAATAATTTGAAACCTTCGGTTCCGTTGAACCACCTACGTAACACCTCTATTGCGAAATTTGCGAATGACCTATTTAACGACACAATTACCTTTTAAGAAGTTCTACACGCATTGCGTAGAAAAGAGTATTGTTAGCCTTAAATAGAATATTATAGCGTGTATTTTATTTTTTCTTTGATGTTATGGTTAGAAATGCATGTCTACAACCATACGTCTAAAATGTGTCTAACTTTTTAGGGTTCCGTAGCCAAAATGGCAAAAACGGAACCCTTATAGTTTCGCCATGTCCGTCCGTCCGTCCGTCCGCGGTCTAGCTTAGTGACCGTTAGCACTAGAAAGCTGAAATTTAGTATGAATATGTGCATTAACCAAGCCGACAAAACGGTAGAATAAAAACGCGAAAAATATATTTTGTTAGGGTACCTCCCGTACACGTGAAGTGGGGGGCGAATTTTTTTTTCGTTCCAACCAAGTTGTGTGGGGTATCGTTGGATAGGTATTTTAAAAAGAATTAGGGTCTTCTAAAACAGTTTTTAGATTAAACTAATACACTCGGAAATAGTAGCTCCGAAAGTTTAAAACAGGGCGTCCCCCCCCCCCCCCATCTAACTTTTGAATCGTGGGTCCCAACATTTTGAAAAAATTCATGAAACTGAGGCCTAATGAGTACCTTCAATGAAAACTATATTGAAATAAATCGGTTGAGCCGTTTTTGAGTTATCATTCAAAAACCCATAGTGAAAGGACGTAAGTAAAAATGACGTAAGCGCCGCCAAATTTCCCGTAAGAAACGACCTTTTGAATTAATGGTCTCAGTTTACGGAACCCTACACTGAGCATGGCCCGACATGCTCTTGGCCGGATTTTTTAAATTATAATAGCGTTTTGTTATATTTTTGTATGAACGTGCTTGCAACGCTTACTTATTATTTTATATACGTAATTTAACTTAAGTTTCTCTTAAGTGAAATGTAAAATTTCTTTGAGAAATAAAGATCTTTAAACCTAAATGGCCAAATTCCACCTTGTGTGAGTACAAAATTAAAGTCTGTGACTGTACCATCGACCTGGTCTGATGTTGGTGGAGTCGCCCTCGGCGAGTCGCTCATGACATCCGTATCTGTCGTTATCAGAGGGTCTTCATCTGAAACAAGACATAATGACACAGATTTAACAATCATTGTTCATTTTCACTGACTTTATAAAACCTTGTCTTGAAGTCTTTATAAAATTTATCAACTAACAAAGTAGGTAAACGAAATATTAATGACAAGTAATGTTGCTTAGTAAACTAGCCCTATAGAAGAGTGCTTAATAGTTCTCCATCGTATTTTCTCGGAAAAGTTCGTTGTTATCATGCTCTCTCAATTAGCTTCTATCCATCTACTGAAGCTAATTGAAAGAGCACGATAAAAACGATTTTTTCCGAGAAAATGCGAAGGAAAATGATTAAACTATTATGCATTATAAGTACGGGCGGGGACTATAGGATTTGCTACGTTACGTAATACAAAGATAATCTATGGCACATGTTCATAAAAGTGATGCTGAGTTCCGAAAAAATGGTAAAACAAAAATAGAATTGGCGGAAAGCACAAACGAGTACCACTTCCGGTTTAAAAAATGGATGGTATTTACTTACGGCATTTGATACTAAGATGATTTTTGTGGCAACAAATAGTAATTTGTATTTAGGTACAGAAAAACCCAGTCTGCCAGTTTCTGCATGGCCGGAAGTGCACGGCAGACTGGTTTACAAGTAACGAATTTGAATCCAAAGTTACGTCACTTTTGAACCAGTCTGCCGGGCACTTCCGGTCATGCAGAAACTGGCAGACTGGGTTTTCTGTACCGAACAAGTAACTCCCAAAAATTTTTTTTGGTACACGGTTTTTGATTTGGAACTACGGAAGTATACCAAATTTCAGCTCAATCAGATACCAGAAGTGGTTGAAATTTAACTTACAAGATTTTATGCATATAAAGACATAAACAAATATACGGGATTAAGTTAAATAAAACTGTGTAATAATAAATTACTTTTTGTTGCCACAAGTGTCATCTTTATATCAAATGACGTAGTATTTTTTACACCGAAGTGGTACTTTTTTGTGCTTTCGGCCAATTCTATTTTTGAAGTGAAAACTTCTTTTTTAAAGGAGTTTTCTGGAGTGTAGCCCTAGGATACAATAAACCTAATGATATTATGAACTTTATTTCTGACAATTTTATGCAAGTTTACAATAAATGTAGTTATGTAACAAAAATAAAGTCAAGTAAACGAGCAACTTGTAAATGGATAAATACTAAAATAATGAATATGTGCAATAAACGACAGGAACTTTATAACATATGGCGTAAAGATCAAAATGATAAGTTAAAAAGACTGTTGTATAATAAATACAGGAACAAAACCAATAAATGTATAGAGAGCACTAAAAATAGATATATTAAAAAGGAAATAGGTACAAACTTCAAAAACCCAAGGAAAATCTGGGAAATAATTAATAGAATAAGTGGTAGAATAAGTAAAAGTATAGATGGTATAATAATGAAACACTTTAAAATTAACGCACGGATGTTAACCAACGAATTTGCAAGTGAATTTAGAAAAAACGTAAAAAATGTATGTGTACCGTGCGACCTTCCCTTATTAAGCCCAAGTTTATATACCAACACACCTAAAGTATCAATGAAATTACGACCAGCAAATAACCACTCTGTATTTAATATTATTAAAAAACTTAATGAAAATAAAAGCCCCGGTGTTGACAAAATTCGTGTTACTGACCTAAAATATATAATAACCGAAATTACGCCTCTAATTACTCACCTAATAAACACCTGCATTAAAACGTCATCCTATCCTGACGGGTTAAAGGTCGGGATAGTACGCCCTATTCATAAAAAAGGTTCATTTACAGACCATAATAATTATAGACCTATAACAATACTGCCAAGTATAGATAAAATAATTGAGAGGTACATCGGAAATGAGTTAAAGGCATTCTTAAGCAATAATAAAATTATAAATGATAAACAATATGGTTTTCAACAAAACCGTAGTACCTCCCAGTTATTAGCTAAGTTCACAAACGAAGTCAATGGCTACCTAAACGAGCGTAAACATGTAATTACCACGTTTATTGATTTCAGCAAAGCATTCGACACACTGAATTACACTACGCTGTTTTCTAAGTTGCAACAAAATGGTATACAGGGACCCTTACTGCACTGGTTCCAGGACTACCATAACAACCGGTACACCATGGTGAAGATTGCCGACGCGCTCAGCGACCCGCTGCGCACGGAGGAAGGGACGGCCCAAGGTTCCATAATTAGTCCTACGGAATATTTAATCTACGTTAACGACATGTGCAATATTTTTACTGAGGGTTCCGTATACCAGTTTGCTGACGACACATGCCTACTCACCGCTCATCACGATTTGTTAGAAGCCCAAAAAACAATGCAACATAACTTCGATTTATTGTGTAAATGGGCTCATGACGTAGGGCTGGTAATTAATGCCAAAAAAACTAAAGTAATTCATATACAATCGCCGTATACTAAAGAACTACGGGTCCCTAGCATAAAAGCGCATGAACACAATTGCTTACATAACCCTAGCCGTAACTGTAATTGCCAAGCGCTCGAAATCGTTAATCAGCATACCTACCTGGGCTTAATAATAGATACGAACTTTAATTGGAGACCGCACATAGACCACATATGCTCAAAGCTTACATCTATCATGGCTAATTTAACCATACTTAAATATAAATTACCTTATGAAATACTACGTATGCTTTACTTATCACTTGCAGATTCAATCATTTACTATGGTATTACATGCTACGGAAGGACGTACAAAACCTATTTAGAACAAGTCTATAAATTACAACTAGCACTTTTAAAAACAATAGTACCTAACAACATCAAATCGAAGTACAAAGACGATGAAAGAGGCCTATTTAAACATTGTAATGTTATTAATATCTTCGACAGGTTCTGCATGGCGTTAGTAACAGAGAAATTTGAAATCGTACCCTCATTAGAAAAAAAATGTCGCCCCACGAAATGACGCACGCTAGACTACTTACCATTATATCCACTGCCAAGTCATAACAATGTATATGGTAAAAGAACCACGGACTACATGCTACCATCTATACTAAACACCTTACCTAAGACCCTAATTCATGATCTCGTGAATGTAACTCAAAACCAACGTAAATGTAATACAATTCTTAAAAAATATTACCTAAATTTAGATTTATAACGTTATTTAATTTAGTATGTTGCAAAGTGCAAGTTACGCTGTATTATCTATATATACCCAAGTGCAGTGAAAGTGGGTCGCTTGGTATGAAAAAACCTATGCGAAGCGACACACTCTCATTGCTGTTTAAGGTTGTCAGACCAGACCGCATGTAAGAGCTGCCGTTGTAAAATAATCGTTATATCCTTAATAATAAGGTCGACAGTCGACTTCTATTAAGACTATTTAAAGTAATGTTAAAACTGGAACTGCAGCTCAAGCAGGAAAATTAAATGTATAAGTAACTACTCTTATGGATACCTACAAACCTACTTATAATATAATGTATACAGCCTAACGCGGATCGGACCGCGCGATCTCGCCAGCTATTAATTAAACCCCTGAGGTTTTCAATAGTGGCGCATATGTTTAAGATTTTTTGTAAAACTTTTCTCGTATAAAATAAATTAAAAAAAAATACAGTTGCTCAAAAAAGTGCTTTTCTTGTAGTGGTTTAGCGTGCGGAAAGTTTGATATCGCGATATCTCGGTACTCGTGAAGTAATGAGTAATGACATACTTTCCGCACTAATATCGAAATGTACTATAGCCGCGTTGGGCAATTTTTGGTAGGGGGAAATCTTATGAGTTCGCGTCACCGACACCGCCAAGAAACAAAAGCGCATCACTAAGATTTTCCTTGGGTTGGAAGGCTCGTTCGATATTTAAACATATAACCGTTTAAATAAAGTCTAATTTTATAAGTAGTATTTTTCTCTTATGCTTATAATATATTAATCATAGAAAATCACCATTGTAAATTGACTGTAGGTACACATTAAGTCCTATATAAACCGTAGGTCAGTCCGTGGTCTGAAAACTGTTTGAGATAGGTCTACCAAATAATTATGCCGTAATCTCCAGGGTCTGTTTAGTAGACTATTTGGTTCTCAGTTTCTAATTAGCTATAGTTTCTGAAAAAAGGCTGGGAGAGAGCCGTAATTTTATTTTTAAATGGGCTACGGCACGTAAAATGAAGTCAAAATCAGTCAGAGTCCAAATTTTTTGCGAGCTTTCTATTGGTAGGTACCCCACACGTGTCATAATATATAGTATAGTATAATTGTTGCTCGGAGTGTCAGTAGATGTGAAAACCAGATTCATGTTGATAATTTTAATTCAAACATTATGAAATTTCAAATTTTAATACTAAAAGTTCTAAGTTTTCACTTCTATCGGGAGTTCCTATAACTGCCAATTTTTTTTTTACTATTTTTCGGAACTCTGAGTCAACTTTTAATAACATGTGCCATAGGGCTTATCTTTGTATCACGTAACGTAGCAGATCTTAAGGTGCCCGCCCCTACTACTACATCTGTAAATTAAATTACTTATTCCGACGACAGCAACTTACCCATCACTCCCCCTGCCTCGTCCTCACTGACCATCTCCAGCTTCTCTATGGGCTCCTCATCTGAAGTATGCAATTATGTAAACACAAGGACATCACAGCCACAACATATTCCACTAATTATTTAAGGAAGAGATCTAAGCAACTGAGGAAATCATACCATGTCTTGTTTACACTAACAATGATACGTAAAAACCCTATGAAAACGTACCGGGGGCTGGGCTTAGCTTGCGTTTCCACCAGAGATGAGCGAGGATGTGTGTTTTTAAACATCAATTTCTTCACTTCATTTGTTTATCCTCGCACAACGCAGCTCTAGGATTGTTTCTTAACAAACACATAACTCGCAACGCAGCCTCGCTCATCTCTGGTAGAACCGCAGCCTTATATAGGCTTGTACAGTCAAAGATATATTCACATTTTTTAACTTCATTCCAAAGGAGAGAGGTGTAAAATTGTAAACATAATGTTTGACGTTGGCTGTACACAGTCAACCAGACTACAGACAGACATGATTCATATGATTGACTAGAAATATACAGTAAACATAAACAACTACTTACACAATACATCAGACACAGGGTCACCGTCCTCACCAGCCAGCTCAGGCTTGCCCACGGGCTCCACTGCACAACACAGGTAAGAACATTTAATATAATTTTAAACAAAAATAGAAACAAATTCACTTAGGCCCTGCTAGTTCAAGAGGAAAAGCCCGAGTTGCTGTAAAAAATGCTGAACTCACTGTAGGTGTGCCTAAATTAGGTGAAGAGTTCCCTCGATTTCTCCAGGATCCCATCATCAGATCCGGACCTGGTGACAATGAGATCAACTGTGCAGTATACTCTTTAAAACAAAAAAAGAATTTTCCAAATCAGTCCAGCCGTCTTTGAATAATTGGTGAACATACATAAAAAAATAACATACATAAATAAATAGCCTGATATATAAAACTTACATAATCTTTTCTTTGTGTAGCAAACAAATACATGTAGCCCACTGTTAGCAATTGTTAGAAAATATTTTTCATTATTAGTACTTAACATAATCTAATCTAACAAGTCGCAAAATAAAATTGTACTTGTGAGTTATTTCCTTTCCTTTTCATAGGTTGAAAAGGCGTTCCGGTACTCCACTAGTTCTTTTTATTTATGCTAAACAAAATATTTAAATTATCACATTCAAGCTTATTCACTAAAAGCTGACCTTTAACAAGCAGCACCTCCTGCAGCTCCGCCTGGCTGCGCTGCACTTGCAGCTTGAAGTCGCTCGCGTCTCGCAGGCGGCCCACGCACGCCGAGCAGATGCCGCGCAAGCCCTCGTCGGCCAGTACCAGCTGCATATTGAATAATCAAACAGAGATATGATTATATCACAATAATATCTAATAAATCAATATTTAGTGACACTCTTACACAAATTGGCCTAGTCCCACAGTAATCTCAATAGGCGTCTGCACACCTGAAGCACCGCTTCGCGAGGAAAATGCCGCGCGAGGCAGCTTAGCTAGTGTGGACTGTGGATGTGTGGATATATTATTTATTTATTAAAATATACTAAATTTTAGTCTAGTGTAGGGACGCCTGGCAGGAAGCAGGCGGACTGTCGATTACTGGTTGAGTTGAGATCATTAGACCTTATTCCCTGGAGTTGGAAGACTGTAGGTTAACTACACCCACGAATTTGTCGTACTTACATGTATATCGAAGCACTGTTGGAGCATGTCGGCATATATCTCCGTCACGCCGAGATGTGTGTACGGCGTCGTCAGATCCCTGTCCGGGGGACACCGCAGGCAGCAGCGACACGAATGCATCACGTCCATCGCGACCAGAGTGCAAGAATCTTCCGCCAAATTTCACCTAATTGAGTTATTTTTACCCCTCTGAAACATTGAAAAGAAAACAATTGTGATTGCGCATGATTGCGAATATTGGATAGATAGATGATAAATTTGTATTAGTTTATTCGTAGTGGAGTGGGATAACCTCAATTATTTGACAGTCGGTCAAGTTAGTGTGCGTTTTGTTATTTTTAAGATGTAACAAATTTTTCAAGTTACATTGTATGTTATAACTGTTATTAATATTAACAGTGACTAAAAACTCTATACTAAAATATTATAAACGTACCTTTTTATTACTATATATTTCATACATAATTTTATATGTACATCGTGGCTATGATACTACGTTTTTAGAAGCCTGTAGCAAGATAGCAAGTATTGAGCAAGTCTAGCCTAGCAAGTGGAACATAGTTGTCAAAATATGACAGATGTTATCCAAACATGACAAACGTCATAATCATATGTATTTTATTTTGTTGTAAGAAATATTCTTGCAAATTTTGGCTTGGAATTTTGGTATTGACTAAAATAATACAATCTTATTAGTCATTGATACAAACCTATTCCATTACTTCCGCGCGAGCTGTTTGCAGTACGGGCGGCGCTGACACATTAGCACTTCACTTTCTTTGCGATTTTATCGAAGCCACTAATTATTGGTGGTTTTAATCCTGTGCTCGAAGTTAGAGGTAGAAAAGTGAGTCATTTTTATTGGATTTTACAGTAATCATTAAAATCACTAAGTAGTAATTATCATACAAAACCTTAAGCGTTTGTAGTGCAATTGAAAAATAGCTGCAATTGGAAATATGCTATTTAATAAATTTGAACATTATTTCATTAATTTCTATATATATATATATATATATACATATATATATATATACAACCTATCAAATAAAAACTACATATAAACTAAACTAATACTAAAACCTAAAACATACTTACAAATAAAAAATGGGCTCCAGATCAGTTCGGTAGGGTGCCCAGAAGGCTGGCGGCATTGCCGCGTTGGACGGCAATACCGATGCGCTGGGCAAAGTATGCCCCAGCTGCAATTTATATCACTTGGGGAGGCATGTTGGAATATTTATACAGAATTTACACAATATAAAATAATAACGGCCTCCTAATCTAGTCGGTAGTGACTCTGCCTATGAAGCAGGAGGTCCCAGGTTCGAATCCTGGTCAGGGCATTTATTGCTGTGTTCATCACAGATCCTGTTTCTGAGTTCCTGAGTTATAGATGTTTTCTATGTATTTAAGTATTTATCTATAGATGTCTATAATATATATCGTCACCTTGTACCCACAACACAAGCCTTATTGAGCTTACCGTGGGACTAGGTTGATTTGTGTAAGATTATCCCATAGTATTTAATTATTTATTTTATAAAAAAAGGAAAAAAAGGAGAAGAAGGTTCTTCAAAAAAGGAGTGTATAGGTTCTTAAAGGGTAGGCAACGCGCATGTGAATCCTCTGGAGTTGCAGGCGTCCATAGGCTACGGTAACTGCTTACCATCAGGCGGGCCGTATGCTTGTTTGCTGCCGTCGTAGTATAAAAAAAAAAAAAAAAAATAACAAATTGCATTTCCTACATTGCACTCAAGTAAAATCTTACTCCAAAAATTGAACATTAAATACTGCTGACATTTTTTTATAATTTTTACCGACTTCAAAAAAGGAGGAGGTTCTCAATTTGACTGAATTATTATTATTATTTTTTTTGTATGTATGTTACTTGATATTTCCGTGAATCGTGAACCAATTTTCAAAATTTTTTTTTTAAATCGAACAGGTATAACCCCTAGATGGTCCCATTGTCACCAAGTCGGGGTCTGATGATGGGATCCTGGAGAAAACGAGGGAACTCTTCAACTATTATAGGCACACCTATACTGATTTCACTATTTTTACAGCAACTCAGCCACTTCCTCTTGGAATAGCGGATCCTAAACGCGGAAGTCGGTTCTTTTTTGTTTAAAATTATTTGTGTAAAAGTGTGTATTAGTGACAGTGACCCACTTAGTTCTTTGTGAGTTTATGACTTACAATTACACTTGTATTTGTGATTTATTCGATTGTCAACTTTTTGTGTGGTTACTAAATCCACTGTGATTTTTGCCCTGCATTTATTGCATTTGCTTAAAATTAAAAAGAAATAGCACAGCACTTCTTGATCAATGATTGACGCTTTGAGGCTACAGTAATACACTTGTCACCTGGTGCTACTTGCTTGCAGGGGCCGCACGACAACATGCCACTAGAGACAGTGTGTGTTAAGATGGAGGTGGAAGTGGTGTGTGTGAAGATGGAGCCCGGAGAGGTGTGTGTGAAGGAGGATCCCGAGTGTGAGGACAGCGCGGCAGTGAGCGCGGCGGCCGTACGGGCCGGGCTGTATACCGACCATGAAGTCAAGGACGAGCTCGTGTTGGGCCCCGAGGAGTGGCACCGGCCTAAAGTGCGCCCAGTACAAGGTTAGTTGAACTTAAACTAAGGGACACATGAGGATAGGCTGCATAATTACTTACTATAATTCATAGGCATGAAATAATACTAGACTAAAATAAATATACTAATAGCTGGCTAAGATTACTTAGTGAATATCAAAATCATAATTGATTTTACTGCTCACACTGTACCTGTGCAGAGTAGAGACTGGATGCCAGAATTGACGAGCGTAGAGCTATTAAATTATAAATGTCTGTTTGATTGTTCTAGATAAAATGCCTGGATCAGAAATGGAGGATGGAGACAGGACGAGTGAAGACAATGAGCCCATGTCGCGTGAGTACCTACTTACATACAACTGGTATTAGTGAAACAAGACATCATTTCTATGATATTGTTTAATTTCCTTTCTGGGCCTGTTGTGGTACTGGTGGTCATGTCAATCAAGCATCTGTTTCACTCTTTTGCCGTTTACACTACTGTCACTGAATAGCTAAAGATTATTACAATATATTTCTGAGAGATAGGGGTTATGACCCGCGGTCTGCATCGTATCTGGTTCAACAGATCTCGCTGGCCATTCAGCGTGGAAATGCTGCCAGCGTGATGGGGACTTTTGAGGTATGATCCGAGAAGGGTCCTTTAGCCAGCTCCTGTTGTGAATAAGTATGACAAAGCCTGTTGCGGATAACCATTTGTAGCCATCTGACGAAGCCTGTGTTGCGGATATTTAGTAATTCTATATTTACATATAAATAAATTCGTACTCCATAGGCTTGATTACACATGGCGCACCGCCTCGCGAGGAATTTGCCGCGCGTGGCAGCTCGGCTAGTGTGGACGTGCCTCGGCCGACAATGCCTCAGGTGAAACACGTCCACACCAGCCGAGCTACCGCCAAAACGAAACGAACAAATCGCCCTAGTTCCAAATTAAGTTCAACAATGCTTGTGTTATGGGTACTAGACGACGATAGATATAATAATAAATAAAAATAAAATAAAATAAAAAGCCTTTTATTTCCTGTTATTTCTTACATTGGTGGTTAGTAGATTATATTATTATTAGAAATGTATTTATTTGTTACCTATAGTAACTTTATATTTAATGTAAAACTATTTTTTTTTAACTATTTATATTGGAACCCCTTAGGTGAAGGCCTCTTCCAAAGATATCCACCTTTCTCGGTCTTGAGCCGTATGTTGCCAGTTTGGACCAGCTATCTTCTTTATATCTTCCTCCCAGCGTGTTAATGGTTTTCCTTTTCGGCGCTTGCCGTCCGGGCCTTTCCACATTGTGACTGTTTTTGTCCATCTGCGGTCATTTAAACGCGCCACATGTCCAGCCCATCTCCACTTCAGCTTCCTTGCATGATCTAGAGCATCAATTGCTTTTATTCTGTCTTTTATTTTGCTATGTCTTATTTTTTGGATCTTTTTTATATTGAGCATGCTGCGCTCCATTCCTCTTTGGCAAGTAGTTATTTTATTTTTAACTTTTTCAGTGAACTTCCATGTCTGGCATGCATATGTTAAGCTGGGGATAAGGCATGTGTAGAGGTTTGTGGTCTTAAATGCAATGAAAATGGTCCAAATATGCACTATACTTTTTATTAAACGTACAGAAGAAAACACAGTACAAAATATAGGAAAATTAGGAAAAGAAATATAAAAATAGCAATTAACGTCCGTTCGGTTCAACTCGCATTAGGATCTCTGCGGGCGGTGGGTCGTCCCTGCCCCCCGCGCTCTCACCCCGCGCCGCGCTCGTGTTCCATCGGCAACATCCTCCACCCTAGTGCTGCTTAGCAGCACTCACCATCAACTGGTATGCGGGCTACGCGTGCGGCTGATCGGGTGAGTACACCACTCTTGGTTTTAACCTTGACGGCTCTAATTCGACCATCTTTGCCTGGCAGTAGCTGTTCGACCAAACCTTTTGGCCAGGCGCAGCGAGGTCCGTCTGGGTCTACAATCAGGACGAGGTCTCCCACTTGTAAGGGCCTCACTTCTTGTGTCCATTTTTTACGTGGTAGCAGATCAGGCAGGATTTCTTTCACCCACCTTCTCCAGTATAAGTCAGCCAATCGTTGGGCAATTCTCCACTGTTTTTTCAAAAAATATTCAGAGTCATTATAGGCGCCAAGGTGGGGTAGCACTGACGATGAGCCGAGAAGAAAATGGTTAGGAGTTAAAGTTTCTAGGCTTCCAGGTTCTACGGAGACGTGCGTTAGCGGCTTACTGTTCGCCATACTCTCAACCTCTGCCAGAAGTGTGCACAGAGTCTCCTCTCGAGGGGCCCGCTCTTTCAGCACGACCTTCAGACAATTTTTAATGGTTCTGATCAGCCTTTCCCATGCTCCACCCCAATGTGGACTTCCGGGTGGAATAAATATCCATTTAGTTTCATAGTTTAATGACTCACGCTTGAGGTACTCCTGGTCCAGCTCCTGGATCGACTTTCTAATTTCTGCATCACTTCCTCTTAGGTTTGTACCATTATCGGAGTACAGGTACTGCGGCCAGCCACGCCGTGCCGCCATTCGTCTAAGGGCCATTATAAATGAGTCGGAGGTAAGTGAGTTTACGACTTCTATGTGCACTGCCCTCACAGTTAAACATGTGAACAAAACTCCGTATCTCTTCCGTCTTCCTCTTCCCACAGTTACTTCTAGAGGGCCAAATAAATCGACGCCGGTGTATGTGAAGGCGCGCTGGTGGTGCGCAACGCGGGCAGGAGGTAAGTCTCCCATTCGTGGGATTTCTTGTTTACATTTCCTTATTCTACATAGCATACATTTTTTTGTAACGTTTTTAACTGTCGGACGTAATTTTAATATCCAATGTCTTTGTTTCAGATTATTTACGACGGTCTCCTGGTTCCCGTGTGCTGCAAGAACGTGATGATGCTTCACTAGCAGCCGTACCACATAGTCTTTGCCGTCCAGGATCGAAGGTCGTTTTGTTTCAGGTCCTACTTCAGCAGCAGCGTCGATGCGGCCGCCGAGGCGCAGTACTTCGTTTTCGTCGAGATACGGCGATAAGGTAAGTAATTTACTTGTTTTAGGTAAGTATAATCCATTTTTTAATTTCAGGATTTCTTCAGAGAACGTCTGCATTTGAGAATATTTTATAAGTAACCTTTCAGCTTTCTCCATCACAGTGCCATCCTCTTCATTTATAAGTCTACATCTGTTTATAAACTTAAGCATTATAAAAGTAGCCCTGAGTAATCGTAACCACGATGAAAACCTTGTCGGCTCAGGTATAGGTATGTTTTCCTTATTGCACGTTAATGTCATAATAACGCATTCTAAATCTTGATTGTTTACATCAACGTTCAAAACATCTGGCGGCCACTCCTTTTCACTTTGTTGTAAAAATGCAGGTCCCTGGATCCACTCGGTAGGCAACACACACCGTTCGTATGATTCTCTGGTAGGAATATCGGCGACATTTAGGTGCGTAGGTACATATCTCCACTCACTTATGTGCGTCAAATCATCTATTTCGCCAAGTCTGTTCGCGATATAAGGTTTGTATGTCCGAGCGTTATTCCTTATCCAATACAGCACAGTGGAAGCGTCACACCAAAATATACGACGCTTCGGGCTTATTCTATGTTCCTTAATTATTGTTTCAGCCAATCGAGCTGCCATAACTGCCGAATTCAATTCGAGACGAGGCACTGTCGATGATTTCAAGCTTGCAATGCGACATTTACTCGCTATAAACGCCGTGCGAAACGTGTTGTTTTCTTGCCAACGCCAATATGCCACTGCGCACATAACTTTCATTGAGGCATCAGAAAATTAATGGAGCTCTAAATCCTTATAATCATTCATGGTTATTAAAACTTGTTTTTGTGCAAGCGCATTGTCGCCTGCCGTTGCATTGATAGCAGCATCTCGCTTCATCCCGCTCGCACTCGCAGTGTCTGCGACTAACTCGCTCATACATGCAGTGGCTGTATCCATCTCGCTCACACTTGCAGTGTCTGTATACGTTTCGCTCGCGCTTGCAGCAGCATTGTGGTAATACCTAGGTAGACGTATTTCGCGCATCAATTCTAATTGTTTAATCCATTTTAGCCATTTTTCGTAGACGACGTCAGGTACAGGTTGATCCCAAGTAACGCCGAGATGCCATGTTAATTGAACGATTAATCTTCCATTTATCGTGAAAGGCGATAAAAATCCATACACGTCAAAAATTGACATCACTACTCGTAGAATGTCTCTTTTCGTTGGCCTTTCGTTTCCATTGATTATGTTCTCAGATAACTTCTTCAGCGAGACATCGAACCCGAGCGTATCTTCATTGGGATTCCACAATAAACCAAGTGTTCGCTCGCCCTCGTACTGTTGTCCAACTTTAAACCTTACTGCACTGGTACCCAGAGTCTCTTTTGGAATGTTACTCATTACGCTTTGGCTGTTGCTATTCCAATTGCGTATATGGAAGTTGCCCTGTGCATGTATATAGGTGACGTCACGGATTAGCTTCGTTGCGGTTTTTTCATCAGGTAAGCTATCGAGATAATCATCGACGTAATGCTGCGTGTATATAGCATTAGCCGCCTCTGGATATGTAGGTTCGAAGCGTCGCACATTTTTATTTTTGATAAATTGAGCGATGAACGGCGAACAGTTGGCTCCAAATATGAGTGACGTCATCAGGTAGGTGTCAATCGGATCTTCAGGCTTATCTCTGTATAGAAAGCGTAGGGCATGTTGATCTTCGGGTTTTATTTTAACTCTGAGGAACATGTCTTTTATATCGCCAGAGATTGCAATTTTATTTTCACGGAATCGCCACATGATTCCTAGTAAAGGTACCAGTAGGTCGGGGCCTTTATACAGGTAGGTATTTAGACTAAGCCCCTTTGTTTTAGCTGAGCCATCAAAAACCAATCGGAGAGCCTTCTTGTTTGGATTATCCACGCCATGTGTAGGTAAGTACCATGTTCTAGCAGATGCGATTGGATCTTTCAGTTTTTCAGCGTAGTTATTATCCAACAAATGTTGTATGCGTTCCTTATACCTTCGTGCATACTCTTCACTCCTTTTCATTTTTAGCTCAACTCCTTTCAGTCTTGTCAACGCATTTGGATACGAGTCAACCGTAGCACAGTGAGGATCCTTCCAAGGTAAGCCGACTTGCCATTGGCCATCGATAAGTTCAGAGGTTTGTTCCAGGTGCTCCTGGGCCAGTACGTCCTCCGAGTTCTGCCGAGGTTTCGCAGATACGCCCATTGAATCGATGGAAAAAGATCGACGCATATCTTCTTGGATTTCACGTAGGATTTGATTATTTTCCGCTACGATGTCTTGCTCGTTGTTATGACTAAGATGTAATGAGGTATGTGTTTCCTTTTGTTTCATTACAGGTGTACGCTTGCACGGACCGTGTACAGACCAGCCCAGGGGAGAACGAGTGGCGTAGGGCTCGTGTTCGCCGCCCTCCACGATCTCCAGTGGCACGTGCAAGTTGTAGTAATCTTGTCCGATGAGAATTTCAGGTTTCTGATTTTCAGCACACAAATAGTTTTTTATACGGTCTAGGTACTTATAGTTCCCGCACTTAACGAGTCCGATGTTTTGTACAGGTAAGTCCAGATTATTTGCACTACGCGCGGTTAAGTTGAACTTTGTCCCGTTATAATTAGATATGGAGCACTCGATCAGCTGTGTTTCGCACTTTAGCTCCGAATTAGCCCAAGCGCCGCGCACACTTAAACTTTGCCGGCGCCCGCGCAGCCCCGCGCGCTCCGCGAGTTCCTTGCTTATCAAAGTCACTCTGCTCCCGTCATCAAGCATACAGGTTGTTTTTATTTTACCGTTAGGTCCATGAATGTATATCGGAACGACTTTTAATAGCACTTCGCACTGGTTATTGTTTATATGAGTCACAGTTTCAGTTTGAGCACCAGTGTCCGACACTTCTACGACGTCATATGTAGTCGAACGCGAACTTTGACCCGTTACGTTAGGTACGTAGTGCAGGAGCCTGTGATGAGCCTGCGCGCACCCCTCCACGTCGCAAGCGGCGGCCGTGCACGATTGTCTATCACGGTGCCATAATAAACACTTATAACATAACCCGAATCGCTTCACATATTGCCAACGGTCCTTGCGTAGTGATTTTTTGAACTTTTTGCAGTCTGGTAAATTATGTTTACCTACGCGACAAAAACGGCACTTATCACTTGTGTTCGTATGCCCACTTTGCACTAAAATATGTTGAGGTTTATAGTCACTATTTTCGTTATAGTTTTTACGTTTAAAGTCCGATCGAACTTGCATAAGAGAAGCACTGCAGGTCGACACTTTCATAGCTTCCTCGTGGAGAAACTCGGAGAGGATGTCCAGTTTAGGCTTAGTTCCCTCTTTTATTAGTGTGTAACTGTAGTCGTTCCACTTAGGTAGCAACACCGTAGGTAACTTAGATAAGATAATGGCGACTAAGCTCATTTCTTGCAGGTACTCTCCGCGACCCAAGGCACGAACAGCTGTGACGTAGTTTTTTATCTTCACGGAAAACGTTACTATTTCTTTGTGGTATTCCGGCGGCAAAGCGTGTAATTTTTTAATTTCCATTAACATGCGCGATATTATTAATTCCGGGTTTCCAAATTGTAACTCCAATGTTGACATAAGAGTTTCAGGTGATGTTCCACTCATAAGCAGAGCGCTAACGGAATCTTTGGCGGGTCCACGAAGGCACTTTCTTAAACGCCACATATTTTCTATATCGCTAAAATTACACACTCTGGTAGATTCTTCGAAAGCTTGTTTAAATTGTAACCACTCCATTGGTTCACCGTAGAACAAGGGCAGTTCCTTCGGCGTGCTGATGCGGCTCAGCAGCTTGGCGTTTTGGTTATTGTTGGATGCAGTTACGGTGGCTAGTTCCTTTAGTGCGCTGGCTAACTGCTGGACTGGCACCTCGGTGCCGGCAACTGGTGCTGCCGGCGTACACAGCGCGCCCGGAGTATTTCCAGTTTCGGGAGCGTGCTGTATTTCCAGTTCCAGCTGGCTGCGCTCGACCCACCTGGCGACATCACTTCTAACCGACTGATGGTCTTGTTCTGATGGTTCTGAATCTTCAGATGGACTGTATTCCTTATCATCTAGTTGAGCGAGATCCGCTTGTAGCTTTTTATCTATCAAGTCCATTTTGATGCGAGCCTTTGCTTCAGCTGCTTCCAGCTCCAGCTTCTTCCTCTGTGCCACAATAGAAGATGACGACGACTTTTTCGAGCCCTGACAGCTAACTTTGCGAGAACAATGACTTTGCGGTCTCGCGTCTTTCCTTTGTTCGGGGCGCTCAGATTTTATTTGACTACCCGTTTCTAAAATAATCGTCTTGTCGACGGGTTTCTTTGTATCCTCATCGTTTCCAGATGTCTGCGGCTGCTGAATTGAAAGCTCTTTTTCTTCTTCTTCTTTTCTTTTTTTCTCTCGCCGTGTGGTACTGCGTGTGTTAACCATCTTCACTGGTGTATGGTACATATGATCCGGCTTCGAAGACCACTTTGTAGAGGTTTGTGGTCTTAAATGCAATGAAAATGGTCCAAATATGCACTATACTTTTTATTAAACGTACAGAAGAAAACACAGTACTGAATATAGGAAAATTAGGAAAAGAAATATAAAAATAGCAATTAACGTCCGTTCGGTTCAACTCGCATTAGGATCTCTGCGGGCGGTGGGTCGTCCCTGCCCCCCGCGCTCTCACCCCGCGCCGCGCTCGTGTTCCATCGGCAACAGCATGTGTCCATAACTTTCTTTTTTAATCCTGTTGGCATTTCGCTTTTAAAGATTTCCTTGAAACTCCAGTATTTGTTCCATGTTCCTTTGACTCTCCTTTCTACTTCTAGTTCATTGCTCATGTTGTTGAAACCAATCTGTTTTCCTAAGTATATATAATTTTCAACATATTCTAAAGGTTTGTTATTTAATGTTATATTGAACATCTTAGAGTTGGACATAGCTTTTGTTTTATTTATATTCATTTCAAGTCCCACTTTTTTACTAGCATTCTGAAGGGTTTCAATCATAAGCTGTAGACTCCGGGCCGATTCTGCAAATAGCACCACATCATCTGCAAATCTCAGATGGCTCAGATATTTTCCTTGGATGAGCAGGCCTTGGTTTTCCCATTTTAATTTGCCTATGATGTATTCCAATATAGCAATGAAGATTGTCGGGGACAGGGGATCGCCTTGTCGCACTCCTCTTTCCACTGGAAAGCTTGGTCCCATGTTTTCTAGCTTTACTCTGCTGCTGCTTTTGGTATAAATATTTCTTAATATGAGTATGTATTCAATCTCTACTCCTTGAGCATGTAAAGTTGTCCATATACTTTCTTGAGAGACGGTGTCAAAAGCTTTTTGGTAATCAATGAATGCAATATACAGGGGACGGCGAAACTCTTGATATTTTTCGATTATTTGCTCCAAGGTGTGCACGTGATCCATAGTCGAGAAGCCCTTTCTGAATCCGGCTTGTTCAATGGGTTGTTTCTTTTCTAGTGTAATGCGTATTCTTTGGTTAAGGATTGTAGAGAAGAGTTTATATATTGCTGGTAGCAGGCTTATGGGCCTGTAATTGCCGATGTCTTTGGGGTCTCCTTTTTTGTACAGCAAAATAATGTTGGATTCTGACCACTGTGTAGGAGTTTCGTAAGTTTCTAATATTAGATTAAATAGAATCTCTAGTGGTGGCGCTAGAATTTCTTGAGCAATCTTTATAGCTTCATTTGTAATGTTGTCAGCTCCAGGACTTTTATCTGACTTCAGCTTTCGAATAGCTTCTGTAATTTCTTTACAGTCTATTGGTGCAATATGTGATTTGGTCTGTTCAGTTTCTAAGAAATTTCTTTGGCTATCGAATTCACTGTTCTCTTCTATTTCGGCACCAGCGTATAAAGTCCGGTAGAAGTCTGTTGCGATGTTTATGATTTCTCTGCGGTCATATTTTGTTTCCTTTGATGCTTTTAGTCCTTCAATCCATGTTTTCTTTGTTCGCAGTTCTTTGTACCCCTTTTTTAAGCTTCCGCTATGTTCAAGATGCCTCTCGAGTATTGTAGATCTATGGTTCTGGTAATCTGTTTTTATATTTATATATTATATTTATATCTATGATAGATATAATAGATGGATATTAATAATTCTTATAAAATTACAGAGACACACCTGTGATTAACACATAAATAAATGCCCCAACCAGGATTCGAACCCGGGACCTCCTGCTTTATAGGGAGGGTCGCTACCAAGTGGGCTAGGACGCTGTTCAGTATAGTAGTTAATATGATCGGACTGATGTTATCTTGTACTTTCAATATATTAAAGTCGAATAATTAACTGATTCCATTCCATTATTAATATTATATCTATGAGGGTATTTGCAGTATGCTGTGTCAATCGTAATTTATTTTATTCACACAATCACATTTAACCTGGCGGCGCCTGGCCCGCCCCGAACCGTAGCTAGCTCAGAGTTCTCCATAACACTGGCACTCGCCACACTGCGTTGCCAACGAGATCTATTGCACCAGGCACGGCCCGGATCGAGGATGCGACCCCTGCTTCTGAGTCGTCGTAACACCACCCAGGGATCACGTGTAGGGTTGTCGAAGGTGTTTCCTACGGAGGCAGAGTAACATTGGTCCCCACACACACGAACCCCTGACAACATGAATTAATTAATGTATTGTTGTTTCAGGTCTAATCATGCCAGACATGGCGGATGGAGATGAGACCAGTTATAAAATGTTGTGTAAGTTAAATTTGATATGAAGTTTGTTAAAAAATCATAAAATAGTATAAAATTATATCAAAACTACTTTTAAAAACTTCCGTTCTACAGTGGGTACCATAAGTTTTTTTTCAAATTTTCATTTTTCCTATAAGATTTTATTGCTAACTGTACTCTTCTTTATACAATTCGTTACTGCTCAATGAGACGAATGCAACGAGCCCAAACACGACGGGATAATGTTGAGTAGTTGAAGAGGTACTATGGCCACCTTCCAGCTCCGTCATCATCATAATATTGTCGTCACGCGATTTATATATGCGTGCAAAATTTTCAGCTCAATCGGAAACCGGGAAGTGGGTCAAGTGGGTCAAATTTAACTTGCAATGTTACAGAAATATAAAATACGAGCGAATTTTACGGAGTCAGTTATTGTAATTACTTTTATATTTTATTGATAGGAAGTGACATAATGCCCAAAACTTATCATAATATGGCTAGATATCAAATCAATTGTCTCTTGTTTGGGATCACCCCTCGTATAGCTGTCGATAGCGGTGAAACGGTTAAAATAATTACTGCAAATGAAGGTTGCACAAATTCTGAGCTCCGCAGTACTGTAATTTGTAAGCAAGTCTTGCGACACAACATGAAGTACAGTGTTGTTGCAGTGGAGGTGCGGGCAGTGAAGGCGGAGGCGTCGGGTGCGACGAGCGACGAGGACTGCGCGTCGGGTGAGTGCAGCGCTTGCATATGCGCCAAAGATGTATTGAGTTGAGACGTGGAAAGTCAAAGAAGAAAATGTGCCTCGAAAAAAGCTCAAAAAGGGATGAAAGAATGACCGTAATGATGACGATATAATTGTATATATTCACACCAGGAACTGTAGTTTATTTTGAATCGCTGATATTGTATACTTTAACTTTTACATTCCAAAAAAAAAATATATAAAAAAGCGTAAAGAATACTTTAAAAAACTTGTTCATATTTGTTCTAGTGTGTACGGACAGCGGCGTCGCCGCGCCAATAAACAGCTCGCGATGGCTTGTTCCGTGGTGCTCGAGCGCCTCCGCGGCGATGTGACTGATCACAGGCGGAACAAACCATACACTTGTGAACACTGCGACCAACGTTTTAGAAACAAATCTATTTTAAAGAAACACATACAACACACGCACTTGTCCACCGGGCCAAGACAATTTGCCTGTGATTTTTGTATGTCTGCATTTAAAACCAAATTACTTGTAGTAGAGCACGAGAAAATCGAACACGGTGTTACGAATTTCATGTGTGCTGAATGTGAGTATAAAACAGTTAACAAGAAAAGTTTAGTGACTCATTTAAAGAGTCACACTGTATTGAATATATTTTGTTGTCGTTACTGCAGTTATACAAGTCCAAATAATAGTGATTTACACAAGCATCAAATAATACATACCAAAGAACAGTATTTTAAGTGTAGCAATTGCGACTTCAAGTGTCGTCAGAAAAGAGACTTACGAAGGCACCAAAGGATACACACGGACAAGAAGCTGTCGAAATGTAGTCATTGCGACTACAAGTCGAGTCATAGACCAAACTTACTAAGACACGAAATGACACATACTGGCGAAAAGCGTTTTCAATGTAGCTACTGTGATTACAGATGCATTGCGAAATCACACTTACAAAAACACCAAATGAAACATACTGGGGCGAAACCATTTAGATGTAGCGATTGCGACTACAAGTGCAGACAGAAATCACATCTACGAGTCCACCAAAGGATACACACTGGAGAGAAGCCGTACAAATGTAGTCAGTGCGACTACACGTGCCGTCAGGGACCCGACTTAATAAGACACCTTATGATACATACTGGCGAAAAGCCTTTTCAGTGTAACTACTGTGATTATAAATCCATTTACAAATCACACTTACAAAGACATCAGATGATACATACCGGGGACAAGTCTATTGTTTGCAGCCACTGCGACTACTCGACTCGATATAAACATGTTTTACAAAGACACATACAAACGAAACATTCCGGTGAAAAACTTTAGCGTGAGTAGTGCCGCGAGAGACGTGTCGTGAATGTTGTGATTCCAAGATCTTCTGTCTACATCTCTCTTGCTGTTGCTATAATTAAGATGAGAGAGGGAGAAATATATGGGTGGATTTTTCAAATGGTTCAGTGAGGGCAGTAACCAGGCCTATAACCGCGAAGCACTTCGTTCATCGAATCGTCTATTTAATTCTCTACAAGTTTGGTCCTCACAATTTTTCTTCTAGGACGGATATTTTGGGGGAAAAGGGTGGGAACCAAAATTGTTCATAATTTGATTGTCTACAAGTTTAGTCCTCTTCATTTATGCCGTAAAGTTGAAAATAAACGAGATGATGAAAATATTTTGAATTTTTCGCTTTTTTCAAATTTAATTTTCAAAATATCGATTCTAGAAGAAAAATTGTAAGGACCTAACTTGTAAAGAATCAAATTTCCTACAATTTTTGTCCTCACGGTTTTACTGTAAAATCAAAAATGGCCGAGTTATTCAAAAACCGTTTTTCGAATATACGCAGGAGCCTGGTTCAGTCTACTTTTTAACCGACTTCAAAAAAGGAGGAGGTTCTCAATTCGACTGAATTTTTTGTATTTACACTCCCAGCGACCCCGAGGGACCTACAAAAAAATCCAAGAACAAATTATTCACGGGTAGGGAGGGTTTTTTGGGTATAATGACTGAACTATTTACATTATGCCTTTAGCAGCACGTGCCATGCCTTAGATTTATGAAGCATAATCTTGCTATCGACTGTTTAAACGACTTATGTAATTGCCCCTCTTTTGTATTAAACTTTTACCTATATGAATCACTGATTGATTTCATTTATTTATTAAACACATGCAAGCATAATAGTGTACAAGTCACCAAATCGCTTACACACTAGTATTCATTAAAATGATGCTTATAAAGGTCGTAATTGTAGTATTACGAGTACGAGTATAATTTGAAACATTCCCATTATGATTATTGAATAACGATGTTTGTAGCACAACTTTTTGAATATAACTTTTGTACTTTTACCTATTTAAAACACTACATTTGATTTTATATGACTAGGTCGTAATTGTCGTATTGTAATTTGAAACATTCCCATTATGTGATCATTATGATTATTGAATAACGATGCATGCTTGTGACACTAAATTTTATGAATATAACTTTTGTACTAAATTTTGATATGTTTGATTGAACCGTCATTATTAGTTACTTCTTGAGTAACTTGTCTAATATATCGATCGTTCTCCGTTTGGCACAGCACATACCAGCGCGGAAGCGGAGTGAACGCGAACCGAAACTGCGGTGCGCATCCCTTTCACGCGCTCATACCTAAAGGTGTTCTCTCTGATTTCGAGCTGATGTAGCTGCTCTATTTTGGTTGTAATAAGCGCGACGTCGGTATTAGACGTTCTCAGGACGTCACAAGCAGACCTGCCAAGACGTCTGAGCTACGTCCATATTTGACCGTCTCAAGACGTTACAGTACATGACGTCTTGGCTACGTCAAAACTACTATACCTCGTGACGTCTTTAGGACGTGCCATCAAGACGTCTTGACGACGTCGAGATTTGGCAGTCTCAAGACGTAAGTATGTAACGTGTAAGTGACGTCTCGATGGCACGTACTGACGACGACATAACAATACGTCTTCGCGACGTAGAAATTTGGCCGTCTCGGAGACGTTAGTGTTTAACGTCATGGCTACGTCTCGAATTATGAGCATCGTGACGTTTTAATGGCACGTCCTAGCGACGTCAAATCAAGACGTCCAAATTTGGCAGTCTTAATGACGTAAGAAAATGACGTCTTGGCTACGTCTGAAACTATCAGCCTCGTAACGTCTTGATCGATCGTCCTGACGACGTAGCCGGAGCCACGTCCAAATTTGGCCGTCTTAATGACGTCTTGGCTACGTGAGAACAATCAGCTTCCTGACGACTTGAGGATACGTCCTTGTGACGTCGGTAACATGTCGTCTTGAGATAACGTCTGTGCGACGACAGGAAATGACGTCAGAAGTCGCGACATCACGACGTCATTTGCGACGTCGCAGGTACTTCGCTTTTATAACGTCATTACGTCAGAAATAACTTTAATATGACGTCATTACGACGTAAAATTGCTAGCTGGGGATGACGGCTACGATATATTCCAGATTGTACACTGTACCTTGTTTGTATGTATACTCTCTGTGCTAAATTTCGCAGTGCCTTAGTAATTACTGTAATGCTGTGTAAATTTTTGAAACAATAAAATAAAAAAATAAATAAAAATAGCCAAGAGGGTACCTCGTCGTCAAGACTGTATCCTTGGGTTTTCAGGCGACCTCTCACCACAGGAACAGCACTATGAGTAGGGTCTACTGCTATAGCGCCTCATGGATCGAGCGTGCATCCCTGGTGCGCAGAGCGCGGGCCAGCTCCAACAGCATCCTGTCCATGATTGCGGACAGGATTGACGGCATGTATATAAACAACTGCTGCATAGACCATGACCGTAGAAATAAATATTTTTTCTTAAATTTCTTAAAACTTTTGGGGAAAATTATTTATTTCCTGAAAACAAAATTGTTTAGTATGTAAGTATTAGTATAAGTAGTACTAACAATTAGACTAGGAATCAGGATAACAAATTACTAACGCAAATAATCCAAGTTGGTTGTAAATAAAAATCGTTTATTTATTTATAGCTGTTGTTTTCTTTAAGGTGGTACTGCCTTTGATCGAGATGACATTCGCTGAGCTGTGCCCTACCACAATGCGAGACATCCGCAGTGCCAATACATCCTCTCTGCAACCGGTTTTACTATATTTCTTATTTTCTGCATTTGTTTCGTCATTCGTTAGTTATAAGTTAGCTGTAAGTTAGTTATAAATTAGTTATAAGTTAGGTCCCCACTGAAAATCAGCGCCGTGGCTTGCTGTGGCATTATGCTGAGTGGGGGTCCCTTTTAGCGTCAAAATTTGTAAATTTTTCGTTTGTAAATTTAACTGTTGTGACGTTAATAAATGTATTTTCTTTCTTTCTTTCTAAGGCCCTCGTGGACGCTCGAGTTGGGCGTCCAGCGGGGCGTGCAGCGTGCATGTTAACCTTTTGAACGCCAAGCATCGGACCAGTGCAAGGCAAACCGGTTATATTTTGGACGTGATATCACGTACAGGCGCTGAGGGCATGACTTTCCGTGCGCGTGATTTGACGTCGTTGGCGGTCAAAGGGTTAAACGCAATTTAACTTTGTTTTCTTACCGATATGGTTCATAATGGAATGGCTATGACGCCTATGACCTTGTGGTAGTAGTTAGTGACTGGGTTGTCACCCGATGTTTTAGAAGAGTTCAATATTTATCTGCTTGATTACCTACTATCATCGCCATCAAATATATTGGAGCGGCCAAGGTGGTCACAAATATTTGAACAACGCCTCTATTATCATGGCAATAAAGTGCATGTTCAGATATTTTTGAGTACTCTGACCGCTCCAATATATTTGATCGCGACTGCACAATTAGGTCTTATAAAATAGTTTGAGACGCAGTATTCAGACAACGTGTAAAATATTTCCAAAAGTGTACATTAAGGCTCAAAACACACCTAGCGGAATTTTGGCAGTAGGTAATGTATGGAGCTTTGTCGATGGTAGCTTAAATTTGTCTATGGCCTCCATACATTACTGCCTCCATTCCGCTAGGTGTGTTTTGAGCCTAAGGTACTAATCTAGGTAGGTAGGTAGTTCTACTAATTATTAACTTGAAAAAATAAAAAATAATTACACAATAAAAAATAATGTTAATTGTTTATTTTAAGTTTACACAGCATTACATTCGTACAGTCGCCATCAGATATATCGGAGCGGCGAAGGTGGTCACAAATATCTGCACAACGCCTCTATATTGTCACGGCGATAAATTACATGTTTAGATATTTTTGAGTACCCTGGCCGCTCTGATACATTTGATGGCGACTGTACTATAAATCAAAATCATCATGCTATAACACAGGCCAGGGTATTAAAAAATATCTTAACATGCAATTCGCCTTAACAATAGAGGCGTTGTTCAGATATTTGTGACCACCTTGGCCGCTCCGATATATTTGATGGCGACTGTACATTGGTTTGAAGGAGTGATAAGAAGCAAAAAAAATTACATTTAGGGAATATTTAACTTATTTATCATTTAGACACGTATGTTTACTTTTTATATTTTACTAGCGACCCGCCCCGGCTTTCGCACGGGTGCAATTATACATATAAACCTTTCTCTTGAATCACTCTATCTATTAAAAAAAACCGCATCAAAATCCGTTGCGTAGTTTTAAAGATCTAAGCATAGGTACATAGGGACAGACAGCAGGAAGCGACTTTGTTTTATACTATGTAGTGATAATACAATACAAAAATTTCTAACTAGGTTTTGCCCGCGACTTCGTCTGCGTGGAATTAGTAATCACCTGTTAAGGAATGAATTCTGGATATCAAAAATACTATATCCTTTTCCAGAGCATCCTCAGCGTTCAACGGTTATTGATTCGCCATACAAACTTTCAACCCCCTTTTCACCCCTTCCAGGGTTGATTTTTGGGATGGAAACTATCCTATGTCCTTTCCCGGGACTCGAACTATCTCTATACGAAATTTCATCATAATCCCTTCAGCCGTTCTCACGTGATGCGCGGTCAAATAAACAGACTAACAGATAAACGGACAAAAATTCTAAAAACTGTTGGAGCGTGTTCTGTTATCGATTCTAAGTATCCCCAGCCAATTTTTTTTTCGAATATCTTCCATGTACAGACTTTCGACCCGCTTCAGCTTTATTATATTTTTTAATACAGTTGCTCAAAAAAGTGCTTTTCTTGTAATGGTTTAGCGTGCGGAAAGTTTGATATCGCGCACTAGTGCTTTTTACTTTTCCAGCCAATCACAGCTAATGACAGTGACAGACAGCCAATCACAGCGCCGCACCGCACCGCGCGGAGCGTTCGGATCGGATACATGTACTAAAGTAACCTCAAAGTGAATAATTGTCAATTTTATAATTTTTTCGCAACTGTATTAAAAAACGTCGTATCGAAATGTACAATTCTAATATAATGGTTTTCATGGAATAAAATATTTTTTATTATTATTGCCATAACCGTTTTTGATAAGTAAACGTTAAGGTAAGCAAGGTATTGTTTGTAAATATAGGTAATTACAATGATGGTAAATTTATACATACCCATACAACCATTTTCGGTCGCCGTTACGACACAGTGTAGACACATCTTGCGTCGACACTGTCTTTTCCGGTCACAATTCCGGTCGCAGTGTCGTCGCCGTTACGACACCGCTACCAGAAATGGGGAAGCGTCGACGCAGACACATTTTGACATAAAGTGTCGTCGCCGTGTGCACACATTGTTACCAGTTTGCGACTAGTTATCCCAAAATCATTCGTTCATTTTGTTCGTTTCAAATCGGAACTGTCAGATGGAAAAATACTTAAATAATAAAAATAAGTGACGTACATTAAAACGCCATCCCTAAAAAGGATTGACAAGAATTATGTATTTATTGTTTGCATTTATATTACCATATGGCTTAAAATACTATGGGAAATTAAACTGCTCGAGGGATTTGATTAACTAAGTGTAATTATATCAACGCGCCGCCACATTATTTTAGTTTAGCCAGCAATGAAATTATTTACTTCTCAGTGCATGTATTCATAACTACATAATTTGATACATTTTAGTGCTCCGTTGCATATACTATACTTAAATAATAAAAAATAACTATATATAACAACTTTACTTAGTACTAAACTTGGTAATTAGGATGTAAACATATGGTTTAAGGCTGAGTAAAATTCCAGTCACAAAGTAGTCGCAATGTTACGACTCTGTGTAGATACTGTGTAGACACAGGCCGGCGCGCGATCAAAAGTAGTAACAAAGTTACTGGATTTGTAAAATGGCTCCTTGTACTCATTTGTTTCCAGATATTCTCAAAGTGTAAGATCCATGCCGTAGTCAGTAGTGTTGATGGAGTAAAATTACAAATAATTATTTCGTTGGTACCAAGTTGTTGGGTAATCGAATATATCTATTAATATTTAATTACTGTTTAAGGGGCTACTTTGAAAAATTATAGGTTTTTCAAACGCTCTATTGACTAAACGGGAAAAGGGACTGAATTTATTTACGAATATATATTAGTAGACTATATACTCTTGTTTATGGCACAAGCCAAAACACGATTGCTGAAAGTTGCCTCGATAGAAAAAAAATCCGAAGTTGGGTCCTTTTCCCCCTTATTTTTCTTAGCTTACGTAAACTATAAGAGATTAAGCAATATAACTAAGTAAAAAATATGGTATTCTGGTTTATCAAAAAAGTCACAGAAAGAAAATTAGACAAAACTTTATAGTTCGCTTATTTATTGTAGTTTAGTCGAAAAGTGTGATCCTTAAGAGCGCTGCATCTCTTTCTTTCGTGCACGGGAGCCATAAACGTGTCTCTTACGGATGGGCGTGGCTTGTCCGAATCGAGGAACGGCCTTAATTTGACATATTTATTTAAGTGAAACAAAACTATACTCAAATTTCTATCACGAAAAATTTCAAATTTATATTGCCAAAAATATTTTAATACAATACATAAAATTTCAAAGTAGGTACTTACTTGTATTTGCGTTCTGTACATTTTTTAATATTCCCACTTTTCTATAAAATGTTGACGAGTGTTTTTATGGTTTTGGGCCATTATTATCATTTGGATCGCTCATGATGACTTACTATTAGCATCACGAGCACACGAGACACTAATGGTACAGTTTGACAAACCTTGGTTTTGAAGAGGTATTTTATATTGTCATTTGCGGTCACAATGTTTCGAAACAGTTCGGTAACCGTTACGACACATTGTGTACAGATTGTAGTCACAAACTGTACGCAAAGTCTACACAATGTGTCGACACCTTGTTACCGAAAAGTGTACACACGGCGACGACACTCAGTTACTGAAACAAATCTGGTCACATTGTGTGCACACTGTTACCACACTAAGTAACCAAAACTGAACACAGTCGCAAAGTGTAGTCACTGTTACGACACCGTTACGACACATCTGACATTTAGTTACTACTTTGATAATTCTGCGACCGAAATGGTTATATGGGTAGTTTCACTATATTTTGCCATGAGGCGTACAAAAAAAAAGTTGAACTTAAATCTAAACAATAAAGGTACCTACTTATCTATCCTATCATGCACAGACTATACAAAATGTAATATTAAGGCTACAGCAGTTCAACATTGCACCATATATAAACTTAAATTAAAAATATGTCATGTATGAAAATATATATGTCATAATAATTAAAAAATATAGTTAATTGCTTAATTGTCATATTCCTTAAAACTTACAATGTATGACATGACACAAAAGTGTGGGATATGTCACACTTCTGTGAAAATTTTCTGTTAACAGAGTGTAATTATTCTATAGTACACACAACGCCTTACTAGGTATACACTTTTGAACGTTATTACAGCGGAATAAGGTTCAAAAGTGTATATCTAGTGAGGCGTTGTGTGTACAATGCGGATATGGGACAACATTTTTGAAAAATATATTTTTTTACTTCTCATGCTCGTAAAGTTTCACTTTATGCTGGGTATAGGCGGACTAAAACTCAATTTTATGCACAAGTGCATAAAAAATTGCCATTGTCAAAATAGCCTTAGAAGAAGTCAATTTTTTATGCACTTGTGCATAAAATTGAGTTTTAGTCCGCCTATACCCAGCATAAAGTGAAACTTCTTATGAAAGAAATTCCTATTCTTTTTATTTCCTCACAATCGAAGTAAAAAGTAGAGTGTATAACTCGTCCATAAAACCCATTTTACGCTCGTACTTTATATCCATCCTCGCTCGCAAGCTCGCTCGTATGGATAAACGCCTCGCGTAAAATGGTGCGTTTTATGCACTTGTTGTACAATCTACTATTTTAAACCAATTATTAGTGTCAGTAGGTACCTAATAGCAATTTTTTTGTTACTTTAAGAATGATTATAAAACGATTTTGCTCAAAAATGGGTAAAGCACAAACGTATTCTATATAAGCCGACGATTTGTAGGGTATGATAAAAAAAAAACAATCTTGACCTTAATTATCAAACCAAGATTATATATTAAAAACAATAAAGAGCCTAAACTACCTTTGAGTATAAAACTTAATTTAATAATAACAACCAACACGTGCTAATTAAAAGATAATATACCTAAACTAATAAAAACTTTTTACAAAAAAAAGATAAACCGACTTCAAAAAGGATAAAATGAATCATTATATTTGGGTCAATCAACTTTTTCTTGTTTTTTGCGAGAATTGCCCTTATTCATTATTAGTTTAACTTTTGTGGGTTATAACAATGTCAACATGAATCAAGATCCTTTACACGCATACCAGATCAGGAAAATAAATAATAACGACACATTATTCATTAAAAAAATGGGTGACCCAGCGGAAGAGCCGTTATTTTCATACAAAAGTGAGGGACACCTATGTCCACTGGGTCACTGGCATTAACGAAGATATAACGTGTTAAAATGTGATAGAAGAGATTGCAATTCGTAGCATGTTTATCTGTATTTTATATAAAGTGCATAACTTAGTTAAATATAATCCGCATAATTTATTTTTATCACTATTAGTCGAGGTATGCGAAATTTTGCTGACAAAGAATAGTTGATTGACCCATTTATATGCGTTACCAACTGATATGTTTGAAGTCGGTGCCAAGCCAAATTTGGAAGAGTTAATACGCACGAGGCGATGTGTTCAGTGAGTTGTTAGTCTTACTATATAACTAATCTAATACGATATGGATTGCAGTCAGGTATAGGTACATTCGTTTCGACCGTTAACTGTGAAGCAAGTAGGTACAGAAAGTATAGCCAAGCGTCTTATGATTGTTAGGACACTGTTCGGACTATCGGTATCTCGAACGAAGCCCGTGGTTCGTTTGAATTATTCATCCTTCTTCATCTAAGGTTTGATTCGAAGTATACAAGAATTCAATGGCTAGGTTAATTTTTCTATACTCAGATATACCCAGTACACCCACCGTGTCAGTAGAAAGGCACGATAATAGAATTTTCTATGGAAGGTCCATCTTAAGCGTCTATGTAAATATTTTTTTCTATTTGCCGCCTTTTTCTTATTATTGACAAAGTAAACGTGTATGAGAGTATATATGTATATATACATAGGTACCACATTTCATCAAAATTGGATTAGTTGTTTTAACATGAAAATGTAACAGGTAGAATCACATTCACCTTTGCATTATGTACCTATTAGTAAGTACCGATGTTTTGTGATGTTCATACTTGAAGCTGATTTAAATTTTTGGCTTGGCACCGACTTCAAACATATCAGTTGGTAACGCATATAAATAATATAATGATTCATTTTATCCTTTTTGAAGTCGGTTTATCTTTTTTTTGTAAAAAGTTTTTATTTTTCAATTTTTTGTGGTTATATATAATTTATCAAAATCGAACAACGAGTCTCGGAAAAATCGCTAAAGATACATCAAAAAGTTCGTAACACACCCATTCAATCTAAGGAAAGTTCCACGTATCACATGTGGACTTCATCATTAAGTCCACTCCATCAAATTGGTGGTTTTCGAGAGGAAATAAATACATGTGCCTTTAAAAATTGAGGAGTTCCCTCAGTTGCTCATGGGTCCCATCATCAGAACAACACCAGAGTAATGTGGGACTATCTTAGAGGTAGATCCTTTTAAACAAAAAAAGTATTATTCTATTCGGACCAGGGGTCTTGGAGTAATCGCTGATCATCCTACATTTAAAAAATTCTTCATCATTATCATCAAAACAATCATTATTGTCAGGTCCACTCCATCAAATTGGTGGTTCTCGTGAGAAAATGCTTGAGTAGCTTAAGAAAACACCCAAATCACCATACACGTGCCTTTAAAAATTGAGGAGTTCCCTCAGTTGCTCATCGATTCCATCATCAGAACAGCACCAAATTAATGTGGGACCATCTTCGAAATAGTTTTTTTCCAAACAAAAAAATAATTATTCGAATCGGACCACGGGTCTTGGCGTAATCGCTGTCCTACATCATCATTATCATCAAAATAATCATCATCATCAGGTCCACTCCATCAAATTGGTGATTTTCGTGAGAAAATGCTTCAGTAGCTTAAGAAAACACCCAAATCACCATACATGTGCCTTTAAAAATTGAGGAGTTCCCTCAATTCCTCATGGATTCCATCATCAGAACAGCACCAGATTAATATGGGACCACCTTGGATGTAGATCCTTCCAAACAAAAAAAGAATTACCCAAATCGAACCACGGGTCTCGGAGTAATCGGTGAACATACATAAAAAAAAACACCAAACCGAATGCAGAACCTCCTTCCTCAATGGAATTGAAGTCGGTTAAAAAACTTACAAATAAAAAATCTGCCCTATATTTCGTTTTTTTTTTGAGATTAGAAATTCAGTAAAAGAAACAGAAGCTGCCAACCTGTTCTAACCTGTTCTGTTTGAATGTTCGATTTAAACACACTGCAAGCACACCAACAAACGATTAGTTAACATGATGAAGAGTTCACATTTGTAAATAAATAATGACAATTTGCAGATTATAATCCATAACAGCAATAAAACACAATTTCGTTTTGATTATCACGTTAGAGACACATGACAATTGAAAAACTGACAGTGATACACGCATATGTTATAAATCGAAAACCATATGTTTAGAACCTCTTTTTCTCCAGGTTTTTTACTATTACAATACTGTACAATAATTAATATTATTCAATTTAACATTTACAAATACCTACGCATGGCTTTATTATAAATACAAATATATTTAAATATTTTTTATGGGCCGCATTGGCACTTTGACACTTTAGTAGAAGAGCCCATGACACTGAACCTAGTTCGATAAGTCTCCCGGATGATATATATATATAATTAGACGCGTTTTTAATAGCAGAACACGAAATGCCTATGCTGCAATGCATAAAAATGGGCGGCATATTTTAAAAAAAATTTGAAAAATTAAAAAAAAATCGGTCTCTAGTACGATAAATCTCCCAGGTTTCCTTTGTTCCTCGAAGCAGAGGAGAGTTAGGGCTATACGATAATGCGGTGCTGCAAGCCCCCGTGACAGGCCTTGTCAGTTGCTGCAGCATTATAAGGGATCGGTTTTTTTAGGTATCTAGTACGATCGATCTCCTCTAGAAACCAATGCTCATCTGAAAGATCATTACTTTCTGTGTAAGAAAAACCACTGCTGCATTTCCCAAAAATGGGAGAAGGTGGTTGCTGCAGCGATTGAAGGTCGCCCTCCGAGCAGTTCCATACGGCGTTACAATTCAACCGATTTTATTCAATATAGTTTTCATTAAAAGTACTTATCAGGCCTCACTTCCATGACTTTTTTCAATTTTTTTGGACCCACGGTTCCAAAGTTAGATGGGGGGAACGCTTTTTTTTTAACTTTCAGAGCGATTATTTAAGAAACTATTAGTTTTATCTAAAAACTGTTAATGAAAGCCTATATTGATTTTAAAAGACCTATCTAAAGATACCCTACACGATAGGGTTAGAACGAGAAAAAAAATCACACCCCACTTCATGTGTAAGGGAGGTACCCTAATAAAAAATATTTTTCCAGTTTTTATTATCCCACTTTTTCGGCGTGATTAATGCACACACTCATACGAAATTTCAGCTTTATAGTGCTAATGGTCACTGAGCTAGACCGCGGACAGACGGACCGACGGACAGACTACGGAACCCTAAAAAGCGCTGGTAGCCTGGCGGTAAGACGTCTAGCTGACTTTCAATCTGGAGTTCTTGGGTTGAAACCCCGGCTACCACTACCATTGAGTTTTCCAGAACATAGAGAAATAATATGCCTTATAGAGTGCTCACTCCATACAACTGGTTATTAGCCCGCAAGCTTGACATTTTGAAGGCTAGACGACTAAGGGGTTGAGGGAGAAGCGGGCAGGAGGTGTGATTAGGGCACCCGTTGTAAACCCTTGGTATTCACGCTCCCAGCCCGCTCCTCCCTCAACCCCTTCAAAATGTCAAGCGTGCGGGCTAATAACCAGTTGTATGGAGTGAGCACTCTATAAGGCTTATTATTTCTCTATGTTCTGGAAAACTCAGTGGTAGTGGTAGCCGGGGTTTCAACCCAAGAACTCCAGATTGAAAGTCAGCTAGACGTCTTACCGCCAGGCTACCAGCGCTTTTTAGGGTTCCGTAGTCTGTCCGTCGGTCCGTCTGTCCGCGGTCTAGCTCAGTGACCATTAGCACTATAAAGCTGAAATTTCGTATGAGTGTGTGCATTAATCACGCCGAAAAAGTGGGATAATAAAAACTGGAAAAATATTTTTTATTAGGGTACCTCCCTTACACATGAAGTGGGGTGTGATTTTTTTTCTCGTTCTAACCCTATCGTGTAGGGTATCTTTAGATAGGTCTTTTAAAATCAATATGGGCTTTCATTAACAGTTTTTAGATAAAACTAATAGTTTCTTAAATAATCGCTCTGAAAGTTAAAAAAAGAGCGTTCCCCCCATCTAACTTTGGAACCGTGGGTCCAAAAAAATTGAAAAAAGTCATGGAAGTGAGGCCTGATAAGTACTTTTAATGAAAACTATATTGAATAAAATCGGTTGAATTGTAACGCCGTATGGAACTGCTCGGAGGGCGACCTTCAATCGCTGCAGCAACCACCTTCTCCCATTTTTGGGAAATGCAGCAGTGGTTTTTCTTACACGGAAAGTAATGATCTTTCAGATGAGCATTGGCTTCTAGAAGAGATCGATCGTACTAGATACCTAAAAAAACCGATCCCTTATAATGCTGCAGCAACTGACAAGGCCTGTCATGGGGGCTTGCAGCACCGCATTATCGTATAGCCCTAACTCTCCTCTGCTTCGAGGAACAAAGGAAACCTGGGAGATTTATCGTACTAGAGACCGATTTTTTTTAAATTTTTCAAAATTTTTTTTTAATATGCCGCCCATTTTTTTGCATTGCAGCATAGGCATTTCGTGTTCTGCTATTAAAAACGCGTCTAATTATATATATCATCCGGGAGACTTATCGAACTAGGTTCAGTGTCATGAGCTCTTCTACTACTTGTGACATGTATCATGCCGTATCGTGCCTGATAAAGAACATGCGTGCCTTTCATTTTTTTTCTAATCTAAAAAAACAAACTATAGGTCTCGGTCGCTCGGTAGAGTGCCCAGAAGGCTGCCCGCATTCCCTTGCTGCTATGCTTATGCGCTGGGCGAAATAGTGACCAGCCCTCTGGTCACCGGAAGCCTCAATAAGGCGCGCCGAAATTACTACCTTTTGATATTAACATCGTTTTCTAATATGGGCTACAGGATAAATACAATTCTCAAACGATCTCTATACTTATGACAGGGACTATAGAGATATAGACGACCACAGCCTAAGAACTTTTTGAAGCTCAAGTCGATTGCGCCCTCTGTCCGAAAGCCACCTAAATATACCGAAATTGTAAGAAGAAATGTCACCTGCACTGCTACTCCACCTAGTAGCTACTAGTGTACTACTAGTACGCTATTTGTTACTAGGTGGAGTCAGCATGTTTCATCTGGTGATCTTGCAGCTGTGCTTTCCGACTGCACCTGAAGTCGCAATCGCTACATTGAAATGGCTTCGCCCCAGTATGTCTCATATGGTGTTTTTTTAAGTTTGATTTGTGATTACATTTGAAATTGCAGTAGTTACACTGAAAAGGTTTCTCACCAGTATGTGTAATTTTGTGGTATCGTAAAGTTGAGCCATCATTGCACTTGTAGTCACAATGATTACATGTGTACGGCTTTTCTCCGGTGTGTGTCCTTTGGTGAATTTGTAGGTTTTGTTTCCGCTTGCACCTGTAGTTGCATTCGCTACATTTAAATGGTTTTGCCTCGGTATGTACTAATTCGTGTCTTTGTAAGTTCGATTTCTGACTGCTTTTGTAATCGCAGTGGTTACATTTGAATGGCTTCCCGACCACTTGCGGAACTGCACTAACATTTTTTACAGAATGTTTGCTACTTAGGTGTTGTTTTAAAGCATGTTTACTTCGAGTCGCGTGGTTACAGTGGTAACAAATAAAAGGCTTTAAGCCAGCATGTTTCATCTGGTGATCTTGCAGCTGTGCTTTCCGTCTGCACTTGTAGTCGCAATCGGTGCATTGAAATGGCTTCGCCCCAGTATGTCTCATATGGTGTTTTTTTAAGATTGATTTGTGATTACATTTGAAATTGCAGTAGTTACACTGAAAAGGTTTCTCACCAATATGTATCATTTTGTGTTGTCGCAAAGTTGAGCCATCACTGCTCTTGTATCCACAATGATTACATGTGTACGGCTTCTCTCCGGTGTGTGTCCTTTGGTGAAGTTGTAGGTGTTCTTTCCGGTTGCACCTGTAGTTGCAATCGCTACATTTAAATGGTTTTGCCTCAATATGTACTAATTCGTGTATTCGTAAGCTCGATTTCCGTCTGCTTTTGTGATCGCACTGGTTACATCGAAACAGTTTCTCACCAGTATGTATCAACTGGTGTCTTCGTAACTCTCCATTCAACCTGCACCTGTAGTCGCAATTATTACATTTGAATGGCTTTTCCCCTGTATGGGTCATCAAATGTCGACGTAAGAATTGTTTGCGACTGCATTTGTAATCGCAATAGTTACATTCAAAAGGCTTCTCGCCTGTGTGTGTCATTTCGTGTTTTTGTAAGTTAGATTTTAACCTACATCTATAATCGCAATAACTGCATTTATAGAGCTTTTTGCCTATGTTTGTGCTCTGGTGCCTTGGCAAGTTTGTCTTCACGCTGTATTGATTATCAGAAGTGCTGCAGTTAAGAGCCTGGCTACTATTTAAATTATTGGTTACCGCGTGCCTCTTTAGATGAGTCTCCAACTTTTTCTTATCAACTGTTGTATACTCGCATTCAGCGCACATGAAATTCGTAACACTGTTTTTGTTTTTCTCGTGGTCTAATACAAGCAAATTGGTTTTGGATGTAGAACTATATACATTACTGACAATGTCTCCGGGTCCAGTCGATAAGTGAGTGTCTTGTATGTGTTTTCTTAAAATAGACTGATTATTGAAACGTTTATCACAGTCTTTACAGGTGTATGGTTTGTCCCGCTGGTGAGCAGTCGCATCGCCGCGGTGGCGCTCGAGCACCACACAACAAGCCACCGCGAAGGGTCCCTTAGTGCGGGCGGCGCAGTCGCCCGAACGCACTGAAACAAAAAAAATATGGTAAAAGGCTCAACCTATCATGTCATTTGCTCAAACAAAAAAAAACCTCACATACACCTCCATAATGTCTGGAACACCATTGTTCCATGCACGGGAAAGGCATGCACCAAATAGATACATTAGATATTAAAATCAATAAATAAAAAAAAACCTAATCGGGAACCCGGCCCGAGTGTTTCGTAAGTACATAACACAATTTTAACAATGTTTTTTTTCCTTAAGTGTAATATGTTGTTATTTTAATTTAAGTTTACTTTTTATTAAAGATGGGTGTAGACCTGTCAATAAAGAATTTTTCAACTACCTAGCTCGCAAAGGCCTTTTTTATTCTTTTAAAACAGATAGCAAAACTGCATTTTATTCACAAGAGTGTTAATAGCTAGGTACTTTTTTGGAACGATCGGGCGGTTGGCGGAGATGTAAAAAATTGACAAAAAAGTCAAAAAAAATAAAAAAAGTCTAAAAAGTTGATAAACTCAAAAATGTCAAAATGCCAAAAATTTAGTATTTTCCTCGCTTTAGTGAGGTGAAAATATTTGTGTTACAGACGGCTGCAAAGTTATTTTTAAGTCTCGTGTGTTGCAACACTCTCTACGCTCAGGATTCTATTTTTGAACTACTCGCTTCGCTCACCTGAATTTCAAACAAATAATTGCATAGATTTTAGACACAGTAAACATCTATATTTTGGACGTGATATCGTGGATATAACTGTATTTGTTAGTTTTTATTAAAAAAAACACCCTGTATATGGTACTTGCTGTATATGCTCACCTCCACTCATCTCTCTATTTAATATGTTGCTAGTATTAACTTCCGATTCCAACTTTGATCTCTCCGAGGTATCCTCTTCAATTTCCGTCTTTATTCTTGGTATTAGTAAATTTGGTTTTTCCGATTGTAAATCCGAAGTAATTTTTTTGGCGTAAACTTTCGTTGGTCTGTTCACTACTAATTCTGGTGAATCTGGTGCTAAAAAAATAAGAAAACCTTAACACACTGCCTATTATAGGACACGACATGCATAAGATAAATGTGAAATTTTATGCAAGATTATAACTATAGAAATTGTTCTTATCAAAGACCGGAACCGGTTTCCAATGAAGGGGTATTAGATCGGGTATTTGTGTGGTTTTTACAAACCTATAAATTCGGTAAGCAGTGTAAGCACCTCATAGTCTTACCCAAAGGTAAGCGCTTACCGAATCGAAAACCCCCAATCAGGTTACCCTATCAGGTGTTTTTAGAATGCGATCAAACTATTGTTAACTCTATCGTTAAGACGTTCGACATTGAAACCACATTGAAAATGGTTAACCCTATTAAAACCGTAGTTTAAGGAGCCCGGGTATGTCCTTAAACTACGTCCGGACACGGGTACGTCCTAAAACTACGTCCAAAAGAGAGGTATGGGTACTGCGAATGTCATCTCGCTATGTGTGGTAGGGCCATGTAGGGCACAGCACAGCGAATGTCATTTCGATTAAATCTGGAGCAGAGCCCGACTGGGGAAGTACCTCCACCTTACAGAAAACCACAGCCAAATAGCACTAGACCCTACTCATAGTGTTGTGTTCCTGCTGATGAGTAAGGTTGCCAAAGAGCTCAAAGAGGACCCAGTGTGTTGACGACGAGGGACGTCTCTTGTTTCTTTAGCCGTCAACACAGTGAATCCTCCTGTTTTAAAGGGTCGGCAACGCGCATGTGACACCTCTGGAGTTGCAGGCGTCCATAGGCTACGGTAGCTGCTTACCATCAGGTGGGCCGTATGCTTGTGTGCCACCGTCGTTGTATAAAAAAAACGGTTCCCGTAACGATAGGGTAACCCTATCAAAAGATTAATCAAATTAAGGGGTCTTCCGGTCCCTGGTTCGATTTTTAAAGTTATCATTCAAAGGACCATGAACATCTCTGTATGGAGCTTGGCCCAAAAACCAACAGCATTACAACTCCCCGACGCGAGCACGACACGAGTGCCAACGCGCATGTGTAAACAGTCGCGCGCTATATGCCTCGTCAATAGGCGTGTCCAGACCAGACGCACAGCCTCGCGAGGAAATTGCCGCGCGAGGCAAACGACCAATAGACCATTCCTCGCGCGGCAGCGTGTTTGTGTACATTTTTAGTAGGGACGTTTGCCTCGCGAGGAAAGCCCGAGCCAAATTGCTCGGCAAGATGGCGTCCCTCTGTCAGCTGTTCAACTGTTCAAAATGGCGTCACATGTGTTAACAGCCGTGGCTTGTGTTACGTTTATTTTGGTTTTTAAAGCTATACCACAGAATAATCTAATCTAATCTAATATAAATAAAAATGAATCGCCGTTCGTTAGTCGCGCTAAAACTCGAGAACGGCTGAACCGATTTGGCTAATTTTAGTCTTGAAATATTCGTGGAAGTCCAGGGAAGGTTTACCCGGTGAGAAAGTATGAAAAAAATTCGAGTAATATACTAAAAAACTAAGATATTGTTCTCCCATACAAACTTATCAACGCGAAAAAACAGTAAGCGCCGCAGGATTTCATACATTTTACGCGTTTTTGTAAGTGATCTCTGCTTTCGTTCGAGAAAGACGGAAGCGCCGCAGGATTTCATACATCTTACGCTGTTTTGCGAGCAAAATAGGTACTTATAATATTATTCCAGCACTAATGTCGTTAAGGCGATAGTTTCTTACAAATTGTTAATAAATTAGCCCTTATTCCCTAAGATACGGCTGTCAAAATACACAGTCAAAATCTGACACTGCTGAGTTTTCCGTTTCATGTATAATTCCGCGTTCAGTTTTAATCGTAAATAAGAATTTTAAATAAATCTTTAAAATAAAATTAAAGCGGTATTACACATTGCAACCTGCAGGGCCCAATCTGTTGTGTACCCTGCCTCTTCCTACCCCTCCTTCAGCTCCCTACGGGCCCTACCTTCAATTACACCTTCCAACCTGACAGATTGGGCCCTGCAGGTTGCAATGTGTAATACCGCTTTTAGTGGATGCGTGGAACCAAAAAAATGCTTTGGCAGTTCCGTTTTACGCCTGCTTTAATCGTAGTTAAACAATTATTAAAACAAATATTTGACATTATATAAATTATATTCGTGGAACGACATACATATTTACACTGGCCACCTTAGAGCTTTAAACCAAGCGGAGCAGCCATTGATAGTGCTGGAGCCCCGCATACAAGAAATTTATCAAAAAAATTACCGTTTTTCTTCCATATAGCGTTGTAGAGCCCGTCTCGGAGATCACGAAAACATAAGTCTTAAAGGTCTTAAATGGCCACAAGTAGGTATGGCGTCAAGTTGAAATAGTTATTTGTTATACAAGTGGTGAAAGTTGTATTTTACGTGCGAGTGTTATTTGAAACACGAGCTAGCGAAAGGATTCTATTATTGACCACGAGCGAAGCGAGTGGTTCAAAAATAGAATCCTGAGCGTAGCGAGTGCTTTAATACACGAGACGTAAAATAACTTTCACCCGCGTATAACACAAAACTTTTCACCTCACTACAGCGAGGAAAATAAGAAAAAGGGTGCATTTTGCTCGGTTTCCCGTAATTCCTCAGGTGTTTAATACTTCTTCATCACTCGAATCACTAATTTTTAACAAAACAATCTAGAAAAACATGCGAATATTTAACGTTGATATGATGGATGAATTGAAATGAAAAGTTTTGACGTAAAATATTTTAGTAAATGTCAGATGCGTTTTGTTCGTACGTAGACTTATTCGGCTGTCAGAACAATTTATCCGTTTTTACAAAAAGAATGAAGATTAATGTTGAATGCTGATATTTATGAATTAAAATAAAGTTGTCAGACTGTATTAAGTGTTTTTACTCGATGCAATTCATTAATTGCGATGTTAAAAATTCTGCACTTTTAACGTTTTACGTTTTGTTAGCTGTCAAATGTCACTTAAGCCACTTGTCACTTATGTCAAAACTCTTTCACCACATGTGGATAAAAAGCGATTTTCACAATAGATATTAAACAAACAAAAAGGGCTTTCCGAGCTAGTGAGGTGAAAATACAATTTTTTGGCCTAAATTTATCAACGAGCCGGACGCTTCAAATTTTGACACATGATTTAGCCCGCATCAAGTAGCCTACATACCAATTTTAAGACCATTCTGGTGGGCGCATAAGATTTTAAGACCAGTTAAAGTTACAATTTTTTGGCCTAAATTTATCAACGAGCCGGACGCTCCAAATTTTGACAGTAGTTAAAGGACCCAGTCAACAAACCAAATCCCAATTTTAAGACCATTCTGGTGGGCGCATAAGATTTTAAGACCATTTTAAGAAATAGTCGATTTCATAGAAAAGATGTCAAATTATTGTAAATTCGCTTTAAAAATCAATTAACTGGCTCAAACACAACTGCATATTCATATTTAAGTGTCTCGTAACAAAAAATGCCGTAAAAGTATACCGCAATAACTCAAAAACTGGAGAAATTCGTCTTAGCAGTACTTTAGTCACGGAGGTCTTAAATCACGAAAAATATTGTTCATTTTAAACTTAATGGCACAAAATATGATTTGAAAAGCCAGACGTAATGCCTATAGGCATTTTCTACCAGTCGCTCATAACTTTAAACTGATAAGCGTCAAGTTAGATGCATTGACAATATATTACTGACAGTAAAAAATACATAAATGTATTTTAAATTCTACCGTTCCAAATGTTGATTAACGGTTTAGCCCATTTCAAATAACCTATATACCCATTTTAAGATCAATCCGGTAGGCGCATAAGATTTAAGACCAGTTGAAATTGCAATTTTTCGGCCTAAATTTATCAACGAGCCGGATTCTCCAAATTTTTACAGTTGTTAAAGGACCCATTCAACAAACCGAATCCCAATTTTAAGACTATTCTGGTGGGCGCATAAGATTTTAAGCCCATTTTAAGAAATAGACGATTTCATAGAAAAAGTAGCAAATATTGTAAATTCGCTTTAAACATTATTAGGGTTATGAGTGACTGTTAGAAAACGCCTATAAGCATTACGTCCGATTTTCTGAATCGAGATTTGTACCATTAAGTAAAAAATAAAAAATGAATTTTGTAATTCAAAACACCCTGACTGAAGTACAAAATACCCTGATTTAAGAACTGCTATGACGAATTTTCCAATTTTTAGACTTATGTAGTATACTTTTACGGCATATCTAACTATGAGATCCTTGAATATGAATATGCCGTTATGGTAAACCATTTAAATGAATTTTTGAAACGAATTTAAAGCTATTTGCTATTTTTCGTATGGAATCGATCACTTCTTAAAATGGTCTTAAAATTTAGTGCGCCTAGTAATAATGTTATGAGCCATTAAGTTTAAAATGAATAATAATTTTAGTGACTTAAGACTAGGGATGTCACGAATAGAGATGCAACGGATAGTGGTTTGGCCGGATACCGGATACCGGATATTCGGCCTGACCCTCCGCCGAATATTCGGTATCCGGCCGCCGAATATTCGGCCGGCGGTACTATACCTACAATTTGAGTTTCGCAGGTGCGCGTCGTGCAGGTTTCGACCTGCGTCGTGTGAACGTTCGCGCGGATACATTCCTAGGAATTCTAGGCAACAAAACGAATTTTATTATGTTAGTACGGAGTAACTTCTTTCAAAAGTACACACGTGCTCGCGTATATTTGTGTAAAAAAATTTTTTTTGTATGACTAGTGGGCGACTCTGACTACATCCGGTATCCGGCCGGATAGTACGAAGATATCCGGTATCCGGCCGGATACTAAAATAAGGGCCGGATAGGCCGGATACCGGATAGTAACCGGATATTCGGTGCATCTCTAGTCACGAATATTCGCATTCGCATTCGTATAATGCGAATATTCGCATCATTTTTGACATTCGCTTCAACATTCGCATTCGCATCAAATGATGCGAATATTTTCCGAATGCGAATGTGGGCAGAACGCATCCTATTTTGACCGCGCTGACCCGGCCGATGGTCATATGCTTGCTCATACACAGGAAGTGAAAACGACGTTATCACTTGGCTCTTTTTGATCAATAATATAGGACTCCATCACATATCATGTTCTGTACTTATGAACTATGGAAGCATAACAATGATAAGCAAGATTAACTTTTTTGAATCTACTCCGCAACATTCGTATTCGCATTCGGACATTCGCATCCTGATATTCGCATTCGCATTCGCGAATGTGAGTAAAACGACATTCGTGACATCCCTGCTTAAGACCCCCGTGACTAAAGTACTGCTATGACGAATTTCTCCACTTTTCGACTTATTGCGGTATACTTTTACGGCAATTTTACTTACGAGACACTTAAATATTAATATGCAGTTGTGTTTGTGCCAGTTGAATAATGTTTATAGCGAATTTACAATATTTGCTACTTTTTCTATGAAATCGTCTATTTCTTAAAACGGTCTTATAATCTTATGCGCCCACCAGAATGGTCTTAAAATTGGGATTTGGTTTGTTGACTGGGTCCTTTAACTACTGTCAAAATTTGAAGCGTCCGGCTCGTTGATAAATTTAGGCCAAAAAATTGTAACTTCAACTGGTCTTAAAATCTTATGCGCCCACCAGAATGGTCTTAAAATTGATATGTGGGCTACTTGATGCGGGCTAAACCATGTGTCAAAATTTGAAGCGTCCGGCTCGTTGATAAATTTAGGCCAAAAAATTGTATTTTCAACTTGACGCCATACCTACTTGTGGCCATTTAAGACCTTTAAGACTTATGTTTTCGTGATCTCCGAGACGGGCTCTACAACGCTATATGGAAGAAAAACAGTAATTTTTTTGATAAATTTCTTGTATGCGGGGCTCCAGCACTATGACAGGTGTTCCCCTCTGCCGAAAATGTATGAACATTGGTCATACTCATTGTGTGGACTGACGTTTATTTGACGTGGCTATTTTGACGTTTCGCATACATTTGACGTTCCCCTCCCCCGCAAAAATCGGCAGACTTTTTTTGTATAGAAATTGTCAGACGTGGCCAGTCCGGTTGGTTGAATAGTCAAAGCCATCATTTTAGCGTGTGACAACTCACTGTTGTCAATCTCATTGTAGCAGCTTATTCAAAAAGAAATCACGTACAGGTGATATCTAATCTTCTGTATAAATAAAAAATGATTCGCAGTTCGTCAGTTTCGCTAAAACTCGAGAACGGCAGAACCGACTTGGCTAATTTTAGTCTTGAAATATTCGTGGAAGTCCAGGGAAGGTTTAAACGGTGATAAAATATGGAAAATTGCGAGGAAAATTTCATTTAATCCAACATAATAAACAAATCCAACATAATAAAACATGTAAAATAATCTCATTAATGACACTATAGTGAGACTTGGTTGTTGTGTTGGGTGGGTTCAGAAATAGGTATACTTTGAAATAGTAAAGGTCGCTTTACACGATCTGAACCTGTATATGAACTGTGAAGGGTAGACATATATTCCGACCAAAAAGTGTAGAAATTAAAAAGTAGCAACATTATAGTGTCGTCCCGTTTTCTTAAACCGGTATTGGACATTGTAACCTGCAGGGCCCAATCTGTTGCGTACCCTGCCTCTCCCTACTCCTCTTTCAGCTCCCTACTGGCCCTACCTATAACTACATTTACCAACCCGACAGATTGGGCCCTGCAGGTTGCAATGACTAATAGCCGTTTTAGATTGATTTGAAAGGGACGACACTACGATGTTGCCACTTTTTAATTTCTACTCTTTTTGGTCGGAATATACACCGAGTATATGCAAAGTGCACACTGAATATAGTGCCACTGAAAAGTGCCTTGAAACTATATAACGCTAAAAACAAAAACAAAAATGATTTGTCATTCTATGACTTGTAGTAATGATTGGCTGAGTGAACGAGCAATATTGGCGGCAAAAAAAAATGACGATGATCTCAATGCGACAATTCAGAATTTCCTTGACAGTTGGTAACTTACAGGCGTGCAGGATGATGTATCAACTATCCCACAGAATTTTTAAATTCATTGGAATTGCCTGGACTACCACCACACAATTTACAATTAAAGTAGGATCAGTTGTCATCATGCTGCGTAGCATAAATCAGCCTCGACTTTGCAATGGAACGAGTTACGAGACTGGCTGTAAAAATAACACCATCGAAGCCAAGACAAGGGTGTCCATCTCCACGAAGTGACAGTTACGGCGTTGGAACGTATCGGATACGTTTTTGGGGTTGTCAAAATCCTTTTCGTTTATTTGCGGCATGACTAGATAAGATAAAATATTTTAGTAGTTTTGTTCTAAAATAACAGTTGTCCTAAAATCGGATACATCTTCTTAATAGACAGAAAGTTGTTACACCATTTATAACCCAAAAACGGCTGGACCGATCTTAATGATTCATGATTTGTTGGATTTGTCTCCCTTTCGAATAGCAGAATAACTATTAAATGTGAAATTAGTAATCCACCTATATTTTTACCCCCCTTAAGGAATTACTTAGGAGAAAAGAGTATCCCATGTCCTTCCACAGATCTAAAATCTTTATTGCAAATTTCATTTAAATCGGTTTTGCGGTTATTGGTTCCCCATACAAACTTCTACCACCCTTTTCACTCCCTTAAGGAAAAGAGCCGATTTCTGTGATAAAAATTGTCATATGAAGGGGTTTTAACTATCGTCATACCAAATTTCATCCTTATTGGTCAAGCCGTTTAAGTGGGAATAGGTAACAGACACAGACAAACTTTCCTATTTATAATTTTAGTAAAGTTGGTATAGATATAGATTGAAGACATTGATTTATTTATTATTTATTTATTCAAACAAAATTTAACATGGTCTTTAGGTCTTTACAAGTGAAGTAAATGTCGCTGCATGGGACACATTTAATAGGAGCGAGTGAAGACAATGGAAGCCAGTGGAAATGAAATGAAAGTCGATAGGATTGAAGCAGGAGCCGGTAGGAGAAGGGTGAAAGGGAATAGGAGAGGGTGGGAGAGTGGCACGAGTCAGTAGGAATGGGGTAAGAGACTAAACGACTTGCTTAGGAGTGAAGTTGAGGACGATATGAATCGGTGGAAGTAGGCGGTACGAAGTCAATATACGAGTAAATGTGTGGAGACAATGGGAGTGGGGTGGAAGGCGGCGAAACTAGCGTAGGAGTCGGTGGTAATAAGGTTAGAGTCGATGGGAGTACCGTCGGTGGGAGAAGAGTGGAATACAGGACGAGAGTGGGAGATGGGTAGGTATGGGTAGATGATAGTGGAAGAGTGGTGCGAGACGGTAGGAATTGGGGTAACAGACTGGGCTGACGTAGGAGCGAAGTTGATGACGACAGTCGGTCGAAGTTGGCGGTACGAAGTGCGCCGGGTCAGCTAGTATTATAATAGTATTTCATACAGATGTTCATCTTCCCTACAAAATCAGTCTTCCCTACACATGACGTCTCCATACAATTTTATCTTTCGACGTACGACATACTAGTAAAGTACGCAATTAGTATTATTGCTTGACCTGCCCCAATCTGCCTCAATCTTCCTAATCGATCAGTAATTTTAATACAAAACTAGATAAATGTCAAATTTATCACCAAACTATAACTTTTAGACAATTGCAAAATAACCAAACGGAACAAATAAAAAACCACGCGCATCAAATAAACACGTCCAGACCTGCGCGAGGCAAACGACTGAGGCGCCGAATACCGACACCGAGCCGATCGGCCGCTTACGCAGTAAAAAGTCGTCGCTCATTTTTACAGTAGCTTGGACTTTTGTTTTTGAAAGGTGGAGGCTGAGTGAAGTCGGTTCTTTTTTATTTAAAATAATATTTTCAATCTTTTCGATGTTTTTATTTGATGTAATAACAAATTAGTGTATGAGTGGACTGCCCCACTCTAAAACATACAATTAGTTTGTGTAACTCAGTGGCGGTGGGTGAAATATTTTCTTAGGTAAGCCGGAGCTTAATATGGCTTAAATTTTCTTGATGAGCTGTAAAAAAACTGCTATGGTGTCTAAAAATTAGGCAAGCCGGCGGGAATCAAGTTCTATGGACACGCCGTCACTGGACTGTAAACTCACAATTATACGGACAACTTAACTTACCCATCGCTCCCTCTTCATCTTTGCTGAATTCTGGATTGTCTATGGTAATTTCATCTGAAACAAATTGGCCGTCACATAAAGCATCACTAATATGGAAACTAGTTACATCGTTTTGATTTTAGTTTTCGTCACGTAATCAATAATTACTATAATTATGCCTTAGCGATAAAACCCCGCGCAATTTTTTTTTCACTTTTTAAGGGGCTACTATGAAAAATTATGGGTTTTTTCAAACGCTCTAGTGACTAAACGGGACAAGGGACTGAATTTATTTTCGAATATATATTATTAGACTATATACTCTTGTTTTTGGCACAAGCCGAAACACGATTGCTGAAAGTTGCCTCGATAGAAAAAAAATCCGAAGTTGGGTCCTTTTTCCCCTTATTTTTCTTGGCTTACGTTAACTATAAGAGATTAAGCAATATAACTAAGTAAAAATATGGTATTCTGGTTCATCTAAAAAGTCACAGAAGCAAAATTAGACAAAACTTTATAGATTCGCTTATTTATCGTAGTTTGGTCGAAAAGTCTGATCCTTAAGAGCGCTGCATCTCTTTCTTTCGTGCACGGGAGCCATAAACGTGTCTCTAACGGATGGGCGTGGCTTGTCCGAATGGCCTTAATTATGGTTTGCAGTTTGGAAGCACTCTAGGCGTTATACGCGACAACATGCACCATTTTTTTTACTTTGTTTACAAAAACAATATTTATGAATGACTTGACAACCAGAGGGTGAGGGGAGGATCTTGGCACATAGTACGGTATGTCGCCGAGGGAGTGGGGGTGAAAAATTGTAAATAAATTGGTCACGTAGTATGGGTACGTTCCCTAAAGGTCGCGGGTGGGGCAGGACCGATCATTGAGGCACTCTTTGGGGGAGGCCTATGTTCAGCAGTGGATGTCCTTCGGCTGATATGATGATGATGAATTCTGTGTATACAAAAGTACTTACCAAACACGTTTAGCATACTGGGGGCATCTGCGTCATCAGCTACCTCAGACTTCACTTCGGACTCCACTGACAAACAAATAAGATTTTTAAGGTCACTGTGGGGAAAACGGTCATAAAGTCATAAGGATCTCTAAACAGGGTATAATTTTTTTTTTGTGGGTATTACTGCCACTCATATTTTGGTAAGTTAATTTTTATGTGTATGAACGCTACTCATATTTTGATTAGTTAATTTTGTAGGTATGAGTATGAACACCACTATAGCGGGACTGTGTATATACAAACACCGGCACTACTGTTAAAACGTTTATTATTATACGAACACAGTTAAAATTGTACAGACACAAGTCTAGGCTATGTATTTTTAAGTTCTATGAAAATTACGGTGGGTCGGTGGCGCGCAAGTGTCGCATGTTCACTATGCGGCGGCCGGCTGTCTACTGGCGCGAGCGATTGACGCGCTGCGTGGTTACCAAAAATGGCGGCACGCGCCAACGACTGGTTGACCCGCGGCTTAGCTTGTTATGAAGCGAGCCGGGGGTCTACCCCTAGTGGTCCTTACGGAAGCACGCCGTACAGGCGTGCCGTCAAGGTCACGCGCTACATACTCCCCCTCGAGTTCATGATGACGCCCACGTTCATGGACTCGCACATTACTCTGATCACGGTTACGTGGACGCCCTCTATTACGTTTAGGCACTACGGGAGAAGGAAGCACTTCATCTCTACTATTAAAACGAACGAGCTGTGAAGCGTGATACTTACCCAGAACCTCACCGGGTGAGTCAGAATTAGCGATCAAGTAAGTTGTGGGACTAACCTTTTTAACGACCATGTAGGGACCATCTCTTTTCGGCGCAAACTTAGCCGAAAAATTCTTAGCTGCATTGCTAAGAACATGTGACGTAACGAGGACACTATCTCTAACTTCGAATACGTCACCTGGCTGACGAGACTTGTCAGCATATTCCTTACGCTTGTCCTGCTGAGCTTCTACACGATCTCGTACTGTTGACAGAGAACTGATAAACGAGCGCAGATACGGCTTTCCTTATCAAGAACGGCTCTTAAGTCATAACTAACCTCTATAGGAGATCTCATTTCACGTGCAAACATGAGGTACGCCGGAGTAGCACCAGTCGCTTGACACACGGCACTATTCATGGCAAACCGGATTACACCCAGCTTCGTTGGCCATGCTGTACGATCGTTTCCAACCAAATGCGCCAGCTGAGTTTTTAAATCCCTATTTTTGCGTTCGGCGGGATTCGCTTCAGGGTGGTACAGCGGGAGCAGGTTCTGCTCAACTCCGAGGATATACATGCACTGTTGCATGACGGCCCCGACAAACTGGACCCCATTGTCTGAGACTACCCTCCGTGGAAAACCGTACCTGAGGAAGTACTCTTCTACAAGAGTACGCGCGCAAGCTTCCGAAGTAGCCTCTTTCAACGCATAAAGCTCCACCCACCGTGTGGCGGTATCCTCCACCAAGAGGATCCAACGCTCTCCCTTCTCTCCTTCCGGTAATGGACCGAACAAGTCAATAGCTATAACCTCATTTCGTTGACTGAGGACCGGAGTTTGAAGGAGACCGGAAGGCTTCTCATTCGATGCCTTGTATCTCTGACATGTCACGCAGCTTTTAACGTACTCGGTGATGACACGCCGCATCCCCGGAAAGAAAAAACGTTGCGATATCTTGTGAAAAGTCCTCTCCACTCCCTGGTGCCCCGATAGTGGAGAGTCGTGGCACTCCTTTAAGATGTCGAGATGAAACGAAACAGGAACCACCAACTGCGGCTCTTCGCTATCTACATCGGGATTGTACCTGTACAAGACGCCTTGCTGCATGAAGTATCCTCTCTCAGACCAGCGCTTTGCTCCAACGGCTGCTGCATCTGATGTTTTCTCTAACTCTACTATAACCTTTTCCAGGTCCGGGTCATCGAGCTGAGCGCGACGTAGGTCCGTAGGGCTGCGGGCAGGTAAGTCTATAACGACTGCACACACACCACACTGATCTTCGCTCTCCTCTGCTCGCATCACCTCCTTCTTAGCAGGTGTGACACGATAAGGCGGCGCCGCGATAGGCGGGTGGTCGCCCGTGTCAATCCTGTGCTCTGCAAACGGAGTTGGCCCTCCCCCTGGCTCAAACAGGTCCCTGCTCTCAGTGAGTAAACGGGCAAGCAACTCGTGCTGTTGTGCATTGAGCGAAGTGGCTTCGTCTTCCCTAAGTGCCTCTAAAGCAGCCACACACAGAGTTGGAGGTGACACACCCTCAAACTCTAACTTATACTTTTCATTTATGTTGTCACAAAAGTGCCAAAAACCTCTACCGAAACTAACATCAACGTCAAAATCCGTAAGAAAGTCTATTCCAAGAAGGGACTCATTACCCTTGGAATCAGGAAAAATTACAAAACTAGCCATTCTGGTTTTATGTTTTAGTGTCACCTCCACCTCCGCGGTGAGTACAGTCCTATCCCTACTGACACCGTCTGCCAACCTAACATTCCTTGTTGACGACACTATCGGGTGTCCTTTACTTTTCAGGAAAGCATATAACGTGTGACCTGCGACACTAGTTTTAGCCGCGGGATCTACAAGCGCAGAGCCAATCGCACCGAGAATACCGATTTTAAAAATGGGACGGGGACGAGAAGTTTTGACAACATCGCTGACCTGTTCACAAACAGCTTGACAAACACTGACTCTATCACACTCGGCTTGAGATTCCACGGCTTCACAAGAAAAAGTTTGAGAACCATTGGACTTCTTACAAACAGTTTGAATATCGTTGATCTTAGCATAATTCACTTTAGCATCATTGACTTTAGCGTAAAAAGTTTTACAACCATTGCCTTTATCGCAAAACGTTTGAACATCATTAGCTTTACAGCATGAAGTTAAAACATCGTTAACCTTATCGCAAAAAGTTTGGCCATCATTAACTTTACCGCAAAAAGTTTGAACATCGTTGACTTTAGCGTAAAAAGTTTGACTATCATCGACTTTACCGCAAAAATTTTGAACATCGTTGACTTTAGCGCAAAAGGTTTGACAATCATCGACTTTACCGCAAAAAGTTTGAGAAGCACTGGGCTTGCAAACATCATCAACGCAAACATTGGTACAGTCAGAAACATTTTTGTGAGAATTAGCTTCTTTTAAAATAGGGCTACAAGAAGTTTGACTATCGCTGACTATGTCAAAAACAGACTGACAATAATTTACTTCAGCACCTAAAACTTTACTTTCATTATTACAAAACAAATTTTGTACGTAAGCAAAATCCCTTACGGCATCCGTAGGGTTACCTCCATAGTGCGCAGGCGAAGGGTTAACAGTCGGCGCGGTACTTGTCCATGGCGCGGCCGGAATGCCCGCCGTGCGCGCCGTTGCTCCGCGGACGGTGGCGTAAGTATCGCGCTCTCGCGAAGAATCGTGAGTGCGCGCAGGACTTTCGCTGCGCCGTGCTGCGGGACTTTCGCCGTGCCGTGCACGCGACTTCACCTCGTCGGAGTCGGACGGCGGTGATACGAGTTGCGACGAGTCGTAACCGCTTGCTCCGCCCTCGCGCGGGCTAGCGGCGCTGTCGGCGTGACTGGATACGTCGACCGAATAAAACGACAACCCCGAGTTAGCACTAGACTTACAATTAGGGCACTTCGAGCGAATAACATTGGGGGCACCGCAACCGTAACACTTAATTTTCTCATCGACTTCATTTTCAACGCACTTATCACTTTTTTCACCTTTATTAAGTTTTTCACAATTATCTTTACTATGTCCACCGCGATGACAGTAAACGCAGAACAAACGACGTGGCTTAACCTCTGCTTGACCGGAAACGGACGAACACGGCGCACGCGACGTTGCAGCGTTGTCGGCGGGAGCGGCGCGCTGCGCGGCAACGCCGCTCGCGCTCACTCCGCCGGCGCGCGACCTTGTTCGACTCGGTGAAACACTGGAAGCCGATGCCGTAGAACACTGACGATCATTTGTTCTCCTCGTCTGTACTGGAACATGATTTTCTTTTCGCGAATCTTCTATATTTTGACAATGTTTTAATAAACTATCAAATGTATCTATATTGTCTCTTTTCAGCCTTTTTCGTATGCGGCGATCCAAGAGTCCGAACACCATGTCTATTTGGACTCGCTCGCTTAGGTCTTCTGGTGGCAACTTGGCTAACAACGCTCTAGCTCTTGAAACGAACAGCTCAGTTGTTTCGTCACCTTGAACTAAAGAGAACAACTCTGTGTAAATTACGAAAGGAGGGCGGCGCTCGCCGAACGCACTGCGTAATTTATCCAGCGCTTCTTCCCACGTCTTTATCTGTTTCTTTACACCTTGCCACCACATTCCTGCATCTTTAACGAGCAACAGCGACAGGCCGCGAATGGCATTTTCATCAGTGATATGCATAGCTGACTTATAGCTTTCAACACAATCTACGAAGCTTTCTAAATGCTCCTCCTTACCACCGCCGTAACGAGCAGTACATTGCGCGAAGTTCGCATTTACTGAGGCGAACGTAACAGCAGCGGCAACGGCGGCAGCCGTAGCGTCGGCCTGCGACGGAGTTGAAGATCGCACCTCACGTAGCAGTTGCTGACAAAACTCATTCTGAGTTTGTTGCAAAGTGGTCAACATTGTCGTTAAAGCCTCTTGATTCATCGTAATCTCGTTGGCTGAGGACTCGGGACTCCCGTCTCTGGATCCTAACGACTGTCTTCCACCTCGACGGCGACGCGAACCGGGCGGCATTTTGCAAAGTCACTATAAGTACGTACACTTTTAAACACTAACGAACGAACGTTCTAGACCCACAAACGTTGGGCGGCCAGAATATAGCGGGACTGTGTATATACAAACACCGGCACTACTGTTAAAACGTTTATTATTATACGAACACAGTTAAAATTGTACAGACACAAGTCTAGGCTATGTATTTTTAAGTTCTATGAAAATTACGGTGGGTCGGTGGCGCGCAAGTGTCGCATGTTCACTATGCGGCGGCCGGCTGTCTACTGGCGCGAGCGATTGACGCGCTGCGTGGTTACCAAAAATGGCGGCACGCGCCAACGACTGGTTGACCCGCGGCTTAGCTTGTTATGAAGCGAGCCGGGGGTCTACCCCTAGTGGTCCTTACGGAAGCACGCCGTACAGGCGTGCCGTCAAGGTCACGCGCTACACCACTCATATTTTGGTAAGTTAGTTAGTATTGCTTCTGTATAAAACGACTGTAAGAAGTGTATGTTTAAAAAAATAAGAGTTAGGTACTTATAGCTTGAGTAGATCTGCATCAGATCGGTGCAATAAATTGCATTATTCACTGTTGGATCACCGACACCCCGCTAGTCAGGTGCGCCACACTGGTTGGGAAACCCTGATCTAGACTTAAATAAACCTGATTGCTGCGGCCGCTCACTTCGCCTCTGATCGCTTACGTTGACTTTGTAGCCTATCTGCGGCTTTCTACTGCCCAGTAATAAATTATTTCAAACTTGAGTTTCTCTACAGTAAAATTGAAGCAATTATTTTACAATAAAACTAATAACTAACCTTTAACACCCCAAGCCCCCAGCAGCTCCGCCTGGCTGCGCTGCACTTGCAGCTTGAAGTCGCTCGCGTCTCGCAGGCGGCCCACGCACGCCGAGCAGATGCCGCGCGAGCCCTCGTCGCCCAGTACCAACTGCATGTTACATTGTCCAATTAAGAAAAATATTTGACACTTGGAACAAACTTACAAACACCAGAACAAATTAGACAAGTAAGTTATGAAATCTTCCTGTCTATCCGCATAGTGAAAGTGTAGAACAGTTTGCCCAAATCAGTGATCAGTGCACCCTCAGTGCACTCTTTTAAAAATAGACTTGATAAACATTTTCAAATGGACAAAACACAAGTGGACATTGATATGCTCGTATCAGCTATAAGCCTGTGCATTAATGTAAAATAATATTATAATAATCAGGCGTTTGCGGATGTCCATATTATTGTAGTTGATAAATTAGACAAGCACAATAAAAATACAACATAAAGTGATAACCTTGTCAAGAGTATACTCGATACATACAGGCACTATCAGTTTTAATATTTATCATTGAAAATAAAAGACCATGCAGTTGGACAATGTTATACAACAATTATCATTAATAACAATTTAGTCATCCTTCAAACTTCAGTATCTTCTTCTTCATAGTCGAATCCTCATGTCTGAGGGTCGTGACCACCATAAGTCGCTCTATGTTGTATTGCTCTCCATTCTGGTCGATTCCTTGCCTTCTTAAAGGAACCCTGGATCCCGACGCGTGTAACTTCTTTAATGGCAGAGAACCAGCGGGTGGGTATCCCTCCCCGCTGTCGATCGCCTTCCACTGGCCCAACAAGCAAAGCCTTTTCCAGGCTGTCTGGCTCACGTCGGGCCAAGTGTCCAAAGAAGCCGAGCATTCTCCCTCGGCAGATAGCGGAAAGGCGAGTCTGGATCTTGAGCTCCTGCAGTATAGACACGTTGGTGCGCCGCGCTGTCCAGGAAATGCCCAACATTTTGCGCCAACACCACATTTCGAACGCATCTATTCTGGCTTTGGTCCGAGCTTTTAGAGTCCAAGTTTCTGCTGCATAGAGAAATATGGAAAAAACCAGTGTACGCATAAGTCGTACTTTTGTGCTGCGCTTGATGTTACGATTCTTCCATACTTTCTCTAGTCGCTTAACCGCAGATTTGGCTATTTGTCCACGGCGCACAACTTCTTTATCGCAGTCTCCGTCGTTGCAGATCAGTGAACCCAAATAGACAAATTCCTGCACTGTATCCAGGTCACGCAATTCATAGGTTCTTTCCGTATCACCTGCCCGGTCTACGAACATCAATTTTGTCTTACTCCGATTGATGCGAAGCCCGTACTCTGCGCTAATTTGCTCTATCCTGTGCAACATTTCGGACAGTTCAAACTCACTGGCGCCAATAATGGTCGTGTCATCGGCGAAGCGCAGGTTATTGATTACATGGCCACCGATCTTTATCCCTCCACTCCAGCCATCCAGTACACGGCGCATTATGTGCTCTCCAACAAGGTTGAACAGCTGCGGAGACAATATGCAACCTTGCCTGACTCCTCTCTCCGGTTTGAAGGGCATCGACACTTCGCCATCTATCCGAACTTTGGAACTGCCATCTAAGTACAGGTTCTGCACAAGGAAAACCAGATGTTCAGGCACACCCATTTCTTTCATGACTTTGAACATTTTAGACCAGCTAATGCAGTCGAAGGCCTTCGCGTAATCGATAAAGCAGAGCGCTACCGGTACGTAATATTCTCTGCATTTCTCTATGAGCTGCCTTATGTTCATTATTTGCTCGCGTGTCCCTTTACACTTTACAAACCCAGCTTGTTCTTTCGCGATTTGGTTTTTAATGAAGTGCTCCAGTCTCCTATTTATTATATGTAGGAGAACTTTACCAGCGTGCGATATGAGAGAAATAGTCCTGTAGTTTTCACACGTAAGAGAAGATCCTTTCTTGTGCAGGGGGATTATAGTCGATTCAATCCAATCTTCAGGCCAACAACCAGTCCTCCATACCTTTTGGCAGATGTTGTATAGTATTTTGTTGCCGTCTGGACCTAGGCGCTTTAGCATCTGCGCGGTAAGACCATCTCCGCCACAAGCTTTCAGTTTGAGTTTCGCTATCGCGGTTTCTACTTCGCTCAGTAAAATATCAGGCTCCTTAAGGCAGTAATCTAGCCTACCATTCGTAGCGTTATCTCCATTCGTACTATAAAGCTTTTGACAGTAGTCTCTCCATCTTTCCAGGACATTCACCTTCTCCAGTATAGGGATTCCCTTTTCATCACCTATAGACCATGTTTTAGGTTTGTGATCTTTGGCAAGTACTTTGACTCTCTGAAACATGTCCTTAGTGTGAGCTCCGTTGGAAAGTTTTTCTATGTCGTTACACATAGTGTCAATGTACTTGTTCCTGTCCTCTCTGCAGTGACGTTGTACTCGAGTGTTCAGCTGGGCATACACTTGCCTTTCCTCTTGCGTGGCTAGACCTTTGAGCTTTAATGACTTCCTTTCTTTGACCGCATTCCAGGTCGCATCACTCATCCAATCCGCTCGAGAGGCAGCAACCTTGGAGAAATGTTTGGCCGTGTCCAGGACCGTAGTTTTCAGCGCTTCCCAGGTAGTATTTGCCGATTCGAAGGGGTCAATATCCAATGTGCGTAGTCGAGATGTGACAAGGTTTTCAAAAGGTTGTTCCGCACTCTTCGGTAAAATAATAACTTTCGCGGTTTTTTGTGTCTTCACCACTTTTAACCGGACCCTAAAAACCGCGGCTAGAAATTGGTGGTCACTGCCACAATCTGCTCCCGGTCGGGTTTTGGTGGACAGAACAGACGACCTCCATCTCTTCCCTACGAGAATGTAGTCAATTTGATTACGGTGGCCCTTAGGAGACTGCCAGGTGTAGAGACGTCGTGGATGTTGCTCAAACCACGAGTTCATAATCATTAGACCATATTCCGTGCAGAACTCTAGCAGCCGCTCACCTCGCTCATTTCTCAAACCGAGACCAAATTTTCCAACAACCTCTCTAAGGTGGTCATCCTGACGAGTACTGCCGATTTTTGCGTTAAAATCACCGAGAATTAACGTAAACTCCTTACTCGGTATGCTCTGATACAACCCTCCTAGATCACTATAAAATTGACTGATGGTTTCCTCCGACGAACTTGAGGTCGGCGCATAAACTTGAATCAGATTAATGGGCTGGGGTTTTGCCGCTAGTTTGAGGGTGACAATTCTATCACTCAGGGTATTGTAACCTAATATCTTGTTGCGAAGGTGTTTGGCCACTAGGAAACCAACACCACTAAAGCTGTTACTCTGGCTACCAGCATTGATCCTTAGCATGCCGTCTGATGACACATTTCAGTATAAAACATTAGTAAAAGCAACTACATTAACAATTTTTCACGTAACTTGTAGCTATATAAAAAGACTTTCGTCGCACTTACATGTATATCGAAGCACTGTTTGAGCATGTCGGCATATGTTTCCGTCTCGCCGAGATGTGTGTACGGCGTCGTCAGGTCCTTGTCCGGGGGACACCGCAGGCAGCAGCGACACGAATACATCATGTCCATCTCCATCACGAGTAAGTAACGTGCAAGGATCCAGTTATACGCCAAATCTCACCAACATTACACCAAGTAATAAACGGGAGTAATTTGTTTAAAATAGTCGGTGTCAGCTGATATATAACACGATTTAAATAAAATTAATAAAACAATTCTGAATACGAAGTTTGTATCTATGATAACATAACCTCAAAATATAAAAATTTGACAGTAGGCGGTGTGCGTTTTGATACCCAAAGATGAATTTAATTTTTAATGGAATGTTTAAAACGGCTATTACACATTGCAACCTGCAGGGCCCAATCTGTTGTGTACCCTGCCTCTCCCTCCCCTCCTTCAGCTCCCTACAGGCCCTACCTTTAATTACACCTTCCAACATGACAGATTGGGCCCTGCAGGTTGCAATGTGTAATAGCCGTTTAATGGTGTACTTTATAAATAGAACTACACTACTAACCACGATAACAAATCTTTGAATAAAATATTAGAATATGTATTTTTATATTTTCTTACAACAACTTTATTTGTATTGTCAATATTGTCGCGTAGTGCCCTTTGGGAATTAACTCATGTACACCAATTGCATTGTGACTAATATATTCAGGTCTAATAAGGCACAACGCGATGGAAAGAAACATAGATGATCAAATCTCACCTCTCAGGTCAAGCAGACTAGAACTCCTTTTATCTACTTGTGGAGTGGTGACGACTGATCACTTCGTAGATCACCACGACAGCCTGGTGTCCAGCCTGAGGACGAGACTCGCTTCCTCCATCTAAGGGGATTAAACAATCTATGAGATCCCAAGTCACTAAGCATATTACTGTGGAAGTCTAAATTAGGGTGAATACTATTACGAAGGCCTGTAATCTTTCTGATCAATGATAATGTGATGTAGTATTTCGACTCGCTCACGATAATCAGCGTTGGCTCTAAGAGAACTATTTCGCTGCTGCTCGCCTTAGTTTCCTCGAGGCATCCGCTAATAACTCCTCCCCTTAACTCCGTGTCACGACTGCGTGTACGAGCGTCCTCCTTGCTTCTGCTCACAACTCCGTCGCGTGGATCCACTCATGACCGCACTTAAGCGTCACCTACTGCATACGCTGATCGCGAGTCAGCGTAGCGCCGCTCCTACCTGAACTCGCGCCTAGGAGATGCCTATGCACCCGCTGATAACTCAGCAGCGTAGTGACCGCGCGCCTAACCATCTACGTGCTTACGCTGGCAAACTCCTCAGCTAGCGCCGTTCTCGACCGCGCCTAAATCCCTAGGCATACGCTGATAACTCCTCAACGTAGCCCCGTACCGAGACCGCATTTAAGCGTCACCTACTGCATGCGCTGATCACGGGTCAGCGGAGCGCCGCTCCTACCTAATCTCGCGCCTAGGAGATGCCTATGCACCTGCTGATAACTCCTCAGCACAGTGACCGCGCGCCTAACCATCTACGTGCTTACGCTGGAAAACACCTCAGCTAGCGCCGTTCTCGACCGCGCCTAAGTCCCTAGGCATACGCTGATAACTCCTCAACGTAGCCCCGTACCGAGACCGCATTTAAGCGTCACCTACTGCATGCGCTGATCACGGGTCAGCGGAGCGCCGCTCCTACCTGATCTCGCGCCTAGGAGCTGCCTATGCACCTGCTGATAACTCCTCAGCACAGTGACCGCGCGCCTAACCATCTACGTGCTTACGCTGGAAAACACCTCAGCTAGCGTCGCTCTCTACCTAATCTAAGTCCCTAGGCATGCACGGATAACTCCTCAACGTGGCCCCGTATGATTATATAAATAAACTCTCTCACGGATGTTCGGTAGGGTCAACTCAACTGTTAAGCATGGATGATATCATTCTAGGATAAGATTATGGACCCGATACCACGCATGGATGATCTTTATGGTAACCATGAGTACTGTTACAATGATAGTATTAAAGTGATTCTGTAGTCTGTCGAGATTGATATAACATATCTAGTAAGACACTTAGCTCTCGTATCTCGGTGTGCTGGCGTAGTATTTCCAGTTCTTGCATTAGGTATCTTCTCACACTCACTTCGTATTATAACACTAATACGTTGTCTATCACGTCCAGACTGCTATGACCGTTAACATACAAATGGGCGCACCCACGGAAACCTTTCGTATGTAAGTCTACCCGATCTACCCACATTAACAAAGTTAAATATTACTATGCCAACTGTGTACCCAACTTAACTCTCGCGGTACATGATTCAAACATGCCATGTATCGCGACACTCCCAACGCCAAAGAAATGCCATGACGTGACGAGATGCTTCTTCAAGATATCGCATAGGTTTTCTAAATATTAGATGTTCTGCTGACTTGCAATTATGCCTCGTGTCATTCTGCTGATGGTCAGTCTCTACTGAACTTGCCCCTTCGTAAAAAACACTACCTAACTTTTGTTATGTCTCAAGTTCAATCAATCAGACAAATCTTAGTATTTAAGTACTCGATTTAGTTTTACATGTTTCTAGATTAATAAAATATTCAAGTTCAATGAAGTTATAAACGTGAGACCACGTAACCAAAACAATCAAACAAATGTTATGAGTCGAACTTCATTGAGAGTATTGAGAATGAGATCCAATTTGAGACTTATCTTTTATTTTATTATTTTAACAAATAATTCGTGGAAGGATGAAATATAATTAACAGTAACCAGATATACTGATTTTGAGATGAAACTCAATAAAGGCTTTGAATTATTCCCTTAACTATTTAGAGTCTCCAATAAGGGGATGCAGGAGACTGCGATTATATTTGTAATAAATAACCTAACTTGTTAATTATACTTTACGCAGTCGATATGTCATAAGGTTCATCACATATTTAAGTATAGTTATGGACTTGATTCACTCGTGTTGGTGTCGAAGTGACTGGGTTCTCAGATGAGAAAATAGTTTAATGTGATTAGAATAGAGAGTGTTCCGTATGGAATCCTGAGTACCTGGCGGGTTATTTTATTACTTTCAGTACGCGTATTACTATTGTTGGTAGGTTTGACAGGGAAGAACCAAATATGACCAAATATGACAAGTGTCATATAATTGATGTCGCACGGAACTGCAGATCCGGTCAGGCGCGAAAACTTAAATTGTCAGTTTGTAACAGCATTTCTTGCCCATATATTATAGTGCATATTCTCATCCTTCAATACACTCGTGGTCCATTGCATGTGCAATTTCTCAAAACGAAAGCATAAACGAAAGTACTGCATCTTGCCTATGAGTGACCGCTATTTTAGATCTACAACACAAGACAAATAATCTTTACTGGACCCCGAGAAATAAACCCGTGTAGAAACTACGGAAAATTAAAGGCTTGACAGGTAAACAACGGCGGTCTCACCGCTCAAAGGTAATCTCTTACAGACAACCAGATTTCAGATTGGTTTTGTAGCTTCGTATAGCTAACCATTTCTCATCTTAATACGTGCCTGATGCAGGCATGAGAGAATTGTATAAATTTGGATATTTAGATCTCAGTAATGACTCTTCGTAATTGATTTAGTTAAAAGGTATCAGAAGACATATATGACTATCGTACACGAGCAAATAGTCAAACGATGGTCCCTATACGCAAATTATCCGTCAATGTTTAGGGAAATTCTCAAAAGTGATAGGTATAATAATTATAACAACAATACTCGCGTTCACAATAATAGTAATAATACATCGAATGTAGACGCATAAATGAAGGCACCTTCGTACACCATAGGCATACGGCGGAATTATATTGTGCAAATGAACTATTTAGCAGGGTATAGTTATATACGATCGCGCGTTTATTCCAATCAAAGATGAGCAACCTTCTAGTTTTAACTAAGTAATATCGTTATTAAAGAGCATTTGGCGAATGATTTAAATTTTAAGCAGAAATACATTATTGTTCACATGTGGGCTACAATGAACAAAGAGTCAATGAAATGGTAACTTGTGTTATGTTGGATTCTCCATCTATCCTCCTTCATACAATTAATAATATTTATCATCCAGAGACCAAATACGATACGTATACCAACTTCAATTCAGGTATTTATTGAATATTAAAATTAAATAATCGTTTATTTTACTAAGTATAATTTAGGTATTAATAGGTATAATTCAATTCATTCAATGTATAAATTTTCCTATTCAATAAGGAATTGAATGTGAACAGCTATATCATTTTTGCGAGTGACTCGTGGACTTAGATAGATCTACTTGAAGGTGATGTTAACTGTTAAAGATCTAAAGGATCTTTCGAATTATATCATGATACTTAATTGTTTGCTTGTTGGTGAAAGCGGAGTACATGATGGTGTTCATTACACTTTTAGAGCCGTAGTCGTGCTGGACGCGACGCGTATGGCGGGATGGAAGAGGAACCATAAACTATAAGGAAATTTCGTACGGCAGTTATAATTCTTGGGTATATACGGGTTTAAGGCCAAACGTTCGACATGAACTTTAAGCGTATTCACTGAAGGTAAAGGGTGGAAGAGTTAGTTATGAGGCTAAGAGTCAGTATATCTCTAGAGTTGAGACACGCGACCCACCAAAAGAGAAAATACACACAACGCGACAGACACCAAAACATGCTTCAAGATGGCTGACAGCACACTGCAACTAACGCAAACAATCCAGTCGTGTTCTTTACCCCTTTCAAGAGCGGCGGAGCTCGCCTCTATTGTACCTAGGGCTCCCCGGAAGCAAGCAACAATCACAAGGTCGATTCCCTGACAAGGACCACAATAAAGACGCCCTCTCCGTCACATCCATGGAAAGTGCAACAAGACCATCCCTTTCAATTTCAACATGGCTATCACCATGGCAGGTCCAGGGATAGTATGTCTATAATAGAAAGGCGTGAACAAACCTAAGTGAACGATGTCTTAAGGACCTGAGCGGTTAATACTTAGAACTATCATAATAAGTAATTATTGCATTTACTAACAGAGATGTTTCTTGTTAGGGTAATTTAGTTAGGTTTCAATTTAAAGTACCTACATAGAGCAGATTATCTATTTCTCAAACTTATGATTCTTATTATGGTATTAAAACGGTCATTCATTTATTTTTATGTTTAACCATTTGATTAACGTTAAAATAGGGAATGGAAAATAATAGAATTGCACAATTGACATTAACAAAATAACACTGATAACCGGATGGCGTTACCAGGTGCAGCAATCGATTCATTAAGCTTATACTCCGTCGTGAATAAAATTATGTAGGTATTTATCTTCCTCAATTATACATCTGTCAGAAATCCCCTGTCTAGGGTTTCTATAGAATCGACCGTGTCAGTATATTTGAGAAGTATTTGTCTTAGCTGTCACCCAAGTAGCAATGGAATGTCTTAAAAAGGGTTTGTGGATATCTTGAAGACAATTAGACAAATTTTTGCTGTTGTCTTGGTTAAGACCATTATGTCCCTGAAGATCCCTTGAAGATAAACTTAAGATACAGTTTAGAAAAAGTGGGCACAAACTTATAGTCCATATCAAGAAAGAGTTAATACTATTGCTTAGACAAACTTAAACCCTACTTAAGAATGGGGGTTTAACAGATCTCTAAACTTTGGTTTCAAGATATCTCGAAGGTTGACTTAATACCAAGAAATAAATTTAAAGATATCTACAAGACTTACTTTAAACTATTAACACTGAGTTGCACAAATTCGATCCCCTCTTAACAAAGAAAATTTTAAAACTTTTTTTACTCATGGAGTTGTATTTTAGAAAACATGGCGAACTTTTATAAACTATAACAAGAATTCAATGAAGGATTATCAAAATGGCGATTAACTATTTTCTTTACGTTTACGAAATACCGTTTTATGTCACTATAGGCATTTAAAAACTATAACGCATGATTGTTTATCGTGTAAAATTGATCGAAAGGGCTATAAAATAGACGGGCCTACAAAACACTGGAAAAATAGCAATAAAATATTAGGAATAATATGATGCTAAATGAAAAATTTGCTTACATACAGAGCAGAATACTACTTTTCTGTAAATGTTCGAGATATAAATGCAATTATTATCACTATAACAAAAATCTAACTTCAATGTGCTTAAATTTTGTATGATTTAGCGTCGGAATTTTTCAATTTCTTTTTTACCAAAAGTATAAAATGGCGTTAAGTCTTATTATTCTTAACGAACTATGACTTAAGACGATACTGATTTTGTAAGGTTACTTTAGATAAAGTATAGAAAAATTTGATTTAGAGTAGTACTGGTTTAGAGATATTATACTTAACTAATACTAAAAACTGAATTAGTGTAGTTCTACTTAATGCTTAATGGGACTTTACAGAATCTTTAGTTTGATTTAGTGAATGCAAGTTGCCGTCCATTGACTGTATTCTTTATGCAACATAAACCATTAAATAGAAATATGAATAATTTATTCGTGGCGAACGGTTACATGGTATTCACACATAAAAAAAACAGGTAAGGAATATGAGAAAGAAAAAAAAACAATCTAACGACAAATGATTCTCTGCTTTTTCGCTGAAAATTGTATTGCCGAATTTCACTTGCCTTTCGCAGAAGTTTCATTTAGCCAAATTTTATTTCCCAACTTTACATAATCCAACCTAACCTAACCCAACCTAGTAGGTAATTTTCATTTCCCAACTATGGGGTTGGGCAATAAAATGGTTGCGAAATAATTATTTGGTAAAAGTTATTCGGCCAAACGAAACATCTGCGAAAAGTTGGTTGGCAAGTAAAAGTTGGCAATACAATTTTCGGCGAAAAGGCAGGATACCTACTAATCTAACATGACATACCTATCACATCTAAGCCACGAAACGGTCACGACTCAGTATGATGCTGGCCTGGTTGGGCTAACGCAGGTCTTCCGGACTTTACGTGAGTAAGTGAGTGAAGGCACGGAGTGCGACACAACATTGAAATAACTAAAATAAAAAACATAGCGCAATAAAATATTACATAGGGATTCAAACTTAATTTTATCTACTTTGACTCTCTATGTTATAGTAGTAAATCAATAATTAGATGAATTAGGTATTTTATAACTAGCTTTATCGGCCCTTCTGGCATGTACACTACACTCACCTTTTTTGTTTGTATTTAATATTTTACATGTGGGTAGTTTTTCTGTACATTGTATTTTAGATAGGGGTAAATATATTTTTCCTCAGTCAACCCGTGACCACGATCGCTGTAAAGTGTTCGAAACGTCGGGATGTAATTTAAATTTAGTATACGCGATATAATCCGTTTAAAGTTGTTTTATTTCAGGGGAGTGCTTAATCATAATATAATCATAATTATAATTATTTTGTATGGGATTTTTTTTCAGAAACCTATTGTGTGTGTTATTAAATGAAAGGGTTTTTGAGGCAATTCTAAAAATATACCACAACTCACTAGAGAAGTGCTACTAAATTAATAAAATAATTAATTAAACTTGTGTGGCAAATGAACTTCTGTCTTCCAGATTTTTTCTTCCCTTGCCTACACAATGAAATGTACCATTCATAAATCTGAGCCGATATATACCATCGGGTTCATAATTGCATGGCCAATTTATCAATGAATTCATTCATAAATTGCCCATGCATTTTTGAACCCGATGGTACCTATTACAAAAAAAAACATCGTTTTTGCTGGCTGTCCATTTCTAGCACTTACTCGGATTTTTTTTTACTTAATTCATTTGAAAATTGCTTAGAAACTGATTAAAAAAGTTAATTTTCACCTCAGCAGCTCGAACGAGGGTTCTTTGCTGCCTAAATTCAGTAACCAAAATACATAGACCTACCATAGAATAGACAGAGGGTCTGCGTATACCCGACAGGGACAGCTATATTTTGACAGCTAAGATTTGTGATACCACATGTAAAGAAAATCCCCCATTATTTTACCATAAAACTAGTTTTCATATTATTATATTTTCGCCAGATACTAAAATGACAGCTCAATCTGGGCAATCTGACTTAATCAGCCTAATCCGACCTTCAAAGTAATTAAAAGCTAGATATATGTCTAACTTACTAACTAAACTACCTGACATAACAGTTATTTTAGTAAAACATATTCATTAAAATGTTTGTCAGAGTTTTCGTGAAATTCAATAATTTTACTCACAAGAAACACACAGTTTAAACTTTCAATATTACGTAACCCAATAATTACCCAACTCGATGGGTAAAGTCACTTTAAAAGCCCTCGCCACCCTAAACTAGGCTAGTGACAGTGACAGTTCGATGGCAGACACCCGATGGCAGGCAAAAAAAACGCATACGCGATGAGGGACAAAAAATCTATCATTGCTTCTCATTTGCACGCGTACGATTGTGTATGCGCACATCTCTTTCATCAGTGTATATGTGTGCGTAATGTTACCCCCCTGCCAAAATACGATTTTGCTCACTGAGTGAGACAAAATGACCTTGAACTGACGTTGGAATTAAAATGCCAATTACGTGGGCTAGATCTAATACAAATTCGAAACACTAAGAGTCTGTTCGCGTTGGCTTTTTCACGTCGTTAGTAAATAGAGAGAGACAGAAATATTTTAAATGTCATTCAATCTAATTACTTAATTTTAATTCGTATTCTAAATTTTCGATAGCAAACCCTGACACAGAGCCAGAAAGAAACGTTCGGAAACGCGCACAAGTAACTAATTTGTAAATATAATTTAATCATTTTTTTAATGTTTAACCATACTAAACTTAAAATAATTTATGTTCTTCTTCTTTATATCAAAATATATAAGTATAAGTGGAAAAATTACAAGATTAACGTGTGAAATATATTATTGCTTACAACAATCTCACGTATTATTATCAAACGCTAGTAACCGAACGCAAATAAAAAAAGTTGGCAAATGTCAAAATGGTCGTAGATATTTAAAAAATAATTTTATTAACATGTTTCGATGATTGTGTTATTAACGAATTATTGAGGTTTTTAAGCTCAAGTGTAGGGCGATTATCACACTGGCGACGGATCCGCATCGGGCCGCCGGTGCGCGAGCGAGATAGCGCTATACACATGCAGAGCGCTGTCTCGCTCGCGCACCGGCGCCGCATGCGGATCCGCAGCAGTGTGATAACCGCCTAAGAAAATTATAAGAAAAAACGTGCGAATAAATTGACGAAGAAGGATTAAGCATCTCTCAGGTTGTATTTTTCCATGTTCTCTCTGTTGAGATGAAAAATAGTGTGTTCAACATGAGAATAAAGTTATTTACATCTTGTGCTTTTGAGTCCTTCTCTACGCTCAAGATTCTAAATTAGAATCACTCGCTACGCTCGTGGTTCTATTATAGAATCTTTCGCTTGCTCAGGACTCAAAATTAGCACTCGAAGCAAATATTAACTTTCTTCTCTCGTTGTACAAATATCTATTAATACATTTTCCAAATCCATTTTTTTTCTTCCCATAAGTACAATGAAATAATGGTTCTCTGCCTTTTCGCCGAAAATTGTATTGCCGAATTTCATTTGCCAACCAACTTTTGGCAGAAGTTTCATTTGGCCGAATAACTTTTACCAAATAATTATTTCGCAACCATTTCATATCCCAACCCCATAGTTGGGAAATGAAAATTGCCTACTAGGTTGGGTTAGGTTAGGTTGAATTATGTAAAGTTGGGAAATGAAATTCGGCCAAATGAAACTTCTGCGAAAAGTTGGTAGGCAAGTGAAATTTGGCAATATGATTTTCGGCGAAAAGGCAGAGAAACATGGTATCCAGCCTTTTCGCCGAAAATTGTATTGCCGAATTTCATTTGCCAACCAACTTTTCGCAGAAGTTTCATTTGGCCGAATAACTTTTACCAAATAATTATTTCGCAACCATTTCATTTCCCAACCCCATAGTTGGGAAATGAAAATTGCCTACTAGGTTGGGTTAGGTTAGGTTGGATTATGTAAAGTTGGGAAATGAAATTCGGCCAAATGAAACTTCTGCGAAAAGTTGGTTGGCAAGTGAAATTTGGCAATATGATTTTCGGCGAAAAGGCAGAGAACCCATTACCAATACACTGTGTAGAAGATTGTAATGGTTGGGGTGAGGAAATTTTAACTAAGTAGCTAGAGGGCCCTGCAATTCCGGTATTGTTTGTATGGCTGATTCCGATTTAATTGTAACCGTACCAGAGGCCCTTATAGCTCAATAGTAGCGCCGTTGATTAATTACAAATTGAGCCTCATAATAAAATGGAAATGGACATAAGACATTTTATTAAGAGTCGCCAGGACGCTCGCGTGAACTCGCGTCCCCATATAAACGTAGTTCAGCTCTCATTTTAAAACAACATGCTTAGGAACCCCGAAATTTGGCATGGGTATTCTAGTAGTACAGATCTAGGTCTGAAATTCGTTTTCGTTGCAAAAAATTGTAATTGTAATAGTTGCGAAATAATTATTTGGTAAAAGTTATTCGGCCAAATGAAACTTCTGCGAAAAGTTGGTTGGCAAATGAAATTCGGCAATACAATTTTCGGCAAAAAGGCAGAGAACCCATTACCAATACACTGTGTAGAAGATTTTCTCTGCGAAAAACGATATATTTCTCTTCGTGAAAAGCAATTCTCTAAAATGTTATTGACGGATTTTCTCATTTTACGCGTCTTAGTTATTTAAATTCCTTAAGAGTCGCCAGGACGCTCGCGTTTCCATACAGGCGTATAGTCCAGGCATTTTATTTTCACTTGTATGGGAAAAATGTCAAATTTGGAAATAATTCATAACAGCAGAAGTATTTAGTTGTATGGCTTAAAAGTCATGTTAATCGTTGCCTAGACAGAAAATCCTACAAAAAATTTGAACATGAAAAAATCCTCATTTAATTAATTTCTAAATTATCGCCTAAATAAATAAATAAATATTTTATTATTTATTATGGTTCCTTAAGGCAGGTTATTTATGGATGACGGAAAAACAGACAAAAAAAGAAACGCTTCGTATATATTTTGATGAATTATTACTTCCCGATGGAAAGTTTGTAGGATTTTTCGTTCAGTCATCTTAGAATGACATTTTAAAACTATATAAACAAAAAAATCGCTGTTATAAATTAATGTTAAAAAAAAACGTATCTTTAGCAGAGTAGTAGTTCAGCTCTCATTTTAAAACGACTTGCTTTAGAACCACGAAATTTGGCATGGGCATTCTAGTAGTACAGATCTAGGTCGGTAATTCGTTTTCGTTGCTAAAAATTGTAATACAAAGAAAATACAACCAGTTACAGATTTACATACAAAACTTATTTTTGCTATAACATAACATAAATATTCTTTATTGCACACCTCAAATTAAAGAAACAGAGTATACACAAATTACAAACAGAAAATATAATATATATTTTCTTTGTATTACAATTTTTTGCAACGAAAACGAATTTCAGACCTAGATCTGTACTACTAGAATACCCATGCCAAATTTCGGGGTTCCAAAGCATGTTGTTTTAAAATGAGAGCTGAACTACGTTTATATGGGGACGCGATTCACGCGAGCGTCCTGGCGACTCTTAATAAAATGTCTTATGTCCATTTCCATTTTATTATGAGGCTCAATTTGTAATTAATCAACGGCGCTACTATTGAGCTATAAGGGCCTCTGGTACGGTTACAATTAAATCGGAATCAGCCATACAAACAATACCGGAATTGCAGGGCCCTCTAGCTACTTAGTTAAAATTTCCTCACCCCAACCATGAAAATTTATATCCGTTTTGTGGAATCCGATATAGGAAAGGATGGTAGAAAAGGCATCAGACGATCTAGCCGACTTTGACACCTGTATTACCAACCAATTTACTTATTTATTAAATTTTAAGTCATAACAAATAACAAAGAAAAATAATTATGAATAAGATTTTAGGATGACATAAAATACGTCCCTTTCATATTTTTATTATAAATGAGAAATATTTTTAAAACTGTTACAGCCATCTAAAAGAAACACAAAACAATATTATTTATTAAAATATTAATAAAATATAGGAAATAGGCTCTTCGTTTTAACAAATCGCTCTTGCGAATGAGGCCGAAATAACCAAATGTTTTTATAACTAGTTCATCACCTTGGCAACATTGTTCGGTCATCGGATAAATGTAATTGCTCAACTCCTGGTGACCCTACCCAGAGTCCTGAAATCGGATCCGACCAAAGGGATATATGTAATAGGCCCTATAAATATCCTTAACTTAACTTGAACTGAAGAACCAAAGATAAAATAATATACTTAGTCGGTTCATAAGTTCTGTCACTCGGGTTTTGGTTGGTAAAATAGGAACTGTTAGCAAATCCTTACTATTTTCATATATGGTTAGAAAGCCTATTTAACAGTGATCAATTTAAGATATTATGTAATGCAAATACTTGTGGCAGTTTTACACAATTCCTTGTAACATTTTAAAAAGCGCAATAAAGAATTACGTTAAAAACACGCGCCCTATTTGAGTTATTTTAGACCCTAATTATTTTTATTCAATTCTAAGAGACTAGAATCTTGCATGCTGCATTAGCTTGGTCTTTTACCTTCCTTGGAATATATAATTAACATGGGTCTGACCGACAAGAAGACTGGTATACACAATTTTGTTAGACTACCTTGATGTATAGCAGCAAAATCTAAGCGTTTTGGTCATAACTGAAAAATACGGTAAGGTTCAGGAGGAGAATATCTGAAGTATAGATTTGTAAGTCAACTAAATATAGGTTTCGGAATCTGATTTAATCTTCTACTTTCCTAAAAATAACGATTTGTAACTCCTGGACAACTACAGCATGATCTTCACCAACTTTTGTGAAGTATACTTTTCACAAATCATCGCCGTGTTTTTGTCAGACAACAATCACCAAGTTTACAAGGATCTATAAAATACGCGATCGTGATTTTAAATTAATCATAGTATATTTTAATCTGTATAAAATAAGGTTTCTTTATGTCTATATTTTTTGAATAAAAGATTTGTATTTTATCAGTCAAAACTCTTGTGGCAGAACTTAAGGACCGACTAAGTAAAATATTACCAAAATTTAGACTAAATAGCTGCAAATTTGTAGTTTTACCCGTTCATTTCATCAATTTTATATAAAATTTGACGAAAAATGTCCAATACAGGAATTCCTATATTTCGATATTGGTCCGCTTCAATAGTCGTCTCACACGCAAAAGGCACAAAGTAATAATTACCAGCCATATTGTGTTTTGAAAATTAATGCGAATGCGAATATTTGCCGCTAATATTCGCTAATACGAATATCGGGCCAATGACCCAGGCATTCCTTTAATATTTAATGATTCAGACGTGATATTTTCTAAACGAATTTTATACCTGCGGAGAGCAAAACCACAAAAACATTAAATAAACTTTTTATTTCATCCATCTATAACTGGTTCTAGTTTGTTGAAAAACGTCCCGTTAAACTTATTTTTACTTAAACTTGAGTAAATTTAGTGAAAAAAGAATACAATTAGTCTTTAGTAAACCAATTTATGCAACTTGGTGTTACAATCATCTTAAGTTTATTTACAAAATCAGTTTTTACTTTGCGATTCTAAACCGATACTTGAATTATACCATTGAGTCTTAAGTGAGCCTTGAAATAATCTGAGTTGAGTAAAAAACACATTTTTAGACTTAATCGTAGACAGACTTAACACTAAATAGTTTTAAAAATACTTAAGTAGGTTTTAGGTATTCTTAATTTGCTAAAGTAGGGGTACCTTAAAACTATTTAGTTTTTAAGACTAAAATTACTTAAGAAAGTCTTTTTAAATTTAGCTAATTCTAATTTTAGAAACAGTTAAGATATATAAGGTTTAGCCACTATTCTTGTTTGCTACTTGGGCAGATATCTGTGCTAATAGCGTTGGGGTACAGACCCATACGTTTATAGATATTTGATGAGACAATCTGAAATCATTATAATCAATCAGCCGTAATATTACCCAAAAACTAACTGTAACAAAGGTTTGTATAATAATGTGTATTTATGGAACTTTTGTCATAATATACCTGCTTCACCCATTTATAAAAAAATTTAAATTATTGTCTTACTGACAATGTTAACTCCGCAAATCTCAAACTGACATTGGCGCCAACGGGGCACAAAGCTCAAGAGTGATATTCAAGTATCTTAGGTCCAGCAACGTATCCAGTCCTAAGAGCGCCCGCACATGTGCACTGCTGATTTGTGACTTTGACGCAAGTATCTATCTCACCTCAGTAAAGCTCTGCGTCACCCAAAAGTGAGATATCGCGGAGGTATCGTGGTGCCACTGCATGACACCGCCATTGATGCATTGTCGAATAGGCCTGCTGTTTCCATGTCCTAAGTCCCTTGTAAAGTCATTGAATTGTTTACACTTTACATGTACTACTAGTAAGTATCTAGAAATAAATGAATGGTCCACGTCTCTAATTATCATCAAATTAATTAAGCTTAAGCAAAAGGATAAGCAAATGTCGTGAACTTACAGTGTTTATAGCACACGTACGGAAAATTAACCAGTTCGTTGCTCTTGTGTATAATTGTTATCAGCTAAATTTCATTTCATTAGTAATAGCTTAATATAACGATTTATACCTAGTCGGTTATTTCCTTGTCAAATAGGTAGATATCTTATCTTATTTTCATGATCGAAGATCAACCCGATTTTGCTTAGCGCCGCGGTTCTCAAACCCTTTTGGTGATGTTACCCGTTCGGAAAGCGAAATACTTAACGGAGCCTCAACATTAAAATAAATTATATTATTATGTGCTAGTCAAACAAAAGAGCTGGTCATTAGTCATTTAAAGTTCAATATTAAAAGTAAATCCCCACAGATGCGTCGCGGAGTCCTAGGGGTCCGCTCCGCGGAGCACACTTTGAGAATGGCTGACTCCGCGGTAATAAACAAGTGATGCAAAAGGAGAGAGTGTTATCTAGAGGACTGTGTCTTGCTTTGACTAAAGTGGTAATGACGTCATCAGATATTAGTCAACATATGTCAAGTGTGACCCTTTGTTAAGGCCCAAAATTGTTTAGGTACCCAGTTCCACTGCTGACTGTACCCAGTAGCACTGTCATGCAAACCTACTATTCAATATACTCTGTGATGCAAACCTAGGAAGCATATCAAACCACAGCTCAAGCAGAAGCCGGGAAGCGGCTGACCTTTAACTCTGAAGACCCGACACATATAACAACATAAACAAATAAACAAAGAAATATATGGGTCAAGCCAAATAAACCTGTGTAAAATGCACATACTTATTCGTAAATTGTAGGTATATGACGTTAATAATTTTGTGCAATCCATAATGAACCTTAAAATTATCGTATTAAGGCAGGATCTAGATCTTTAGCGACATTTACTCCCACAGGACATTTATCAGCTATCACGTGGTACATACATGTTCTGAAATAAACATACCTACGCGTGGAGAATTTAAAGAATGATGTATAAAATGATAACGATGATGAAACAGTTAGGTGATATATAACTCTGGCCAGCCAACGAACGCAGTAGCAATATACATCAAAATTGAATGCTAAAATCATTAGTTTGGCGAGGAAATGAGCGTATCTACCAGAAAACACAACTTTTCAGTTTAGAATGGAATCGGATTAACTGCATAATCTGTAGGTACGAATATAAGTGTAATACATCTACGAGTATTTATTATGTTATGATTCCCGTTCGTCATTTGTTTTAAAAACTACTCTCGTATTTTAGCTTTATTATTGTATGAAGTGTATAGTTAATAAACGCAAGTGAGATTCAGGCGTTTATTTATTTTATACATCCCTTAAGTATATGAAGGGAAACATCAAAAACTTGATAGAATTCTGAAGGTAGCGGAGTGCTTGTTGCTTGTTAAATCTCACGTTTTTCTCATCGTTCTGTGACAATATTGAGCACCATTCTATGCAACAAACGTTCTTGGACTTAATTTGGCACCAGTTTTCGCTTTGATTGTTTCGTTTTATATACACTGTAAGAAAAAACTTCAAATGATAATTCCATACAAAATTGCATAACCTCAAAACGCGTATTTATCACGCAAATGTTATTATACCTGAATCAGTTAGGTAGCTAAGCTAAGCCCCCCTTTTTTTTAGTACATTTATCGAATGGAAATGGCAGACATCACATTAATAAATAATAAATTATGCATTTGTAACTTAAAAACGTAAGTAAACAAACTAACCTTTTAAAATTAAAAGTTCAATTCCACAGATAACACAAATTATGCACAATTTTCAAATAATTCAAAGACTGGTGTTGCTAACTCGCGATTTTTCAAATTTGCCGCGCTTTTCTACTGACAGAAATGGTTTGCCAAAGTAGATTTTTTTTGTTTTGTTAAAGTAACAAAGCAAACGTATTGGAATAATGAATATTTGGAACGCTATGTTTTTGTGTTTTGTCAGATGTCATTAGTGTCAATAGTGTCATTACGAAGCCAAGCAGGGCCCGCTCTAAAGAAGAATTATGAAGGGACCCTATGCGTATCTCTCATTATAAATTATGTATCCTAACTAAACATATATTGAACAGATGATTGACAACATTGACAATGATAATTTTGTGAGTGCGGTGTAGGAAGTTTGTGTATATGTCGGCCTGCCGAGTGCAACATAGTTTGTTTAAGAAAGTAACTTGGATTATTTCATTTTATTGATTGTAAATATCATAAAATGAGGTGTTACATACATATATCGAGTCCTCCAAGATAAACTCGAATTCGATCACAGCAAAATAAAATAGGTTGGTACTTCACACGTTATCCTCGCGCAGAATTTCATTAATGTTTGGAATGGATAAGTGATAGGGTATATAGAACAATTGTAGGTGGTCATTGGATTAAATAAGAGGGAGGATAAGTAATGGTCTATATACCCATTTTATTTAAATCGTTTGAAAATGTCTGACACATCTAACAGGTTATTTATTAGTTTATTACCCGCGCAAACAGGTATGGAACAATCACTTGACCTACATTCTCTCTGTTTCTGTAGGTACTCAACTACGCAACCTAAGCATCGCTTTACAAATTATAAAGTAATTAATAATAAGTAAGTAATTTTAAGTTATAAATTTGTATATAATATTATCTGTTGTTATGTAGATACTAACATAGATGTAAGTACTTACTAACCAAAAATATGAGTCTACTAGATACTCGAAATAAATGATTTTATATTTTATATTTATATTTATTTATTTACTCTATCATTGGCAAATAAGGACACCTAGGAGGGAATGCCGCGGCTGGGAAAGAGAATATTGTTGTTGCTAACTAATCAAAACTTTAGTAAAAAATATATAAAGAAGATGAGTGAAGGTGAAGATGCGAGTACCAATACTTTTACGATAGCATACTTATTTATATTAGCACAGTGAGTTATTGTAGTAATAAGTTGAGTTTGCTACTCTTGTACAACGTTAGAACGGAATTTACTTCGAAACCAGTGAATCGGGTAATAATAAGGCCAAAATTAATAAAGAAATTATTTAAACAGACACGTTAATGGTGAATCCACCCTTATATCTGATTCTTACATAAAGTATTTTATTTTGAACCCCTTATAGCGCTTTCCTAACTTTAATTTCAAATAAGGTCTATGTAACCTCTAAAGCTTCGCATAACTCGAAATTGAACCAGATTCAATCATCGCAGCCAGTCTCCACCATGTCGCGTAGTGCCCTTTGGGAATTAACTCATGTACACCAATTGCATTGTGACTAATATATTCAGGTCTAATAAGGCACAACGCGATGGAAAGAAACATAGATGATCAAATCTCACCTCTCAGGTCAAGCAGACTAGAACTCCTTTTATCTACTTGTGGAGTGGTGACGACTGATCACTTCGTAGATCACCACGACAGCCTGGTGTCCAGCCTGAGGACGAGACTCGCTTCCTCCATCTAAGGGGATTAAACAATCTATGAGATCCCAAGTCACTAAGCATATTACTGTGGAAGTCTAAATTAGGGTGAATACTATTACGAAGGCCTGTAATCTTTCTGATCAATGATAATGTGATGTAGTATTTCGACTCGCTCACGATAATCAGCGTTGGCTCTAAGAGAACTATTTCGCTGCTGCTCGCCTTAGTTTCCTCGAGGCATCCGCTAATAACTCCTCCCCTTAACTCCGTGTCACGACTGCGTGTACGAGCGTCCTCCTTGCTTCTGCTCACAACTCCGTCGCGTGGATCCACTCATGACCGCACTTAAGCGTCACCTACTGCATACGCTGATCGCGAGTCAGCGTAGCGCCGCTCCTACCTGAACTCGCGCCTAGGAGATGCCTATGCACCCGCTGATAACTCAGCAGCGTAGTGACCGCGCGCCTAACCATCTACGTGCTTACGCTGGCAAACTCCTCAGCTAGCGCCGTTCTCGACCGCGCCTAAATCCCTAGGCATACGCTGATAACTCCTCAACGTAGCCCCGTACCGAGACCGCATTTAAGCGTCACCTACTGCATGCGCTGATCACGGGTCAGCGGAGCGCCGCTCCTACCTAATCTCGCGCCTAGGAGATGCCTATGCACCTGCTGATAACTCCTCAGCACAGTGACCGCGCGCCTAACCATCTACGTGCTTACGCTGGAAAACACCTCAGCTAGCGCCGTTCTCGACCGCGCCTAAGTCCCTAGGCATACGCTGATAACTCCTCAACGTAGCCCCGTACCGAGACCGCATTTAAGCGTCACCTACTGCATGCGCTGATCACGGGTCAGCGGAGCGCCGCTCCTACCTGATCTCGCGCCTAGGAGCTGCCTATGCACCTGCTGATAACTCCTCAGCACAGTGACCGCGCGCCTAACCATCTACGTGCTTACGCTGGAAAACACCTCAGCTAGCGCCGTTCTCGACCGCGCCTATTCCCTAGGGGCTATGCTGGCAATACTCCACAGCTAGCGTCGCTCTCTACCTAATCTAAGTCCCTAGGCATGCACGGATAACTCCTCAACGTGGCCCCGTATGATTATATAAATAAACTCTCTCACGGATGTTCGGTAGGGTCAACTCAACTGTTAAGCATGGATGATATCATTCTAGGATAAGATTATGGACCCGATACCACGCATGGATGATCTTTATGGTAACCATGAGTACTGTTACAATGATAGTATTAAAGTGATTCTGTAGTCTGTCGAGATTGATATAACATATCTAGTAAGACACTTAGCTCTCGTATCTCGGTGTGCTGGCGTAGTATTTCCAGTTCTTGCATTAGGTATCTTCTCACACTCACTTCGTATTATAACACTAATACGTTGTCTATCACGTCCAGACTGCTATGACCGTTAACATACAAATGGGCGCACCCACGGAAACCTTTCGTATGTAAGTCTACCCGATCTACCCACATTAACAAAGTTAAATATTACTATGCCAACTGTGTACCCAACTTAACTCTCGCGGTACATGATTCAAACATGCCATGTATCGCGACAAATATCTTGTTTTATGGTTAACCCACTTAAACCAGCATTGAACATAGCAAGGAAATACAAGTGGAATGCAGCCATCAAAATATTGTTTTTGTTGAATTAGTGAGGTTATGTTATCTAAAGTTTTAGGGAAAAATATTCACGCTACTTTTAATAAAATAATCGTATCCTTTGAATAATTCAATCCTTGATACTAATGTTGTACGCGATATAAAGCTTTCCGTGCAAGCTGTCTGCAGTAGGTACGGTACGGACGGTAGTGTTCTGTAAATTACAAATTTTCGAGTCCAGCATCACAATCGGGCTCAAATGTTGTGGTATTTTTTCGTAGATTACAGCAAAAGTAATTGTAAACATTGCAGAAAGTTATATAAACATTCATCCACAGGCGGTGTAAATTATAAGTGAGTATTTGGTCAAGTAAATAATTCGGTGTTCAAAGTTTTACACGAAATTTACTAGTCAGATAGTACGCCTTCCAAGATTTTAATTACCACCGTTAAGACGATAAATAATTTTAACTGTATGTTAAACATGACTTTTATTTTGTATTAGGCTGGAAAATTTGTTTTTCTCCCGGGTACCTTTTTACTGTTTTATACCTTATCAAACATCATTAATTTCATGGTTATGGTAATTTCAAGCCCAAGGACTCATTTATCAACCATGTTTATCAGTAGAATGTGGTAAAACATTTCTTTAAACAAACTATGCTACTGTTGTCTCCTGGTTGGGATATGCTGCACTTAACCTTGCATCTGAATGGAGAGCCCAATGATGAGGCGAATAGCGTGAGCGCCGTCTACACACTCTGCTCTCCATTCATATCACCATTCACCAAGGCAAGCATTGACGCGAGACAAAGGGATCAAAGAGAAGAGCTTTTTAATTCCTTAATTTCGCAAACAGTTTTGCCAGATATATAAACAGACATCCATGTCGTCGAACGTATTCATGAGTGCCGATGCAAGTCTAGTAATAGAATAATAATAAGATAGTAGATTAACCCATTTATTTCAATGTGGCCCTTTCAGTGATTACTTAAACCCAATTTAATTGTTTGTATGGTATGAATGAATAAAATGAATGTATTGCATTATAAATGAAATAGCTCAGCACATTTTGATCTCTATGGTTGTTGCTTGCAGAGAGTGCACAACAACATGCCACTAGAGACAGTGTGTGTTAAGGAGAAGGCAGCATGTGTGGAGGAGGAGCCCGGAGAGGTGTGTGTGAAGGAGGAGCCCGAGTGTGAGAACAGCGCGGGAGTGAGCGCGGCGGCCGCGCGGGCCGGTTGTATACCGACCATGAGGTCAAGGACGAGCTTATGCTGGGCCCCGAGCAGTGGCATCGACCTAAAGTGCGCCCAGTACACGGTCAGATGAATATAAACTTTTATATATTATCATATTTTATGAAAATAAAATAAGATCACTAGTAATCTTATTTTATTTTCATGGCCAAACAAGGATTTCCTTGTATAAACATAAATATTATAATTCTTCCAGGACCAGATTACAAGAGTTTGCCCTAGACATGTAACGCATGTCGGTTTTGGAACATTCGCGAACGCGAATGCGAATATTTGTAATTTATATTCGCGAATGCGAATGCGAATATTTGGGTTTTCATACATTTCGTAATTTCACCACATTTTGCTTGTAACGCGGTAACATTTTATTGACGCAGTTCATAACCAAGCGGCGTATCTTAGGCGATTATCGCACTGGCGACGGATCCGCATGCGGCGCCGGTGCGCGAGCGAGACAGCGCTATACACATGTTAGATAGTGAGATACTTTTTTCCATTTTCGGCACAAATAAGGTGCTAAAATATTCGCATTCAATTGTGCGAATGCGAATATCTAAAAACATGCGAATATTCGCGAATGCGAATATTCGTTACATGTCTTGTTTGCCCCACATTATATGGGGTTGGTTAGAAAGGGTTTGTGTGGGTTGCTGAAGGAAGTAGGTTAGTGATTAGGTAGGTAGATCAGACGAGTGTGGTTGTTGCACCTGAACAGCTGTTGAAAATCCAAAAATAAATTTAAATTTATAATTCAGTTTCATTTTACTTCAACTTCTAGTTTAAGAATGAACGTTAAAAATAAAAGTTCCTTCATTTCAACTCTGACCTACTTATAAGTACCCTCGTGTTGTATAAGGTTAATTAGTATCGGGTTCGCCCAAAAACCGAGTTTCGGTCGGACTGAATGTACAACCAGTTTCATGATATTTTGTTTCAGATGAAGAGCATCTGATAACGACAGATATGGATGTGATGAGCGACGACTCGCCGAGGACGACTCAGCCTCCAACGTCAGACCAGCTCCATGGTGCCATAGCATTGCAAAGTAAAGTACAAACCAGTAGGCAGGTCCACACAGGTCAAGCAGCTTCGCGAAGAAATACGTCCCCTAATGAAGTCGTTCCTTGTGAAGGTTTGAGGTGCGTGAAAGTATTAGTCAACGAAGGCAAGGTAAAGTCTTTGAACTTTGGCCAAATGAAACATTTAATTTCCTCTCCAAAACCAACACCCGACTTGTGTATTTCTCAGAAAACCCAATCGCAAAAGCGAAAATTTTGTAGGTCTGAATACAAAACAAAATGGCTTGTTGGATGTTCTCATACAAACAAGTTCTATTGCTGGTGTTGCATATTTTTTGCGAAAGATACTACCACTTGGAATACTTCTGGCTACGACAACTTGCATAATTTATCTGGCTCAATGAAGAAGCACATGAATTCTAATAAACATTTGTGCGCAATGGTTACCTTCAGCAATTTTAGGAATAAGGGAATCGAAACATCTTTGTCGCGCGAATAGGGGATATTACTGCAATATTCTGCCACCAGAGTGCAGCACTAGCAAACCGGTAAACCATAGAGTTTTTAATACATACTAGGCCTTAAACAGTTTTTTACAAGTTTTCATAGATAATTTATAACGAATAAATATGTCATTTGCGCACCAAAGCGGTTTGTTTACAAAGGGCCTATCGTGAAACGAGAGAATCGAAATTTTGACATGTGCCTCTCTATCGCTCGAATATGAAAGAGTGACAGAGAACCAGGTAACGAAATCTTAATTTTCGTGTTACCGTGGTTGACCCTCTGGATGTGCTAGTGCCGCCCCCTACACAGAGTTATGCGGAATATTCCCTATTATTAGAACAAAATATCATCATCATCATCAGCCTGTATCAGTCCACTGCTGGACATAGGCCTCTCCCATGGCACGCCACTGAGCTCGATCTTCAGCTCTCCTCTTCCAATCTGTACCCGCCACCTTACGAATAGCATCGCCCCACCTTGCTGCAGGACGCCAAGCACTACGTGTGCTGTCATACGGTCTCCACTCAAGAACCAACTTTCCCCAACGACCATCGGTTCTTCGGCATATGTGGCCTGCCCACTGCCACTTCAGCTTGCTTATTCGCTGAGCTATGTCGGTAACCTTGGTTCTCTGACGAATAACTTCGTTCCGGATTCGATCCCTAAGAGAGACTCCGAGCATAGCTCTTTCCATAGCTCGCTGAGCAACCTTGAGCTGGCGAACACGTTGCACGGTAAGTGGCCACGTTTCAGCTCCGTATGTCAACACAGGCAGGACGCACTGGTTAAAAACTTTTGTTTTTAGACTCTGTGGTATGGGCGATGAAAAGACTCGGCGTAGTTTCCCAAATGCTGCCCAGCCCAGCTGTATGCGCCTCTTAATCTCCTTGTCGAGGTTGTTGCTACCTAGTTGAAGTATCTGACCTAGGTATACGTACTCAGAAACAACCTCTAACGTACGTAACGCACGTATTAAGATACTTTCATGAAAACGATATTCACGACCGTTTCATGGGATACGTAGACGTATCTCTCAGTCGCACTGCAAACGCGCTTTCTAATATTGTATTAGACCTAATAAACAAACATGACTGCGCCGCTAAATTAGTGGCGCAAAGCTATGATGGAGCCAGCGCGATGTCTGGTATAAGAAATGAGGTACAACAAAAAGTCAAACAGCTGTGCCCCCAAGCAGTATAGGTACGTCTGGTGCAATGCCCATGACTTGGCCTTCGTTTTATCAAAATCGTGCAATAGGATTACAGAGGTCAGTACGTTTTTTTCGGCCCTACACTCTTTGTGTACTTTCTTCAGTCACAGCACAAAGCGAGCTGCATTTTACGACACTCATTGTAGCAAAAAACTGCCTCATACTCCCGCAACTCGTTGGACGTAAATGTCGCAGATTGTTCACACAGTTTTTGAACAGAAACATAATCTAGTTACTGTGTTTTCTGAAATATCTGACAATCCACAGGACTGGGATGGAGATACGATTTTAGCCGCCGAAAATTTCGAGACCTTACTGAGCTCATTTAACTTCAATGTTTTTGTATCAACGTTTCATCGCATATTTGAAAAGTCCGACTGCTTGTCCAGCACGTTTTTCGTCTCTTAAGCGTATCCACACTTATCTGAGGAATACACAAGGCCAGGAGCGTCTCTGCGATTTGTCCACGATAGCTATTTAAAAACAGTTGCTGGTAGAATTGAAACGCTCGCTAACATTTTATTCTGACGTAATTGATTCATTCCTTAAAAAGGATACACGATTTGAACTGATGTATAAATAGCTATTTAACTTAATGTCACTAAATAAATATACCTACACAACCTAGATAGGTATCTAAATGGCAGTTCACACCACCATCCGAGTCAGCTAGCTACTGTAGGCAATTCTTTGTTTCAGAGAGCCCAGAGGATATGTGACGAGCGGCACCTGCCAGCGGAGCTCCGGCATGCCAAGGGTGCACTCCAAGCGAACGGGCTCAAGGTGCCGCGGCTCAATCAGAAGACTCGGATGAAACTTCCTACGGTCGAGCGACAACCGGCCATCCTGCCTTTTGTTAGAGGAGTTACCGATAAGATCAGCCACATACTGAAGCGGGCATCTATCAAAACTTATTTCAAGCCGTTGAAGAAGATGTCACAATTCCTGAGGCCCGTGAAAAGTAACACCCCTCTGCAAACTGCAGGAGTCTACAGGCTGGATTGTGAGTGTGGGCTCTCATATGTGGGCCAAACAAAACGGAGCATCTCCACTCGGGTGAAGGAACATGTAGCCGATGTTAAGCACCGTCGACCTAGGTCTGCAGTCTGCGATCATGTCATGGATAAGCCCAATCACTCAATTAAGTTTGACAAGCCTCTAGTCCTCGCCAAGGAGAAACGATATATTCCCAGGATGCTGCGGGAGGCTATTGAGATAAAGAAATATCCAAACTTCAACAGGGAGGAGGGCTTTTCTTTACCACCGGCTTGGGATCCAGTGGTTCATTTGATCAAAGAGCAAGCAAGACACACGACTGTGAGGCCATAGCGTTGGATAGTGTTAACATATATTGCTCTATTTTGTAAAATAATGTAGACCTATTAATTTCTAAATTTAACAGTTTGTTTGCTACCTTTTAAATTAATTAATTAAAGTTTGTAGTAGATCGATAATTAGCTATTGTAGAACTAGCTTTATTTGCCCTTCTGGCATGTACACTCACCTTTATTTGTTTGCATTTAATGTTATACATGTGGGTAGTCTTTTGTACATTGTAATTTTAGATGTGGGTAAATATGTTTTCCTCAGTCGACCCGTGACCACGAACGCTGTAAAGTGTTCGAAACGTCGGGATGTAATTTAAATTCAGTATACGCGATATAATCCGTTCAAAGTTGTTTTATTTTATACCTACACATTTTTGATTGTTAATAACAGTCTTGTAAGTCTAGTTGTGCCTTTATAGATATTACAGTTGCTGATATCTGTAAAATTGTACTTGTTAGTACTATATGCCTTCTGATCGTTTTGATTAATTAAATACCTTCTTGACACGCTAGCAAATGCGTGCCAGTAATTCTACGATCAATGTAACGCAAGTTTCCAATAGGCAAGTAGATTGGTTTCTTATTTATTTCCGTTGCAAATGTAAATAATAATTCAATCTGTATTTGCCGCAGTGAGGTATGTTATATTAAGAGTAAATAATAGATTAATTTAGTATTATGCAGAGACGCTGCTAATGAATCTAAGTACAGTCACCAGCAAAAGTATCTTCCTACACGAAGGCCGCAAAACATGTGACACGCTCGTATGGCCCTACAGATGGCGAGAGGCGTACAGGGAGGGAGGCGAGTCCAGCCGCGTGCGCGTGCCGGCAGATATATGCGCGCGGACAGGGCTCATAAATATCTATACATAACGCTATTGCCGGGACGTATGAGGCATGTTCGCATGTTTGAGCTCCTTGGCTGATCCGATATATCTCATGACGAGCTAGAGGTGTTTAGTGACATAGCAAAGGACATAGAAAATACGTAAAAAATATTTTAAGGACTTTATTCTACTATATGACAATGGATTATAACAAAGTTCGTAATATCAATAGGTTTACAATATCATTTTACATTTTAAATGCAATTTAAATTCAGAAAAACAAATAACAGAGTAAGCAAGCACTTAACATATTTATCTATCCAATAAAGGCAGAGCATTCTCAGATAATTAAAATAAGTTCAATAAACATAAACCTTTATAATGCAAGTACTCATCGAAACGCGCCCTAAATTTTTTTTTATAATAGATATCTATAGCCACCGACTAGGGTTTGCAATCCGGATATTTAGAATAGTAATTTGTATAACATTATCCGTATAATTGCAAGCCCTACTACCGACGTTATTCATCATCGCACCACCTGGATGTTGTCATAATTAATTACATGAAACCAGAGCGAAATTTGTTGTATTTTAAAACCGCTTACATTTCGGGTTTGCGTACCGGCGGATCATGCGAGCACTCGCTGAACTACACTAAGCTTGACACCGGAATGATTACTTCTGAACTAACAAGAACTGCAAATAAAAGGCTCATCGCCAGTACATGTGTGTGATAAATATTGAGAATCAATCTAACGCGCCACATCACTATCGGCCGGCTGCCGTTTTTATGACGCCCACGAAACACTGAACCTGTATTTCTTGGACGCGGTGTCACCGCGCTAAGCGCTCGGTTCCCGCACCCATTGTTGGCCTTGTTTCTAGCAGCTTTGGTTTTAGAGAATTAACCAACTTCCAAGTTTTCTAGTCTATGGTGTGTTCGCTAGTTTGCTCTGGTATTGCTCTTAGGCGATTATCACACTGGTGCGGATCCGCATGCGGCGCCGGTGTGCGAGCGAGACAGCGCTTATACACATGCAGAGCGCTATCTCGCCCGCGCACCGGCGCCGCATGCGGATCCGCCGCCAGTGTGATAATCGCCTTATAGTCACCGTTAATACATCTGTACGTCTTCTGTCCGGTGTCTCCTTACTATCCGTTAACATGGACCGCTTTTGGTATTGGCGGCAGCAACCTTCCTGCCAGTGTGAACCCTCTGGTGTTTGAGTAAGTTACCTTTCTCACTGCACTTGTAGTCGCAATAACTACATTTAAATGGCTTCGCTCCAGTATGTAACGCCTGATGTCTTCGTAAGGTTGATCTATTACTGCTCCTGTAGTCGCAGTGACCACATGCGTACGGCTTCTCTCCGGTGTGTGTCCTTTGATGAACGCGTAGACCTCCTTTGCCCGTGCATTTATAATCGCAGTTGTTACATTTAAATAGCTCCCCAGTATGTAACCTCTGATGACTTCGTAAGGCTGATATATGACTGCACTTGTAGTCGCAGTGACTACATGTGTACGGCTTCTCTCCGGTGTGTGTCCTTTGATGAACGCGTAGATCTGCTTTGCGCTTGCATTTATAGTCGCAGTTGTTACATTTAAATAGCTCCCCAGTATGTAACCTCTGATGACTTCGTAGGCCTGATATATGACTGCACTTGTAGTCGCAGTGACTACATGTGTACGGCTTCTCTCCGGTGTGTGTCCTTTGATGAACTCGTAAGTAACGTCTATTACTGCACTTGTAGTCGCAATGGCTACATATATACGGCTTCTCTCCGGTGTGTGTCCTTTGATGAACTCGTAAGTAATATCTACTACTGCACTTGTAGTCGCAATGGCTGCATGTGTACGGCTTCTCTCCGGTATGTATCATCTGGTGCCTTCGTAAGTTTCCTCTTTGTCTACACTTGAAGTTGCAGTTGCTACACTCAAAATACTGTTCTCTAGCGTGTATCGTTTGGTGTTTGTGAAAATCACTTTTATCTGGACTTGTGTAACTGCAGTAACGACAACTAAAAGTATTCTTTACAGTGTGAGTCTTTAAATGAGTTACTAATTTTTTTTTATAAACTGTTGTATACTCACATTCAGCACACATGAAGTTCGTAACACCGTGTTCGCTTTTCTCGTGCTCTTCTACGAGCAATTTGGTTTGGAATGTGGAGCTGCATAAATCGCACGCAAATTCTTTGGACGTAGTTGATAAGTGTGTCTCCAGTATATGTATCTTTAAAAAAGCCTTGTTTCTGAATCGTTTGCCACAGTGTTCGCAGGTGTATGGTATGCCTCGATCGTGAGACGCATCACCACGGAGGCGCTCGAGCACTACGGAACAAGCCATCGCGAGTTGTTCCCTCGCGCGGGCGGCGCCACTGTCTAAGGGCACTGAAACAAATATTAACAATGAAAACTATGAAGTCTCAATCAATTTCAAATAGTTAGTTTGCGTAATAATTACGCTTTTTACATACATACTATTTAGAAAGGCGTAAAATTTGAAGACTGCATCATTTGTTGAAACCTTTGACGGTTTGAAATAAACACTTGTATCATATCTGAATTCCTGGTGTATTCCATGAATATAAGTATGAATGTATTTTTATATTTGGCTACTTGCTTACTTTAAATACCCCTATTCTAATTTACCCGCCTGGGTCTTTAAAATAAAATAATAATATTTTTCGAGAGTAAGTGTATATCTATTTCTTTGGTACGCCCTATAGCCTACACCATTTGACTGATTACGACGTGAGAAGTGTGAGTTATTGTCTCAATTGTGGGAGTAAGGAAAGCCATATTAAAAAAATGACAATAATTCAACGACTTGCAACTCTTGCAGGACATATATACCTACCACTACCACACACATTGTAATGGTCATCTGTTTCCAATGTGTGATATATACCACAGTCGGGTTATTTAATATATATTTTAATTCGACTTGTGAATTAGAAATATTACGAAGCTCCGTCTTCGGTTCCGGAGTATCGAAAATTCCGATTTATTTTACACCTCCCAATCCGTTTTCAGTTCCAATTGTTTAGAACGCTAGTTAAGGCCTCTGCAAACGTAAGCAACTAGTCAACTGCGATTTTTGATACATTGCGATTTGTGATCCATCTATTGATGTCGTTACACCTACCTACCTAGACGCCAATATCTCGAAATCGCGCGCGAGTTTTGTGTCAAAATTGCGCCGATTGTAGTGGCCATTACGCGAGCGAATAAATAACGAATTAGACATGATTAGACAAGTCAAAATGGGGGGCGATCTACTGCGGTGCTATCGTTGCGCGAAACATGCTTGTTACAGCCCTGCGTCCAAAATTTGAATTCCAAACGTGAATTGTTATACTGGATCGAAAAGACAAAAAAAAAAAAAAGATAAAAGATATTTATTCTTCAATTTAGGCACATTACAATGCACTTATGAACGTCAGAGAGAAAAGAAACTACCACCGGTTCTAACCCTACACCTCTGACCCGAGAAGTATTACTTATTAGCGGCAAGAAACTCGGCGGGACTTATTTTTTCAAAACAGTACTACAAATACATTAAAGATACTATATACAATAATGCGTAGTTCTTCAAGAAGGCATATCAAAACAGCTTGAGAGACAGACATGTACCTGCCTATTGTGTAATTAAAATGAAAAATAAAAATAAAATCCAAATCTGACTGCTTCGCAATACGTTTGATATTCTTTCTTACCTGAACTGTGTCCTCTAAATGTTCCACCTTCCTTCCCATACTGTGATCTATGTGATCATTGAATTACGTTACTTTAGGTTAGATTTATTTAGGTCTAATGGTTGGGTTAAGTATTTATAGATATTCCTTCGACACGTTGGCCGCTCATTTTTATAAACTTATTTTATATTTTTATATAAAATTACTACTGACTAGTCACTCCACAGATTTGTTCTAAATAAGGTTTTCAGTTAGTAACTCCTTACGTTCCAAACTTCCAATGTTTTGCTTCTAGTTTCTTTACACGCTTGCTCTGTTTATGAGATTCAGGTATTAATATATTCACGTAACGTACTTAATCAAAGTCATAGGCAAATGGTTACAATTAGTACTAAAGTTTCAAAATATGAATAGAGCACCAACCTACTAACATGTAAACATTGCAGTTTTTCGTTATAAAAAGCTTCTCGTCGACTTCGCACATTGTCGTAATTACTTACGAGCTTAAATAGTATGCGGAACTCACTCGGTATATAGTCATTATTTAATATCATTTTAAATATTCCTTGTAAACAAACATTTGATTTGAACAAGATTTCTCTGAATGACATATATTGACAACTGACTTTTAGCTTTTTTTTTATTCATAGACAATTGGTGATCCAACAATGAAATATCTGTGAACAAAAATTGGTTAGCCAAAATTTAGTGCTACACTCTGGTGGCAGAACATTGCAGTAATATCCCCTATTCAAAAAAGATTTATTTAATACGGTTCCCGTTCCGACTTCGAGTTCGGTTCCGTTAAAAATAATTTGAAACCTTCGGTTCCGTTAAGCCACCTACGTAACACCTCTGTTGCGAAATTTGCGAATGACCTATTTAGCGACACAATAGGCCTGAACCCAAACGGCCAAATTCCACCTTGTGTGAGTACAAAATTAAAGCCTGTGACTGTACCATCGAGCTGGTCTGATATTGGTGGAGTCGCCCTCGGCGAGTCGTCGCTCATCACATCCGTCTCAGTCGTTATCAGAGGGTCTTCATCTGAAACAAGACATAATGACACTGATTTAACATTCATTGTTCATTTTCACTGACTTTATAAAACCTTGTCTTGAAGTCTTTATAAATGTATCTATCAACTAACAAGGTAAACAAATCTCTGAAAACGAAATATTAATGACAAGTACCATGTTGCTTAGTAAACTAGCCCTATAGAAGAGTGCTTAATAGTTCTCCATCGTATTTTCTCGGAAAAAATCTTTTTTATCGTGCTTCAGTAGATGGCTACCCATCTACTGAAGCTAATTGAAAGAGCACGATAAAAACGATTTTTTCCGAGAAAATGCGAAGGAAAATGATTAAACTATTATGCACTATATGTACGGGCGGGGACTAAAGGATTTGCTACGTTACGTGATACAAAGATAATCCTCATGATAAAGTGATGCTGAGTTCCGAAAAAAATGGTTTAATAAAAATAGAATTGGCCGAAAGCACAAAGGAGTACCACTTCCGGTTTAAAAATGGATGGTATTTACTTACGGCATTTGATACTAAGATAATTCTTGTGGCAACAAATAGTAATTTGTATTTAGGTACAGAAAAACCCAATCTGCCAGTTTCTGCATGGCCGGAAGTGCCCGGCAGACTGGTTTACAAGTAACGAATTTGAATCCAAAGTTACGTCACTTTTGAACCAGTCTGCCGGGCACTTCCGGTCATGCAGAACCTGGCAGACTGGCTTTTCTGTACCTAACAAGTAACTCCCAAAAAATTTTTTTGGTACACGGTTTTTGGTTTGGAACTACGGAAGTATTGGCCGGGTGCACGACGCAGCGCCACCTAGCGTTCGCAACTTTGATGGCTCTGTCAAAAGTGTCGACTAATGGATACAACCAAATAAAGATAATTATTTTAAAATATTGATTGTGGAGCAGTTAACAAATGCAAAATCTGTTTGTTTTTAATGTGAAACACATTTGGTTTTGTGCTTTATTGATAAAAGTAACTATTGTGCGTGTATTAAGTTTAGTATAATTACGTCATGTTACTTAATTGTTGTTTTCTTACAATTTAAAGGAAAAAATAATGTTTTATTGTGTTTGCTTCCAGATAATTGAAAAATTACTACTTTTTTAAACACCGGTCTTAAATCGAAAGTAAAGGGAAGCTGTTAGTTTTGGCACATCACGTTAGAAATATGGAATTGCAACAGTCGGACATAATTAGACAAGCTTCTTGGTTGGCCTAAAGCAACGGGAGCCCCAGTGTAAGTATCTTTAGAAATAGTGCAAAAACAATTCATTCATTTTACTAGAAAAACATTTTGGTTTTGAATCGCCACTCTTGTTTTAAGCAATTTAATTTGGTCTGTCTGTCAAAACCCTTTTTATCAGGAACGCGTGGAGGTATAAAGTTGAAATATAACATCAAATACATATATTATATATATCTGCGGCGCCGCTCCTTGAATCTTTTAACTCGACGCAACCCAAAGATACGGTCATTTGAGCCTTATTTTCTAACACTTCGCAGGGAAGCAAAACCTACAAATAAAGTCCGACTCGCACTTGGTTAGTTTTTTATAATACAGACAAGATTTCTGTTTTTTTTACAGATACCTGTGTGCGTCCATAGTGGCAAATGTACCTTCGTATGTGGCCGCCTTAATATATTATATAAATCGAAAACAATGATTTTATGATCGAAAATGATGAAAGACCAGTGAAAGACAGACTTAAACAAGCAGGAGCAGCAGCGGGGAAAATTTGTTAAATACAAACAAAAGTTATAATGTATATTTTGTGTTATTTCAAACGTCTCTTCTGAAATTTCAAAATTGTTGTACTCTGTTTTAAATGATAGAAACAAATTGAGAAAATCTTGTGAGGTTTTATTTCTTTTGAAAATTTAGAAGTCCGTAAAGGATCATGCGTAAAGGGATCCAAAAACAAACAGAGCTATGAATTATCTCATTTAAAAGTTCGTTCGTTTTATATACTTAATTTCCTTATGGAGACACCAAGTTGAATTCCATTGCATAACTAAGATATTCATGATTTAGTCAGTCACAGTAATTACTAGGAAGTGCGCCTATGCCTAGACGGACTGGTTACTGTTAGACCTCAGTGGCCAACACGTCCGCCGAGCGGTTGTGAACGCAGCCCAGCTGCAATGCTTTATTTAGGCACTAAATATGTGCTGTGACTAAAATATGAAAATCTCAGTTTTGCTGTGGAATTCAACTTGGTGCTCATAGAACTAAAGTCGATAGAGATAAATAATAATAATAAAGCACTTTATTCCAAACGTTTTACAGTTACGGTTATACATTGATGTTTTACATATTACATATTTAGTTTTAATAATTATTTAATGTTAGTAAGTAAGATATATTCATTATATTTATGTTATTTGTGTTAGTGTACTTAGATAGGTAATCAACGTTAGTTGCGTTTGGACGCCCATTTTTGGGCAAAGGCCTCCTCCATTTCACGCCATTTGTGTCGATCTATAGCTATTCTTTGCCATGTATTGCCTGCTACTTTCACTACGTCATCTTTCCAGCGCGTCGTTTGTTGGCCACGGTTTCTTGTACTTTTCTTTTTGTCATCTGTTGGGTGCCATTGTATGACGCGTTGGCTCCAACGCCCATCCTTTGTCCTAGCAATGTGTCCTGCCCATTTCCACTTGAGTTTGCATACTGTACGAATGATGTCCATTACTTTTGTTATTTTTCGTATTTCTGAGCTTTTTATGCGATCAATTAGTCTTATGCCTAACATTGACCTTTCAGCTGCTCTTTGAAACGTTCTTAACTTACGTATTGTCTTTGTCGAGAGTGGCCAGCATTGACAGCCGTACGTTACTGTTGGCAAGATCGTGTTGTCCAATATTTTTTTTCTTTAAATGTATCGGCATTTTACTTTTAAATACGTCTTTATGTGACCAATACCTCTTCCATCCTAAGGATATTCTTCTTTCGATTTCTTTTTCGATGGAGTTTTTGAAAGTAATTAGACGGCCAAGGTATATATATTCTTCTACATACAGGATTTGTCGGCCCTGTATTTCTATGGTCTTTTTATTGCCGTTCGTCATCGCTTTCGTTTTCGCTATGTTCATATGTAGTCCAGCTCTACGGCTCTCTTCGTCTAGGGTTCCTAACATAGTTTGTAGGCCTTCATGACTTTCAGAAAGGATCACGATGTCATCCGCGAATCTTAAGTGTGTAAGTTTTTCTCCGTTTATATTTAGACCTTGGTTTGTCCAATCTAATCTCCTAAAAATCGACTCTAGCAGTGCAGTAAAAAGTTTAGGCGACAGGGGGTCCCCTTGTTTCACTCCTCTTCTTATTGGAAATGGATCTCCTACTCTTTCCAGCTTAATTTTTGCTGTTGAATTATAATATATTTTTTTAATAATGTTTATGTATTTTGTGTTTACTCCCTGCTCTTTGAGACTGGACCATAAATAGGAATGCGAAATAGAGTCAAAAGCTTTCGTGTAGTCTACGAAGCCTATATATAAAATCTTATTGTATTCTTTAAATCGTTCTATAACTTGTGTAATTGTGAATATATGGTCAGTAGTAGAGTAGCCCTTCCTGAAGCCTGCTTGCTCTCTCGGTTGTTGTTCATCTAGTTGTTGTGATATTCTGTTTAATATTATAGTTGAAAATAATTTGTAGAGCGTTGGGAGTAGGCTGATAGGCCTATAATTGTCTATTAATTTCGGATCTCCTTTTTTGTAGAGTAGTGTTACAAGTGAGCTTTTCCAGTCATCTGGGATTTCTTCTTGTTGTATTATTTGGTCGTACAATCGAGTTAAATGTTTTGAGAGAGGCTCTATCATAGCGATGATAGCGTCGTTTGTTATCTTGTCTTCACCAGGGCTTTTATCTTTTTTAATTTTTTGAATGGCATGTTGAACTTCGCTGTTTAGTAACGATGGAACCTCTGTTTCTTGTTGTATAGAGCTTTGCTGGATCATATCGTTACTAGAATAGAGTTTCTGGTAGAAATCTGTGGCTGCTTGTATTATATCTAACCTGTTTGTTGTTTCTCTTCCTTCTTGAGTGTTTATGTTTTGTACCCATTCTTTGCAATTGTTAAACATTTTTTCTGTGCGTTTTGTAGAGCTCCTGTTTTTTATTTCCTCCTCAAGCGATGCTATTTTTAATTTTTGTCTATGTTGCTTTATTTTCCTCTTTATTTTTTTATGAAGGTTTTTCAATCGTTTCCTTTGGTCTGGAGTTCTGTTAGTCTTGTTTTTTAATTCATTTCTCTCTTGTATAAGCGACTCTATTTCTTCAGTAGGGGAAGATGGGGAGGCTTCGTACACTTTTTTTTCGGAGCCTTGTAAAACAAAATGTAACAGATATTTTACAATGAAACGAATGCTATGTTATTGTCCATTTATCTGCCTATAATAATAGCGCATTTCTGGCTTGATATAAAGCAACTTGGCCAAGCTATAACGATTTTTCCAAAAAATGGGAACTGTACGAATTCACCCCACCACGCGGGGTAGCTCCGTGCACTATTCGTTTCTCCCCGGGATTCATGATTTTACCAGCTATTTCGCCAGTTTCAATCACTTTTTAAACATATCTTACTGACCTGTTTTTGCAATTATGTTATTCTTGATTTTAACTTACATGGGGTGCATTCGTACAGTATGAAATTACATACATTTTTAGTGTACGAAGGTACCCCAATCCAACGGACCAGAAAAAAAACAAAATAAAAAAAATATCGTTAATATAATCCCAAAAGTATTGTTTAAATAACAATATTTAGCATATATTTACAAACAATACAAAATCATTTTTTCTAAGTCCATACAAACTTTTTGGAAACAAACGCATTCAAAGGAGAACTCAAAATTACTTGCGAGTGGCGAAAACACATATCAGCTCTTTCTGGCGAAATCTTGTACCGCATTGCCATTACTTTTGGAAGGTAGCCTATGCATGTAAGTAGCCATGTTGCATACAAATATGAACGCTTCAGCGTGTTGGATAGCCGAGATATGACCACTGTACGAAGGCTCCCAGTGTACGAATCTACCCTGTCTTCCCCTAAGTATGTCATTCTTGTCCATTTTTTTTTTAGGTAGATTTTTTATGCACCTTTTTATTGCTTGGATGGTGTTTTTGTACGCAATTTCACAGTCATTATTCGACTCTATTGTCTCTATCTCGTCGTTTATCATATTTTTGAGTGATTCTGACTCTATTGGAGTAAACTGTTTATGTTTAACGCCATATTGTGATCGATTTTTCTTTAGCGATGTGTTTACTTTATATGTTAGTCTAATCAGCCTATGATCGGACGAATATGATGTATTTATAACTTCGTTGTTTTCTACGCATTTCATATTTTTGACCAATACAAAATCAACCTCGTTCCGTGTTTTTCCGTCAGGGGATATCCAAGTCCATTTTTTCTTGTTTTTCTTTTTGAATAGAGTGTTCGTAATGTAGAGTTTGTTCATAAGACAGAAGTTAATGAGTTGCTGACCTCTGCAGCTTCTTTTTCCATATCCGTAGGGGCCGCAAATTGTGGTTTCTTCTCTTCGTGGGTAGCCAATTTGGGCGTTAAAGTCGCCCATTATTATTGTATCCCTACCTGTATTCCGAAGAGCGTCTTGTATTTGATTATAAAATATTTCAATTTCTTTATTTTTCTCTTTTCGTTTTTTATTTTTAGACTTCTCAGTGGGGGCGTAGATTTGTATAAAGCTGATATATTTTGATCCAAATTTGATATCAAGTCTTGCTACGCGATCAGAATAAGGCTTGAAGTCTATAATATTATTTTTTAAATATGATTTAATCATAAAGCCAACTCCATTTCTTCCTTTTTTCTCACCTTTATACATTAATAAATAATTCTCTTTTTCCAAAATACATTGTCCTTCTATTTTTACCTCTGAGATTCCAATGATATCCCAGTTTAATTTCTGTAGTGAATGTTCTAATTCTATTAATCGTGTTGGCGCTTTTAGTGATCGTACATTATATGTGCATACTTTTAATGATGTGTTTTCAGTTTCAGTATAAGTTTGGCGTGTGAAGGGTGGTGGTCTACTGCTCCCGCGGGGACCAACCGTATTGGGAGAGTGATTGGTAGAGAGAGGCCTTGATTGTAATTGCTATGAATTTTCTTTGGGAGATGTAAACTTAGGGGGCCAGTATGATGACAACGTATTATTAGCTGCGGTTTTGTTTTTCTTTTTGATTGATGTATTTCCAGACGTGGTATTTGGTGTCTCTGGGGATGCCGAAAAGAGAAAAAGTCGATAGAGATACTTACATATTTAATGACCTCTTCTCTGATAGTTTTTGGACCACGATCCATATAAAGTGGCCCGAAATCCTTTACCAAAACGCAGTACGCAATGCATGTATGAAAAAATTCCGTAGGATTTTTATGTAGAACTGATAAAGCCTCAATCCTTATCCTTACTAGTCCACAAAGAGTACCTACATAATAATAGACTTAGCTCACGAGGTAACCGCCATGTGGGAGGTTGATTCGGCGATCATTGTGCCGATAGTTGTTTTTGCGAACGGTCTCATAGCGAAGAGTCTCGACCAACATCTTGAGAGACTTTCGCTACGGGGTTGTGGTTGGATCAAGGGTCAGATACAGAGGGCGGTAATTCTGGACACGGCGCGCATAGTCCGAAGGTTCCTCACTCTGCGGCCCTAACCACCGGCAGCCTGGGCCTTGCTCCATTGCCGGCGGCACCCTAGGTTAGGTTTTTTATAATGTTTTTATTGTTTTTGTATGTTTTAGATGTATTTTTATATTTTACTTTTGTAAAAATATTATAAAAACCTAACATAAGATTAAAAATAGAAATAAAGAAGATATAAATTGAGGTAAAATAGGTAACGTTATAATATAGGATACACGTAGAAAGAAATATGTAAAGACTAGCTTCTGTCCGCAACTCCGTCTGCGTAGAATATCACTTACAATAAGTATATAAAACGCCTGCATACAATTTTACTGCACACATTTTCAATTAGAGCACATACTATTATGTGCCATAAAATTGTATGCAGGCGTTTTATATACTTTCTTCCTTGTCGGTATCACTCTTGACAGAGTGGTCGTGGTCATCACTTCAGGTGTTGGTGGCAAGGTTCACAACACGCCGCCACTCTCCTCTGATGGCCGCCTTCCTCGTGCACTCGTGTAGTGATGATGAGCCATTTACTGCCGCTTTTATCTGGTCAGTCCACCTCATAGGCGATTTTCCTCGTGCCCTGGTACCATCAACCCTTCCCTGGACCACAAGTCGCTCAATAGCCACCTCCCCGCGGCGGATGACGTGACCAAAAAAGGTGAGAATTCGAGACTGTACCAAAGATGATAAACGCTTCTTGATGCCGAGTTCTCGAAGTATAGACTCGTTAGTACGGAATTCAGTCCACGATACTCCGAGCATTCTCCTCCGAGTTTTATATACTTACTGTAAGTGTTATTCTACGCAGACGGAGTTGCGGACAGAAGCTAGTCTTTACATATTTCTTTCTACGTGTATCCAGTATTATAACGTTACCTATTTTACCACAATTTATTATTTAATAGCAAGTAGGTAGAAAGCGTAAGCAAAATTGTCATGTATGTGGGTAGTTTTTAGTTCGGATTAAACCCTTGTATTGTAAACCGCGTTTCATTGAGCTGGCCCTAATATTTCCAAAATATCTTACTGGCGACGAGAAATTATATAATCCGTGCGTGTGTTAGTGTTAAAAAAACGTTCAACAATCATAAAAAGTGCAAACAAGATGTCAGTCGGCAAAATAAGTGAATTTAAAATCAATACGGACGATTGGAGGTTATACATTGAGCGGATCGAACAGTACTTTTTAGTTAACAAAATCACGGACGAATTAAAGGTTCCGACCTTAATAACTGTGATGGGAGCCGAAAGTTATGAACTATTAGTGAGTTTGTGTACCCCAACGAAACCGAGTGCAAAAACATTTAAGGAATTGACCGCCATTATGGAACGACATTTACAGCCGAAACCTAGTGCATTAGCCGAACGTTACAAGTTTCGTCATAGGAAGCAGGCTAACAACGAAAGTATAGCAGAGTACGTGGCTATTTTGAAAAGGATGTCGAAGACATGTGACTTTGGACTTTGGTTGGAAGAGAGCCTCAGGGACCAGCTAGTGTGCGGATTGAGTAGTGAAACAATACGACAACGGTTATTCGCGGAAGGAAACTTGGATTTCGCTAAGGCGTATAGCTTAGCGGTGAGCTTGGCTGCGGCCGAGAAGGATGCGGCCGTCGTTGAGGGTTCGTGCAAAAAACAGGGCGAGACCAAGCTGGCTGATTGCCTTGCCATGGCGGGAGCATGGCAGCGTAAGACAGGCGTCGCGACCGGAGATCGGACGCAAGCGAGCGGCGGGCAGTCAGGCGTAAGCAGGCAGTTTGGGCAGCGCAAGCATTTCTCGGGGCGCGGTCAACACGCGCGCGGGCAGGGGCAGCGCACGGGCTTTGGAGCAAGCCAGCCCGCGGCGGCTGATCAGCGCGGGCAATCAGCACGGCAGTGTACGGTGTGTGGAGACCACCACACCGAGGCACCGGCGCAGTGCAAATTCGCGAGATACGTGTGCCGAGTGTGTAACCGCGAAGGGCACTTACAGCGTGTTTGCCCTAATGTAACTGGGCACCATCGAGTAGAAGCATTAATTGACACGGACACTGACGACAGCGACGAGGTAATTGTAGTTGAAATGAACAATTTATCTATTGCGGACTGTAAACCAATAATGATTCCGATTAAGGCACACAATAAATGTATAAGTATGGAATTAGATACGGGTTGTGCAGTGAGTTGTATAAGTTTAAAAACATATAAGCATTATTTTGCCGATTTAGAAATAATGAAAAGTAATGTATTACTTAGATATTATACGGGCGAATACGTAAAACCATTAGGGGTCATCAAACCCTTAGTACAATACCAAAATCGGAAGGGGTATCTAAGCTTATATGTTATAGAACACGGTAAAACGCTACTTTTGGGGAGACAATGGATAGCGGCCTTAAATATTCAGTTACCAAGGTACGATGAGTACACGCTAGGGTATATTAATAGCGTACAGGAAGATGAAAGCTTTAATATGACGGAATTCAGTTCCAGATTCTCTAAGGTGTTTGAAGACGGGTTGGGCCGGTTCACGGGCGGCCAAGTGAGCATCCACCTGCGGCCAGAGGCGCGGCCGGTCTTCCTGCGCGCGCGGCCGCTGGCGTACGCGCTGCGCGCGCCGGTGGAGCGCGCGCTGGAGGAGCTGGTGCGCGACGGCGTGCTCACCCCGGTCGACCGCTCCGACTGGGCCACACCCATCGTTCCCGTTGTAAAAAAAGACGGTAATATTAGAATATGCGCCGACTATAAGTTGACCATAAATAAAGTCCTTGAAGTTGACCGTTATCCACTACCCAGAGTAGAAGATCTGCTGGTTCGCCTCGACGGCGGAGATAGGTTTAGCAAAATCGACTTATCACAGGCATACGCTCAGTTTGAACTAGACACGTCCAAGAAATGTACAGTGATAAACACACATAAAGGTCTTTTTATGTATAATCGGCTCGTTTACGGGTTGTCGTCCAGCCCGGGTATTTTTCAGCGCCGATTAGAACAGCTGTTTGCGGATCTGCCGCATGTGGGCGTTTTTCTAGATGATATTATTATTACGGGGACGGATACAAAGAGCCATATCGACAATTTGCATAAAGTTTTTGATAGATTACAATCTTTTGGATTACGAGTTAAAAAAGAAAAGTGTGCGTTTTTTCAAAAGTCAGTACAGTACTTTGGTCACGTGATCAGCAAAGACGGGGTACGGACGTGCCCCGACAAGGTCAAGGCGATCACAAATACTCCGGCTCCCACAAACGTGTCTGAATTAAGGGCGTTCATAGGGCTTATAATGTATTATTCAAGATTCGTGGCAAATGTTAGCACAATATTAGCACCATTATATCAGTTACTGAAGGCAGGTGTAAAATTCGAGTGGAATCAAGAGTGTCAGGTAGCCTTCGATAGAATCAAAAATGCATTATGTTCAAGTAAGGTATTGATGCACTACTCGGTATCACTCCCGTTAGTTTTGACTTCGGATGCGAGTGGAGTCGGCGTCGCCGCGGTGATATCGCACCTAACGCCGGAGGGCGAGCGGCCCATTGCTTACGCGTCGCGGGCGCTCACCGCAGCGGAGCGCGCATACGCACAAATCGATCGGGAAGCGCTGGGAATTATTTTTGGTATTAGGAAATTTCACCAGTACCTATATGGTAGAAAATTCACTTTAAGGACGGACCACAAACCATTGACGTATATATTCGGTGATAAGGTAGGAATACCCGTTATGGCAGCATCGCGAATACAACGTTGGGCCGTTATTCTGTCCGGTTACGACTACAAAATCGAATACGTGGCGTCTGCTAAAAATTGCGCGGATGCTTTGTCACGTTTGCCACAAGCTAGCAGGGAAACCCGGGAAAACTCAGATGTAACTTATATTAATTTCGTTGAAGACTTTTTGCCAGTAACCAACGAAGACGTTAAAAATGCAACCCGAAAAGATATTGAGTTGAGTAAGATTATGTCGTACGTGCAATCGGGGTGGCCAGCGAACCAAGTGCAGGAAGATCTAAACCCGTATTATGTTAGGCGTAATGAAATATATACAGATAGGGGCTGCCTTATGTGGGGGTATAGAATGATAATACCGTTAGACTTGAGGAAGGTAATCTTGCAACAGTTGCACACGAGTCACATGGGCATAGTCAAAACGAAGGCACTGGCTCGCAGTTACGTGTGGTGGCCAGGCATCGACGCCGACGTGGAGGCGCTGTGCAGGCGCTGCGACACGTGCGCGGCCGAGGCGCCGGCACCAGCGCGGGCACAGCCGTCACCCTGGCCGTACCCGCCACGAGTATGGAGTAGACTGCATTTCGATCTCCTAGGACCTTTTAAAAATAAAACTTTTTTTGTCTTAGTTGACGCTGCCTCAAAGTGGATCGAAATATTCGAAATGTCCCGAACAAACGCGCCGTCGATCATTAAAGTGCTTAGAGAGACCTTTGCGCGTTTCGGGTTACCGTCTGAAGTAGTGTCTGATCAGGGCCCACCGTTCACCAGCGCAGAATTCGGCGATTTTTTGAAACGCCACGGAATACGGCAATACTTCAACTAAAACGTATGATGTTTCAAAAAATACAGCCGTCGCAGTTGCCACTTTTGGTCACGTCAAGCGCTGCGATCGTTTTAGCTTTTCCCGCCCAGTCTCTGCACCCGGCCAATACCAAATTTCAGCTCAATCAGATACCGGAAGTGGTTGAAATTTTATTTACAAGATTTTATGCATATAAATGTGGAAGTGGTACTTTTTTGTGCTTTCGGCCAATTCTATTTTTGAAGTGAAAACTTCTTTAGCCGCGTTGGGCAATTTTTGGTAGGGGGAAATCTTATGAGTTCGCGTCACCGACACCGCCAAGAAACAAAAGCGCATCACTAAGATTTTCCTTGGGTTGGAAGGTTCGTTCGATATTTAAACTTATAACCGTTTAAATAAAGTCTAATTTTATAAGTAGTATTTTTCTCTTATGCTTATAATATATTAATCATAGAAAATCACTATTGTAAATTGACTGTAGGTACACATTAAGTCCTATATAAACCGTAGGTCAGTCCGTGGTCTGAAAACTGTTAAAGATAGGTCTACCAAATAATTATGCCGTAATCTCCAGGGTCTGTTTAGTGGACTATTTGGTTCTCAGTTTCTAATTAGCTATAGTTTCTGAAAAAAGGCTGGGAGAGAGCCGTAATTTTATTTTTAAATGGGCTACGGCACGTAAAATGAAGTCAAAATCAGTCAGAGTCCAAATTTTTTGCGAGCTTTCTATTGGTAGGTACCCCACACGTGTCATAATATATAGTATAGTATAATTGTTGCTCGGAGTGTCAGTAGATGTGAAAACCAGATTGATGTTGATAATTTTAATTCAAACATTATGAAATTTCAAATTTTAATACTAAAAGTTCTAAGTTTTCACTTCTATCGGCAGTTCCTATAACTGCCATTTTTTTTTACTATTTTTCGGAACTCTGAGTCAACTTTTAATAACATGTGCCATAGGGCTTATCTTTGTATCACGTAACGTAGCAGATCTTAAGGTGCCCGTCCCTACTACTACATCTGTAAATTCAATTACTTATTCCTACGACAGCAACTTACCCAACACTCCGCCTGCCTCGTCCTCACTCACCATCTCCAGCTTCTCTATGGGCTCCTCATCTGAAGTAAAAGTGCAATTATGTAAACACAAGGACATCACAGCCACAACATATTCCACTAATTATTTAAGGAAGAGATCTAAGCAACTGAGGAAATCATACCATGTCTTGTTTACACTAACAATGTTATGTAAAAACCCTATGAAAACGTACCGGGGGCTGGGCTTAGCTTGCGTTTCTACCAGGGATGTCACGAATGTCGTTTATCTCACATTCGCGAATGCGAATATTCAGGATGCGAATGTCCGAATGCGAATGCGAATACGAATGTTACGGAGTAGATTCAAAAAAGTTAATCTTGCTTATCATTTTTATGCTTCCATAGTTCATATATGCAGAACATGATATGTGATGGACTCCTATATTATTGATCAAAAGGAGATGATTGATACCTTTTCACTTCCTGTGTATGAGCACGCATATGACCATCGGCCGGGTCATCGCGGTCACAATAGGATGCGTTCTGCCCACATTCGCATTCGGAAAATATTCGCATCATTTCATGCGAATGCGAATGTTGATACGAATGTTAAAAATAATGCGAATATTCGCATTATACGAATGCGAATATTAGTGACATCCCTAGCTTCTACTATAGATGAGCGAGGAGGTATGTTTTTGAACACCAATTTCTTCACTTCATTTGTTTATCCTTGCACAACGCAGCTCTAGGATTGTTTCTTAACAAACACATCCCTCGCAACGCATTCTCGCTCATCTCTGGTAGAACCGCAGCCTTATATAGGCTTGTACAGTCAAAGATATATTCACATTTTTTAACTTTATTCCAAAGGAGAGAGGTGTAAAATTGTAAACATAATGTTTGACGTTGGCTGTACACAGTCAACCAGACTACACACAGATATGATTGACTAGAAATATACAGTAAACATAAACAACTACTTACACAATACATCAGACACAGGGTCATCGTCCTCACCAGCCAGCTCAGGCTTGCCCGCGGGCTCCACTGCACAACACAGGTCAGAACATTTAATATAATTTTAAACAAAAATAGAAACGAATTCACTTAGGCCCTGCTAGTTCAAGAGGAAAAGCCCGAGTTGCTGTAAAAAATACTGAACTCACTGTAGGTGTGCCTAAATTAGGTGAAGAGTTCCCTCGATTTCTCCAGGATCCCATCATCAGATCCGGACCTGGTGACAATGAGACCACCTGTGCAGTATACTCTTTAAAATAAATAAAGAATTTTCCAAATCGGTCCAGCTGTCTTCCAATAATCGGTGAACATACATAACAAAAATATACCAAAAAAAAACAAAGATCCCAACAAATTGAGAACCTCCTCCTTCGAAATCTTGAAGTCAGCTGAAAATGAGTACAAATATGTAAGTACAAACTGATTAATTATAAATATGTGTAATACAGAAATGTCGAAAATAAGTTTCAAGTTTACTACGGTACCCAAATAGTTTTGAACTTTTATTATTCACAAGTTTTTCTTTACCATATTATTGCATTCAACAATTTCAACATCATCAGTCGTTTTATAACAGTAACAGTAACAATAGATTATGTGAGTCACTACCAACTAGGCTAGGAGACTATTAAACACCACATATTCTAACAGGTCGCAAAATAAAATAGGACTTATAAGTTATTTCCTTTCCTTTTTATAGGTTAAAAAGGCGTTCCGGTACTCCACTAGTTCTTTTTATTTACACTAAACAAAATATTTAAATTATCACATTCAAGCTTATTCACTAAAAGCTGACCTTTAACAAGCAGCGCCCCCTGCAGCTCCACCTGGCTGCGCTGCACTTGCAGCTTGAAGTCGCTCGCGTCTCGCAGGCGGCCCACGCACGCCGAGCAAATGCCGCGCGAGCCCTCGTCGGCCAGTACCAGCTGCATATTGAATTATCAAACAGAGCTATGATTATATCACATTAATATCTAATAAATCAATATTTAGAGACACTCTTACACAAATTGGCCTAGTCCCACAGTAATCTCAATAGGCGTCTGCACACCTGACGCACCGCCTTGCGAGGAAATTGCCGCGCTAATTAAATAAAACTGATTCATAATTAAATTCCATAAATATAACCTCACTTCTTCACAAGTTTTGTGTATTTATATTTTGTTTTTTTAAAGAAATGCCACTAATATAATATAATAACGGTAATTTTAATTCTCAGGTGTAAAAAAGTAATTCCAGTTGCCCTTATTCAGAGAAATAAAAGCGAACCGTAAGAGAGTGAGGTTATATTTTTGGAAGGAATCTAATTATGAATCATAGTATAGTGTGAAACTGTGGATGTGTGGATATATTATTTATTTATTAAAATATACTAAATTTTAGTCTATTAGGGACGCCTGGCAGGAAGCAGGCGGACTGTCGATTACTGGTTGCGCTCATTCAAACTTATTCCCTGGAGTTGGAAGACTGTAGGTTAACTACACCCACGAATTTATCGCACTTACATGTATATCGAAGCACTGTTGGAGCATATCGGTATATATCTCCGTCACGCCGAGATGTGAGTACGGCGTCGTCAGATCCCTGTCCGGGGGACACCGCAGGCAGCAGCGACACGAATGCACCATGTCCATCAGGACTAACGCGCTAGGATCCAGTTATACGCCAAAACTCTCGGACATTAGGTAATAAACGGGAGTATAATTGTTTAAAATAGTCGGTGTCAGCTGATATATATAATACTTGAATAAAATTAATAAAATAGTTCTGAATACGATGTTTGTACAAGTACAAGAGTACAAGTCATAACATAACCTCAAAAGACGAAAATTTGACAGTAGGTATGCGTTTTGTTACTCAAAGATGGATTTCATTTTTATGTAATGTTTATGATGTAAAAAATACCTTCTGTTTTGGCATTGTTTTACATGATTACTGGAAAAAAGTGAAAATTATATTCTTAAAGAGTCCGCGTGTAATTTAATTTCATTTGCGTGAAATGACGCGTACAGGAAGGATGAGTTCAGGGTTGGTGAGTGAAAAAATGATATCAGTGATACCATAGTAACAAAATATTCAAACATAATTTTGATTAAGGGTCGCCACACACCTAGCGGTTTTCCTCGCGGAATTACCGGAAGTAGCGGAAATTCATAGACAAATTAAGCATTTTGTCTATGAATTTCCTCTACTTCCGGTAATTTGTCTATGGCTTCCATACAAAAAATCTGCTACCATAGACAAATTTCCGCTACCATAGACAAATTTCCGCTACTTCCGGTAATTCCGCGAGGAAAACCGCTAGGTGTGTGGCGACCCTAAAGCGACATCCAGTTTCAAATGGCGCAGTAATGTCTTCCCCATAGACCCTACATCTTCTTCGAACTGAAAACAGCATGCTTTTGACCTACATCATGTTACTTTCGACCTGCAGTCGAGGTCAAAAGTAACAACCGACGAGCTTTTTTAAGTTCCTGTAATTTATAAAATATGATTATTATTAAATTACTAACGAATGTGATTTGTAGAGTATGAACGAAATGTATATATGGATTCATTTATTTATGCATATTGATGTCAGTTAGCGTGGTATCAGCAAGAAGCGATAGAATACACATAAGGAAGCAAATTCTCTCCTTAGACTCAAAGGTTCTGTTCCAAATAAGGGTGAAATAATTTTGATACCGTCATTACAACAGAGATTGTCCCCTTCAAGACTATTTACAGGTAAAAGTCTGTGCTGGTAACTGTATGTTAACCGGGCAACAAGCAGGTTGGCCGCGCATTAATTCTTCAGTTCAAAACACTTTAATAGTACATTATTGCAGAGGACGGGAAAGGGAAATTCGTGGATGAGCGATTTTTTCGGACGAAGCGCAGCTGAGTCCGAAAAAATAAGACGAGTCCACGAATTTCTATTCCCGCCGAGGTATATATAGTGCTTTTCTCTAAAAGTGCGAGGAAATAAAGTTAAGTAAATGAAATAAATTACAGATTTTGGTTACGTTATTAGCGTTCAATGTCATGAATTAGCTTCCCTCTATAATTTTTTTATTTTCATTCAAATAATATTTAAAAATAAATTTTCGTCAAAAGTTATTTAAGACAGTATTCAATATGCTCCTTTTATGCAACAGATACAAGATTAAGGGTCGCCACACACCTAGCGGTTTTCCTCGCGGAATTACCGGAAGTAGCGGAAATTTGTCTATGGTAGCGGAAATTTGTCTATGGTAGCAGATTTTTTGTATGGAAGCCATAGACAAATTACCGGAAGTAGAGGAAATTCATAGACAAAATGCTTAATTTGTCTATGAATTTCCGCTACTTCCGGTAATTCCGCGAGGAAAACCGCTAGGTGTGTGGCGCCCCTAAACCTTAAAAATAGTTGTTTTGTCTATGATTGTATTAAGCCTCATTCGCACGATCAGACGCGGTGCTATGACAAAGAACGAGACAACCAAGGTTTTTGATCTAACTATCTCGCTCTATCCTACAGTTTGAAGGGATTGCCGTTCAGACGGTGTATAGACGTCGCTTAAGTATTGGCTGTTTGAAATGATATTTCTTAGTCGGGTGAAAAGTTTAAAAGGTAAAAAACAATACAGTAATGGATTTTACTAGTCAACGCCTACAATATGTATACACTTTGAACCTTATTACAATGGAGTAAGGTGCAAAAGTGTATACATATTTATGGCGTTGACAAATTACTTCACGGCCGCTAAAACAGGTAAATAATGATTTTTATTTTTTTAAATTCGTTTTGGTAAAAAATGAAGAACTTCACGTACTCATTTTGCTACAGTAAGCTGAAAATTTCCGAGCACATTGGAGAAAAGTACGTTAACATGATGACATGAGGATTTTTTTATAGCTATTTATGCAACAAGTGCGGAAAGTGGATGATTTCCGACGAGTGGAATTTTATTCACGAGCGAGCAAAGCGAGCGAGTTTATAAAGGAATACGAGTCGGAAATCATCTTTGCGCACGTGCATCATACAATGTGTTACAATGCATTGTGCGAGTAAATCAAAAAACATATTATGGCAAATAAGTTTAATTATTAAAATTAAAAGTTACATTTGTACAATTTTCAATGTCAGAACGCAATAGAGCACAAGCATTAGTTACATTAAACAAAAAAAATTAACTATTAAAAGTAAAAAAAAATTGAAAACAAAAAGCAATAGTGCGGAAAAGTACTGCTTTCCGCATAATATGGCTCCGTAGAAAACAAAAAGCACTAGTGCGGAAAAGCGCTACTTTCCGCATAACATGGCTCCGTAGGAAACGCACTTTTCGAGCACATGCATTGTAAAATATTATACATCATTTGGCACTACTTTCCCCCACCAGAAACTTCTAGCTATGATATTATTATAATCTAATTAGATACATTATTTTCCATAATATTGCATCAAACCCAGAACTCTAGGATTTGTTATCTTCACGTTATTTGCATTCTTTGACCTCCGCCACTTTACAGCTGCCATATGTCCGGATCTAGAAATAAGCATAGTACAGCAAATAACTAGACGGGTTCCCTCGCTCTCATTATTGTGTCATATCTGATGTGGCCAGCTCTCCGTCTAAGGATCCCATGAAGCTAGTTGATCCTATGCGGAAATGGTCTTATGAAACCTTCCCGAATTTTTTAATCAACGACGATTGATGGTCTTAGAAGAATACCATTTTCGCATACAATCATGGGGTCTGAGGGCCTACCGCGAAGTTCGAAAATCGACAAAATGATGGTCCCGTCTCTATCGCTCTTGCGTATATGAAAGAGAGTGATGCAAATAGACGATTCGATTAACGAAGTGCTTCGCGGTTATAGGCCTGGTTACTGCCCTCACTGAACCATTTGAAAAATCCACCCAAATATTTCTCCCTCTCTCATCTTAATTATAGCAACAGCAAGAGAGATGTAGACAGAAGATCTTGGAATCACAACATTCACGACACGTCTCTCGCGGCACTACTCACGCTAAAGTTTTTTACCGGAATGTTTCTTTTGTATGTGTCTTTGTAAAACATGTTTATATCGAGTCGAGTAGTCGCAGTGGCTGCAAACAATAGACTTGGCCCCGGTATGTATCATCTGATGTCTTTGTAAAACATGTTTATATCGAGTCGAGTAGTCGCAGTGGCTGCAAACAATAGACTTGGCCCCGGTATGTATCATCTGATGTCTTTGTACGTGTGATTTGTAAATGGATTTATAATCACAGTAGTTACACTGAAAAGGCTTTTCGCCAGTATGTATCATAAGGTGTCTTATTAAGTCGGGTCCCTGACGGCACGTGTAGTCGCACTGACTACATTTGTACGGCTTCTCTCCGGTGTGTATCATTTGGTGGACTCGTAGATTTGTTTTCTGTCTGCACTTGTAGTCGCAATCGCTACATCTAAATGGTTTCGCCCCAGTATGTTTCATTTGGTGTTTTTGTAAGTGTGATTTCGCAATGCATCTGTAATCACAGTAGCTACATTGAAAACGCTTTTCGCCAGTATGTGTCATTTCGTGTATTAGTAAGTTTTGTCTATGACTCGACTTGTAGTCGCAATGACTACATTTGTACAGCTTCTTGTCCGTGTGTATCCTTTGGTGCCTTCGTAAGTCTCTTCTCTGACGACACTTGAAGTCGCAATTGCTACACTTAAAATACTGTTCTCTAGTATGTATTATTTGATGCTTATGTAAATCACTTTTAATTGGACTTGTATAACTGCAGTAACGACAACAAAATATATTCAATACAGTGTGACTCTTTACATGAGTCACTAAACTTTTCTTGTTAACTGTTTTATACTCACATTCAGCACACATGAAATTCGTAACACCGTGTTCCATTTTCTCGTGCTCTACTACAAGTAATTTGGTTTTAAATGCAGACATACAAAAATCACAGGCAAATTGTCTTGGCCCGGTGGACAAGTGCGTGTGTTGTATGTGTTTCTTTAAAATAGATTTGTTTCTAAAACGTTGGTCACAGTGTTCACAAGTGTATGGTTTGTTCCGCCTGTGATCAGTCACATCGCCGCGGAGGCGCTCGAGCACCACGGAACAAACCATCGCGAGCTGTTTATTGGCGCGGGCGACGCCGCTGTCCGTACACACTAGAACAAATATGAACAAGTTTATTAAGTATTCTTTACGCTTTTTTATATATATATATTTTAGTGGAATTTAAAAGTTAAAGTATACAATATCAGCGATTCAAAATAAACTACAGTTCCTGGTGTGAATATATACAATTATATCATCATCATTACGGTCATTCTTTCATCCCTTTTTGAGCTTTTTTCGAGGCACATTTTCTTCTTTGACTTTCCACGTCTCAACTCAATACATCTTTGGCGCATATGCAAGCGCTGCACTCACCCGACGCGCAGTCCTCGTCGCTCGTCGCACCCGACGCCTCCGCCTTCACTGCCCGCACCTCCACTGCAACAACACTGTACTTCATGTTGTGTCGCAAGACTTGCTTACAAATTACAGTACTGCGGAGCTCAGAATTTGTGCAACCTTCATTTGCAGTAATTAATTTAACCGTTTCACCGCTATCGACAGCTATACGAGGGGTGATCCCAAAAAAGAGACAATTGATTTGATATCTAGCCATATTATGATAAGTTTTGGGCATTTTGTCACTTCCTATCAATAAAATATAAAAGTAATTACAATAACTGACTCCGTAAAATTCGCTCGTATTTTATATTTCTGTAACCTTGCAAGTTAAATTTGACCCACTTGACCCACTTCCCGGTTTCCGATTGAGCTGAAAATTTTGCACGCATATATAAATCGCGTACGACAATATTATGATGATGACGGAGCTGGAAGGTGGCCATAGTACCTCTTCAACTACTCAACATTATCCCGTCGTGTTTGGGCTCGTTGCATTCGTCTCATTGAGCAGTAACGAATTGTATAAAGAAGAGTACAGTTAGCAATAAAATCTTATAGCAAAAATGAAAATTTGAAAAAAAACTTATGGTACCCACTGTAGAACGGTTTTTAGTTTTTAAAAGTAGTTTTGATATAATTTTATACTATTTTATGATTTTTTAACAAACTTCAAATCAAATTTAACTTACACAACATTTTATAACTGGTCTCATCTCCATCCGCCATGTCTGGCATGATTAGACCTGAAACAACAATACATTAATTAATTCATGTTGTCAGGGGTTCGTGTGTGTGGGGATCAATGTTACTCTGCCTCCGTAGGAAACACCTTCGACAACCCTACACGTGATCCCTGGGTGGTGTTACGACGACTCAGAAGCAGGGGTCGCATCCTCGATCCGGGCCGTGCCTGGTGCAATAGATCTCGTTGGCAACGCAGTGTGGCGAGTGCCAGTGTTATGGAGAACTCTGAGCTAGCTACGGTTCGGGGCGGGCCAGGCGTCGCCAGGTTAAATGTGATTGTGTGAATAAAATAAATAAAATAAATTACGATTGACACAGCATACTGCAAATACCCTCATAGATATAATATTAATAATGGAATGGAATCAGTTAATTATTCGACTTTAATATATTGAAAGTACAAGATAACATCAGTCCGATCATATTAACTACTATACTGAACAGCCTCCTAGCCCACTTGGTAGCGACCCTGCCTATAAAGCAGGAGGTCCCGGGTTCGAATCCTGGTTGGGGCATTTATTTATGTGTTAATCACAGATGTGTCTCTGTAATTTTAAGAATTATTAATATCCATCTATTATATCTATCGTCGCCTAGTACCCATAACACAAGCATTGTTGAACTTAATTTGGAACTAGGGCGATTTGTTCGTTTCGTTTTGGCGGCAGCTCGGCTGGTGTGGACGTGTTTCACCTGAGGCATTGTCGGCCGAGGCACGTCCACACTAGCCGAGCTGCCGCGCGCGGCAAATTCCTCGCGAAGCGGTGCGCCAGGTGTAATCAAGCCTATGGAGTACGAATTTATTTATATGTAAATATAGAATTACTAAATATCCGCAACACAGGCTTCGTCAGATGGCTACAAATGGTTATCCGCAACAGGCTTTGTCATACTTATTCACAACAGGAGCTGGCTAAAGGACCCTTCTCGAATAATACCTCAAAAGTCCTCATAATGCTGGCAGCATTTCCACGCTGAATGGCCAGCGAGATCTGTTGAACCAGATATGATGCAGACCGCGGGTCACAACCCCTATCCCTCAGAAATATATTGTAATAATCTTGAGCTATTCAGTGACAGTATCAGTGTAAACGGTATTTAGTTTAGCTTTAGTATTTTTCGTATATTTTCTAGTGTCCAGTATGGCAACACCGCGTTACAGTAAGAACTTAAATTCGACCGGTTCTTGCCGTCAGTTAACGACAACACGTACGTCGAACTGTACGCTATCGCTGGCACAATTTTCGTTTTCGCGCTATTTCGTAAAGGCACCACTATCTGTTCTCTCGCAATCCGTGTAGTGTAATTTGGAGCCAGCTGACGACAACCGTGCATGAACCGAGGTCTAAGTTGGACGGCTCGAGGTAACGGTTTTAAAGTTTACTCTAGCGAGCGACGGGACACTTTTCAACTAGCACCAACGGTCTCCGACAGCGGCCAAAGGTTCTGCCGCAGCAGCCACGGCGTTCGAAGGTAAGCTCCTTATTTACACCAAACACATTTAACGTATGTCGATAAATAAGTTAAAAGCAACCTCCTCACTTCACCTGCCACCTTCCACTGCCTTTCGCATACGTCGTTAGTTTAGAATAGAGTACAGTCCACTCCATCGGAATCGAACAACGGTAAAAGAGTGAAACAGATGCTTGATTGACATGACCCCCAGTACCAGAACAGGCCCAGAAAGGAAATTAAACAATATCATAGAAATATGTCTTGTTTCACTAATACCAGTTGTATGTAAGTAGGTACTCACGCGACATGGGCTCATTGTCTTCACTCGTCCTGTCTCTATCCTCCATTTCTGAACCAGGTATTTTATCTAGAACAATCAAACAGACATTTATCATTTAATGGCTCTACGCTCGTCAATTCTGCCATCCAGTCCCTACTCTGCACAGGTACAGAGAGAGCAGTAAAATCAATTATGATTTTGATATTCACGCTATGAGTGTTCTGCAAAAGTAATCTTAGCCAGCTATTAGTATGTTTATTTTAGTCTAGTATTATTTCATGTCTATGAATTATAGTAAGTAGCCTTGTACGTACGTAGCCCTAACGTAAGTTTAACTAACCTTGTACTGGGCGCACTTTAGGCCGGTGCCACTCCTCGGGGCCCAGCACGAGCTCGTCCTTGACTTCATGGTCAGTATACAGCCCGGCCCGTACGGCCGCCGCGCTCACTGCCGCGCTGTCCTCACACTCGGGCTCCTCCTTCACACACACCTCTCCGGGCTCCATCTTCACACACACCACCTCCACCTCCATCTTCACACACACTGTCTCTAGTGGCATGTTGTCGTGCGGCCCCTGCAAGCAAGTAGCACCAGGTGACAAGTGTATTAGTGTAGCCTCACAGCGTCAATCATTGATCAAGAAGTGCTGTGCTATTTCTTTTTAATTTTTAGCAAGTGCAATGAATGCAGGGCATACTGTGCAAAAACAACAGTGGATTTAGTAACCACACAAAAAGGTGACGATCGAATAAATCAAAAATAAAAGTGTAATTGTAAAAGTCACAAACTCACAAAGAAATAAGTGAATCACTTACACAATTTAACACTAAAAATAATAATAGTCAGCAATATTTAATGTTTAATTTTTGGAGTAAGACTTTACTTGAGGGCAATGTAGGAAATGCATTTTGTTATTATTTTATTTGTGTAAATTATGTATAAATATTCTAACATGCCTCCCCAAGTGATATAAATTGCAGCTATTTTTCAATTAGACTACAAACGCTTAAGGTTTTGTATGATAATTACTACTTAGTGATTTTAATGATTACTGTAAAATCCAATAAAAATTACTCACTTTTCTCCCTCGAACTTCGAGCACAGGATTAAAACCACCAATACTTAATCTCGAAACTGGAATTCAAGGCCAAAAAATAGTGGCTTCGCTAAAATCGCAAAGAAAGTGAAGTGCTAATGTGTCAGCGCCGCCCGTACTGCAAACAGCTCGCGCGGAAGTAATGGAATGGGTTTGTATCAATGACGAATAAGATTGTATTATTTTATTCAATACCAAAATTCCAAGCCAAAATTTGCAAGAATATTTCTTACAACAAAAAAATAAAATACATATGATTATGACGTTTGTCATGTTTGGATAACATCTGTCATATTTTGACAAGTATGTTCCACTTGCTAGGCAAGACTTGCTCAATACTTGCTATCTTGCTAAAGGCTTCTAAAAACGTAGTATATTAATCATAGCCACGATGTACATATAAAATGATGTATGAAATATACAATAATAAAATTAGTCACTGTTAATATTAATAACAGTTATAACTTATAACATACAATATAACTTGAAAAATTTGTTCCATCTTAAAAATAACAAAACGCACATCAACTTGACCGACTGTCAAATTATTGATTGAGGTTATCCCACTCCACACAAATATTTACGAATAATCTAATACAAATTTATCATCTATCTATCCAATATTCGCAATCATGCGCAATCACAATTGTTTTCTTTTCAATGTTTCAGAGGGGTAAAAATAACTCAATTAGGTGAAATTTGGCGGAAGATTCTTGTACTCTGGTTGCCATGGACGTGCTGCATTCGTGTCGCTGCTGCCTGCGGTGTCCCCCGGACAGGGATCTGACGACGCCGTACACACATCTCGGCGTGACGGAGATATATACCGACATGCTCCAACAGTGCTTCGATATACATGTAAGTACGATAAATTCGTGTGTGTAGTTAACCTACAGTCTTCCAACTCCAGGGAATAAGGTCTAATGATCTCAACCAGTAATCGACAGTCCGCCTGCTTCCTGCCAGGCGTCCCTACACTAGACTAAAATTTAGTATATTTTAATAAATAAATAAGCAAGCGCAAGCGCTGCGCCGCGGCGCTCCGCAGAGTGCGCGCCAGCCACAACAGTCTCCTGACCGTCGTGGCAGAGACATGGGACAGCACCCTAATCAGGCACTGGACCTCTCAACACTTAAGTTAAGGTACTAACATAATTATTTAAGTTCTAATTGTAATACTAACACTATATGGATTCTTTCGTCCGAAATAAATGCTTTTTTTTTTTTAATAATATATCCACACGTCCACAGTTCCACACTAGCTAAGCTGCCTCGCGCGGCAATTTCCTCGCGAAGCGGTGCGTCAGATGTGCAGACGCCTATTGAGATTACTGTGGGTGGGACTAGGCCAATTTGTGTAAGAGTGTCTCTAAATATTGATTTATTAGATATTATTTTGATTATTCAATATGCAGCTGGTACTGGCCGACGAGGGCTCGCGCGGCATTTGCTCGGCGTGCGTGGGCCGCCTGCGAGACGCGAGCGACTTCAAGCTGCAAGTGCAGCGCAGCCAGGTGGAGCTGCAGGAGGCGCTGCTTGTTAAAGGTCAGCTTTTAGTGAATAAGCTTGAATGTGATAATTTAAATATTTTGTTTAGCGTAAATAAAAAGAACTGGTGGAGTACCGGAACGCCTTTTCAACCTATAAAAAGGAAAGGAAATAACTCACAAGTACAATTTTATTTTACGACTTGTTAGATTAGATTATGTTAAGTACTAATAATGAAAAATATTTTCTAACAATTGCTAACAGGGGCTACATGTATTTGTTTGCTACACAAAGAAAAGATTATGCAAGTTTTATTTTTCTTCATCAGGCTATTGCTTTTTATTATTGAAACATAACTTCACATTTTATAACGGTTTTGTTACGGTTTAGAATTCGAGGTCGCTTATATTTTTACAAATTGTTTTCGTCATGCTCACATAATCTACTGACCAAACTGTTATAAAACAACTGATGATGTTGAAATAGTTGAATGCAATAATATGGAAATACATCTTGTATAATCTTTTCTTGTTGTTATTAACAAATATCAAAGGAGGAGGTTCTCAATTCGTGGGGATCTTTGTTTTTTTGCAATATTTTTTTAATGTATGTTCACCAATTATTCAAAGACGGCTGGACTGATTTGGAAAATTCTTTTTTTGTTTTAAAGAGTATTCTGCACAGTTGATCTCATTGTCACCAGGTCCGGATCTGATGATGGGATCCTGGAGAAATCGAGGGAACTCTTCACCTAATTTAGGCACACCTACAGTGAGTTCAGCATTTTTTACAGCAACTCGGGCTTTTCCTCTTGAACTAGCAGGGCCTAAGTGAATTCGTTTCTATTTTTGTTTAAAATTATATTAAATGTTCTGACCTGTGTTGTGCAGTGGAGCCCGCGGGCAAGCCTGAGCTGGCTGGTGAGGACGATGACCCTGTGTCTGATGTATTGTGTGAGTAGTTGTTTATGTTTACTGTATATTTCTAGTCAAAGTAGACTACTAGAGAGTAGTAGTCTGGTTGACTTTGTGTGTACAGCCAACGTCAAACATATGTTTACAATTCTACACCTCTCTCCTTTGGAATAAAGTTAAAAAATGTGAATATATCTTTGACTGTACAAGCCTATATAAGGCTGCGGTTCTACCAGAGATGAGCGAGGATGCGTTGCGAGTTATGTGTTTGTTAAGAAACAATCCTAGAGCTGCGTTGTGCAAGGATAAACAAATGAAGTGAAGAAATTGGTGTTCAAAAACATACCTCCTCGCTCATCTATAGTAGAAACTAGGGATGTCACGGATATTCGCATCATTTTTAACATTCGTATCAACATTCGCATTCGCATGAAATGATGCGAATGTGGGCAGAACGCATCCTGTTGTGACCGCGATGACCCGGCCGATGGTCAGCATATGCGTGCTCATACACAGGAAGTGAAAAGGTATCAATCGTCTCCTTTTGATCAATAATATAGGACTCCATCACATATCATGTTCTGCATTTATGAACTATGGAAGCATAAAAATGATAAGCAAGATTAACTTTTTTTAATCTACTCCGTAACATTCGTATTCGCATTCGCATTCGGACATTCGCATCCTGAATATTCGCATTCGCGAATGTGAGATAAACGACATTCGTGACATCCCTGGTAGAAACGCAATCTAAGCCCAGCCCCCGGTACGTTTTCATAGGGTTTTTACGTGGTTTTTACGTATCATTGTTAGTGTAAACAAGACATGGTATGATTTCCTCAGTTGCTTAGATCTCTTCCTTAAATAATTAGTGGAATATGTTGTGGCTGTGATGTCCTTGTGTTTACATAATTGCACTTTTACTTCAGATGAGGAGCCCATAGAGAAGCTGGAGATGGTGAGTGAGGACGAGGCAGGCGGAGTGTTGGGTAAGTTGCTGTCGTAGGAATAAGTAATTGAATTTACAGATGTAGTAGTAGGGGCGGGCACCTTAAGATCTGCTACGTTACGTGATACAAAGATAAGCCCTATGGCACATGTTATTAAAAGTGATGCTGAGCTTCCAAAAAAATTGTTTAAAAAATTAGAATTGGCTGAAAGCACAAAAAAGTACCACTTCCAGTGTAAATAACCGGCCAAGAGCATATTGGGCGATGCTCACTGTAGGGTTCCGTAGTTGCCGGCCTGTTACAATATATCCATTCAAAAAGGTCGTTTGTTAAGGGATACTTGGCGGCGCTTACGTCATTTTACTTACGACCTTTCGCTATGCGTTTTTGAGTGATACTGATAACTCAAAAATGGCTCAACCGATTTTATTCAATACAGTTTTCATGGAAAGTACTTATTAAGCCTCACTTTCATGATTTTTTTTCAAATTTTTTGGACCCACGGGTCAAAAGTAGATGCGAGGGACGCGCCATTTTGAATTTTCACACCTATTATTTACGAAACTATTCGTTTCACCCAAAAAGTTTTTTTGAACACTTCTACTATTTTTGAAAGACCTATCCAACGATACCCAAAAAATTCCTCCCCCAATTCATATGTTTCGGAGGTCCCTAAAATAATATATTTTTCCAGTTTTTATTGTATCATTTTGTTGGCGTAATTAACGCACATACTCATACCAAATTTCAGCTTTCATTTCATTTATTTAGTTGTCCAACATAGGTTACAGGTTGTTACAAATTACATTTGAGTTTCACCATGTGGCATACAAATTTTTGAGCATGCATGACAGCTTCAGTCCTTAATTACATATTTACATACTTTCTAGTGCTAACAGCCAGCTAGACTGCGGACGGACGGACATGGCGAAACTATAAGGGTTCCTAGTTAACTACGGAATCCTAAAAATGGGTGGTATTTAGTGATGCAACGAATACGAATACGAATATTCGTATTCGGCGAATATCAGTAGTTTTACGAATATTCGTATTAGCCGAATATTTTTTTAGGTATTCGTAAGTATGATTTTTTTCTACCGACCCGACTACTAGGTACTATATACTTACGGTGGTGTTGTTTACATTCATTATAATCGATTGCCAGGCGTGTTTTTGCCCTAAAATTAATTTTATTATAATATTCCTAAGCAATAAAACGTAAAGTAAAAGAAGGAAGCCGTAAAGAAAAAGTGAAAAAGTGACATTTGGGAACATTTCGGTAAATATTACTTATTTTACAAATTGGGTGACGAAATCATTTACCTAGTGCGGCTCTTTGCCCTAACTTCAACAAAAATTGTTTAGTTTGTCATGTGTAGCGCTATTGGCTAACCATTGGTACTTTTTTTTTATTAGACGTAGATCTAGCCACGTCAGACATGACACAATAATGAGAGCGCTGAAACCCCATTCGTTAGTTTGCTTTACTATGCTTATTTATGGATCTGGCAGCTGTAAAGTGGTGGAGGTCAAAGAATGCAAACCACTTAAGAAAAACAAATCCAAGAGTACTTACTGGTTTTAATGCAATATTATGTGAAATTACCTAAACAATTAGATTATATAATTACCTAAAGTTTCTGTTGGGGGAAAGTAGTGCTAAACGACGTAAAATGCAGGTAATTCATGGTTTGCTGCCTACTGTTTTGGTTTCCGCAATAATATGCAATGTTATTTGTACTAATGTGAAAATATAGCCCCAGTTCTCTGTAACTGAGACAACTTCGGCAGTTTTTACCTATTTTGATAGTACTATTATCCAACATAAATATTTTGCTAGTCTGTAACTCTGACCTTCACTCATTAAAAGCTGCCAAATGCCCAGGAGTTCGATTTTTGAATCTCACCGGTGACTTTTTTTGTATGCAGCCGATGACTATTTAGTACGAAATAAGTCACCCGATGAGATTCAAAAATTGAACTCCAGATCTAGCAATAAGGATAGTAGTGAAATCTTACTAGACGGGTTTCGTTGCTCTCATTATTGTGTCATATCTGACGTGGTCAGCTCTTAGACCATATGGACATAGCACGTCCGTTGCCAATATCTTGACATTTAATGCCTTTCCTGCTAGGTTGATATTTTTCTTATCTCCCATACCTACTGTTTTGTATGGCGGAGCGGAGTAATATTGCGAGTTTTAATATGCGAGCGAAAAAATGGAATACCATAAGAAAAAGAACATAATAATTACATTTTATGTACCACCCAATGAACCCTAAACTTTTAATAAAACTGTAAATTCATGTGAATTTTCTTGTACCTTAGGAACATAATATGTAATTATTTGAGTGACTAACTTATATTTGCAGTTGGTGGCCTATTGTTTGTATGATAAACAACGGCAAAGATAAGTTTGTAATCACTATTCGTATTCGTAAAATGACAAATGTGATATTCGTATTCGTATTCGTAAAAGTGGTATTCGTTGCATCACTAGATTTACCTACGTCATTGGATATAAAGATGACACTTGTGGCAACAAATAGTAATTTATTTTTACACAGTTTTATTTAACTTGACCCCGTATAATTTGGTATACTTCCGTAATTTACATGACAATGATACTAGATACAGTCAGCAATAAAACCGTGTACTAAAAAATTTTTTTGGGAGCTACTTGTTAGGTACAGAAAAACCCAGTCTGCCAGTTTCTGCATGGCCGGAAGTGCCCGGCAGACTGGTTCAAAAGTTACGTAACTTTGGAGTCAAATTCGTTACTTGTAAACCAGTCTGCCGGGCACTTCCGGCCATGCAGAAACTGGCAGACTGGGTTTTTCTGTACCTAAATACAAATTACTATTTGTTGCCACAAGAATCATCTTAGTGTCAAATGCCGTAAGTAAATACCATCCATTTGTTAAACCGGAAGTGGTACTCCTTTGTGCTTTCGGCCCATTCTATTTTTGTTTTACCATTTTTTCGGAACTCAGCATCACTTTTATGAACATGTGCCATAGATTATCTTTGTATCACGTAACGTAGCAAATCCTATAGTCCCCGCCCGTACGTATAGTGCATAATAGTTTAATCATTTTCCTTCGCATTTTTTCGGAAAAGATCGTTTTTATCGTGCTCTTTCAATTAGCTTCAGTAGATGGGTAGAAACTAATTGAGAGAGCATGATAAAAACGAACTTTTCCGAGAAAATACGATGGAGAACTATTAAGCACTCTTCTATAGGGCTAGTTTACTAAGCAACATGGTACTTGTCATTAATATTTCGTTTTCAGAGATTTGTTTACCTTGTTAGTTGATAGATACATTTATAAAGACTTCAAGACAAGGTTTTATAAAGTCAGTGAAAATGAACAATGATTGTTAAATCAGTGTCATTATGTCTTGTTTCAGATGAAGACCCTCTGATTCTGATAACGACAGAGACGGATGTGATGAGCGACTCGCCGAGGGCGACTCCACCAACATCAGACCAGCTCGATGGTACAATCACAGACTTTAATTTTGTACTCACACAAGGTGGAATTTGGCCGTTTAGGTTCAGGTCTATTGTGTCGTTAAATAGGTCATTCGCAAATTTTGCAACAGAGGTGTTACGTAGGTGGCTTAACGGAACCGGAATTTTCAAATTATTTTTAACGGAACCGAACTCGAAGTCGGAACGGGACTGAATTCAATTTTTTTTTAATTGAATAGTGATTTGAACACTGATCTACCTGAATGGTTTTGAGCAATAAATTTTTGCATAGTTAATATTCCGCTGTATTAGCGTCGATTCTGCTTCTAAATTACGTGCTCTAACGTCGCTTTTGCTGGATTCTTTTAAAAAATTGATCATGGAAATTCACATGAAGCTAAAATACATAGTTGAGACTAATTGTGATTTGATTTGGGACATCCGTTCTAAACAATCGGAACCGATACCTAACGGATACGGAGGTGTAAAATAAATCGGAAGTTTCGATACTTCGGAACAGAAGACGGAGCTTCGTAATATCTCTAATTCACAAGTCGAATTAAAAATATTAATAATAACCGGACGGTGGTATATGTATATCACAAATTGGAAACAGATGTCCATTACAATGTGTGTGGTAGGTATATATGTCCTGCAAGAGTTGCAATTCGTTGAATTCTTTTTCTTTTTTTTTAATATGGCATGGCTTGACTTACTCCCACAATTGAGACGATATCTCACACCTCACGTCGTAAAAAGCGTAATTATTACTTAAAAAAAACTATTTGAAATTGATTGAGACTTCATAGTTAATAGGTATTTGTTTCAGTGTCCTTAGACGGTGGCGCCGCCCCCGCTAGGGAACAACTCGCGATGGCTTGTTCCGTAGTGCTCGAGCGCCTCCGTGGTGATGCGGTTCACGATCGAGGCATACCATACACGTGCGAACAGTGTGGCAAACAATTAAGAAACAGGACTTTTTTAAAGAAGCATATACTGGAGACACACTTATCAACTGGATCCAATGAATTTGCTTGCGATTTATGCAGCTCCACATTCCAAACCAAATTGCTCGTAGCAGAGCACGAGAAAAGCGAACACGGTGTTACGAACTTCATGTGTGCTGAATGTGAGTACACAACAGTTTATAAAAAAGAATTAGTGACTCATTTAAAGACTCACGCTGTAAAGAATACTTTTAGTTGTCGTTACTGCAGTTACACAAGTCCAGATAACAGTGATTTTCACAAACACCAAACGATACACACCAGAAAAAAGTCTTTTGAGTGTAGCAACTGCAACTTCAAGTGTAGACAAAAAACAGACTTACAAAGGCACCAGATGATACATACCGGAGAGAAGCCGTATATATGTAGCCATTGCGAGTACAAGTGCAGTAATAAATATTACTTAAAAATTCATCAAAGGACACACACCGGAGAGAAGCCGTACACATGTAGTCACTGCGACTACAAGTGCAGTCATATATCAGGCTTACGAAGTCATCAGAGGCTACATACTGGGGAGCTATTTAAATGTAACAACTGCGACTATAAATGCAAGCGCAAAACAGATCTACGCATTCATCAAAGGACACACACCGGAGAGAAGCCGTACACATGTAGTCACTGCGACTACAAGTGCAGTCATATATCAGCCTTACGAAGTCATCAGAGGTTACATACTAGGGAGCTATTTAAATGTAACAACTGCGATTATAAATGCAGGAGCAAAGGAGATCTACGCATTCATCAAAAGACACACACCGGAGAGAAGCCGTACACATGTAGTCATTGCAACTACAAGAGCAGTCGTATATCACACTTACGAAGACATCAGATGGTACACACTGGAGCGAAGCCATTTAAATGTAGTCATTGCGACTACAAGTGCAGGGAGAAAGGTAACCTACTCAAACACCAGAGGGTTCACACTGGCAAGAAGGTTGCTGCCGCCAATGCAAAAAGCGGTCCATGTTAACGGATAGTAAGGAGACACCGGACAGAAGCCGTACAGATGTATTAACGGTGACTATAAGAGCAATACCAGAGCAAACTAGCGAACACACCATAGACTAGAAAACTTGAAAGTTGGTTAATTTAATTGTTAATTCTCTAAAACCAAAGCTGCTAGAAACAAGGCCAACAATGGGAGCGGGAACCGAGCGCCTAGCGCGTTGACACCGCGTCAAAGAAATACAGGTTCAGTGTTTCTTGGGCGTCACAAGAAAATGGCAGCGGTTGATAGTGATGCGACGCGTTAGATTGATTCTCAACATTTATCACACACATGTTCATGTTAATTCAGAAGGAATCATTCCGGTGACAAGCTTAGTGTAGTTCAGCGAGTGCTCGCATGATCAGGTGCTGCGATGATGAATAACGTCGGTAGTAGGGCTTGCAATTATTCGGATAATGTCATACAAATTACTATTCGAAATATCTATAAATATAATAAATATAGGTATCTATTATAAAAAAAAATATTTAGTGCGCGTCTCGATGAGTACTTGCTGTTTTTTTTGGATAGATAAATATGTTAAGTGCTTACTCTGTTATTTGTATTTCTGAATTTAAATTGCATTTAAAATGTAAGATGATATTGTAAACCTATTGATTGAAACTTTGTTATAATCCATTATCATATAGTAGAATAAAGTCCTTAAAATATATTTACGTATTTTCTCTGTCCTTTGCTATGTCACTAAACACCTCTCAAACATGCGAAAGGCCTCTCACGCCCCCACAATAGCGGCATGTATAGATATTTATGAGCCCTGTCCGCTCGCATATCGGCGAGCGCACGAGCTGGACTCGCCTCCCTCGTCGACCCCTCCATCGTCGCAGTCCAGTGTGGGACATCTGCGCGAGATGCCGTCACAGGCGATGGACGGTCACTGGTGGCGTGACTCAGGCTCGCGTGTGAACACAACAATGTTATTCAACGACAGCAATCTAAGCACACTTGAGCGGTGAGCATTGTCTCAGTTTAAGTATGGCGGTCTGCCGTATACTTCAACACTTACCTTACATATTGTAGTCAGCTGCAATTATAGTAGTCAGTCATACATGCCACTGTCTAAGCAATTAACAGAACGCAAACTCTGCTTAGCTTCTCTTAGCTAGGCAATTTTTAGGTACCCTCGTTCGTTTATTTGGAAACATTACATGATTTCGACTCATGTCATGAATCGTGAGCCCTTTCGATCTTAGTAGACCGCAAATTGTGCCCCAAAATGTTAATACATTTTGTTCCTTCCATTCCGTTACCGCCATAAGAAAGAACTCTATGGAAAAATTGTAACGGAATGGGAAAAAAACTTGGGTCACATTTTTTGTCCTAATAAAACCGAAAGAGCTCGTGATTCAGTCGAAATCACCTAAAAATTTTCCAAATTGAAAAAGAAAGTGGAATATACAACTTTTAATAAAATGGCCCAACTATATTATAGTGAGTGCTGTACCCGTCTTCTTGTAAATCTCTGCCATAATCTGGCCGAAATAAATCTATCAGGTACAGTCACCGGCAATAATTATCTTGTACAACAAAGACCGTTAATATATGTGACAGGCTCTTATGACTCTACAAAAAGATTTTGTCAGATATTTTTGCGTGCTTCGGTGAATGATATATTATGACAGGTGACTACTACGAGTCGCGTAGCTAGACACGGTTACTTCTCTTTATAAGCACGCCGCTAGTGGGTATGTATGTATGTATGTATATTCCACCTTCCTCCCGCGACGGGTCTCCCGGTAAGTGGCTGACCTGCCTCATTGTTTCATCGTACAGGAATGAAAAATAAAACAATAATACATCAATATTTTATTTCAAGTTAGTTCTTATACAAATAAAAAAATATTGTAAGTAAAAAAGTGCAAATGGCAAAGTTGCACTGTACACATTGGAAGGGTCGATAGTTTTATTGTAAAATAACATGCAAATTAATGTCTTCAGCTCGTCCCTACGACTCCCTCACTATGCTATTCGTTAACATCTTCGCGCCGTTTTGATCTTAAACTAACCGCATTGTTCTTTGATAGCGTAAGTGACGTAGAACTGTTATAAAGACAGCAGATACCTACCTTATGTCTTAGGTATTCTGGTCTAGTCTAGGCTTATATATATGATTAAATAATAAAACGTCATCATAATCCGCGGGCCCCGGCGGCACCACACCACGGCAAAGATAATGTTTTATTATTCGTCTTTACATATCTATAGACGTCATATTAATGAAATAAATTATCTCAATAGATTTGTCTAATTACTCGTAGCTTAGTGTTATGGGGTACAACATAAACTCAATTTTCAAACGGTCTATCTATGACAATATTTCAATACGTATACATAAGCACTATACAGTGAGCCGCCTCTCGCTCGCCCCGCACGCCGCACACCAACACACGTCACGCGCACGAGCAAGGGAACACGACACACGTCACACAGCACACACACGAGCGCTCCAGTCTTCACTTACGGACCACATTACCGACCACTTGCGGAACTACACTAGAATGTTTCGTTCGCAGGTGTTTCTGTAAAGTATGTTTACGACGACTTGCATAGTTGCAGTGGTCGCAAATAAAAGGCTTCTCGCCAGCGTGTATCCTCTGGTGATTTCGTAAGTCTCCCTTTCGAATGCTTTTATAGTCGCAATGACTACATGTGTACGGCTTCTCTTCGGTGTGTCCTTTGATGAGCTTGTAGATGTTCTTTCCGCCTGCATTTGTAACCGCAGTTGCCACATTCAAATGGCTTGGCTCCAGTATGTATCATCTGGTGTCTTTGCAAGAGTGACTTATTATTACTTTTGTAATCACAGTAGCTACATTGAAAATGCTTCTCGCCAGTATGTATCATCTGATGCCTTTGTAAGTGTGATTTATTATTACTTTTGTAATCACAGTAGGTACATTTAAAATGCTTCTCGCCAGTATGTGTCATTTCGTGTCTTTGTAAGCTTGGCTTATGGCGAAACTCGCAGTTGCAATGTCTACATTTGTACGGCTTCTCGCCGGTATGTATCTTTGATGTATTTGTAGACTTATTTTCTGACTGCACCTGTAGTCGCAGTTACTACATTTAAATGGCTTGGACCCTGTATGTATCCTTTGATGTATTTGTAGACTTGTTTTCCGACTGCACTTGAAGTCGCAGTTGCTACATTGAAATGGCTTGGCCCCTGTATGTATCATCTGATGTCTTTGTAAGTGTGATTTCTGACTGGATATGTATTCGCAGCTGCTACATTTAAATGGCTCGGCCTCAGTATGTAACATCTGATGTATTTGTAGGTCTGATTTCCGAGTGCAGCTGAAGTCGCAGTGGCTACATCGAAAATTCTTCTCGCCGGTATGTGTTATCTCGTGCGTTCGCAGATTACTCCTATCACTGCACTTGTAGTCGCATTTGCTACACTTAAAATGCCGTTCTGTAGTATGTATCATTTGATGTTTGTGTAAGTCACTTTTATCTGTACTTGTATAACAGCAGTGACGACAATAAAAGATATTCATTACAGTATGACTCTTTAAATGGGTCACTAAACTTTTCCGGTAAGCTGTAGTATAATCACATTCAGCACACATTAAATTCGTAACACCGTGTTCGGTTTTCTCGTGCTCTAATACCAGCAATTTGGTTTTAAATGCAGACATACAAAAATCACAGGAAAATTGTTTTGGCCCGGTGGACAAGTGCGTGTGTTGTATGTGTTCCCTTAAAATAGATTTGTTTTTAAGACGTTTGCCACAGTGTTCACAAGTGTATTGTTTGTTCTGTCTGTGAACAGTCGCATCGTCGTGGAGGCGCTCGAGCACCACGGAACAAGTCATCGAGAGCTGTTCCCTGGCGCGGGCGGCGCTGTCGTCCATACACACTGGAACAAATCATTAACAAGTTAGGTTTTAGAATGAAAACTCGAAAATGCTTCAATCTATCACTTAGACATTGGTTATCGTTGA